>MU158788.1:1086281-1105326 GCA_015888305.1 Antheraea pernyi | reverse complement strand
TGGAAGTAAGATGGCATATTCCCAATATCAATGGGGAAGAAGAAATACTTATATGTTGCTTAGATACGTGCGGATTGACGGGGCAGCAGTCAAAAATAGGCCAGTTAGCTAAGTTTTAACTTAATAAAATCAAATTTGTCATCATAAAGGCTGTCAATATGAAATTGAAATGCCATTGAATCGAATCCTTTAGAACACAAAACAAGTTGATTCATTAACCGAACCTTTGTATCTTACAAAACCAATTTCATCCTTGGTAAGGTCAGAAGGAAATCCAAATATCTAAATCTATATAATTAGAAAACAACCGAACATCGGCGAGTGACCATCGCATCGCGCCAAATGACACGGTCGCCGCCATTTTGAACGATAATTTTGGTCTGCGTCCGAGCACAGATTATAGTGCGAATCGTTAGTGGCGACAGACAATGACAGGCTCGATCCGGATATCGGATATCAGTTTCTTGGTATTCTTTTTTTTTGCATATTCTATATCACAGTACATATTAACAGAATAGGTATATAATTATTAAGGGCTGGGATAAACAAAACAAAAATAATACTTAGAAATAGTGTTATTGAAGTGAAAACTTCTTGAGGCATGTTGAGCGATATTTTTGGCAGGAGATACATTTATTATTTCGCGTCATCGCGTTACGTAAGTGCGACTGGCCGTATAATGCTTGCGTCAGATTAGCGACGCGTAGTGTAGGGACCTGTGTACATGTAATATTGCTATTTTGCAACTCACCATACGTTTGGTTGATTAACAAACTTTATAAAAATGTATATAATTATTGCTCCGAGTGCCAATAAATATGAAAACCACACTAATAATTTCAATAAGCAAATTCTTAAATTTAAATATAGTCACTAACACTATAATGAATATGTAAATTCAAAAGAGAACAAATTTATTTCATTGTTTTGAGATTTCACTTCTATCGGCAGTCCCTTATGACTGCCTCGACTTTTTTAATGAACTTACGTTATTACTGTATTCCAATCTAGATTCGATACTTACATAGGCTTGATGATAATCTTATACAATATTAAGTGACGATATAGCCCAAGGTCATTTTCTTTTACTGGAATCACAGCATAAGTTGATTTACTAATATTATTTGATTGGTCCACATTCTGAAACGTTATTTTAAATGAACATAATAATAGAAAGAAAGACATTAACGAATAATGATTATTAAAATAAACTATATTTTTAATTTGTTTCTTTTAGTTTGACTTCGATATAAGAAAATACAGAAGAATATATTTTTATACATTAAGAGAATAATTTCAATGCAATAATTAATTCAGATTTCATTTCTCAAAGTTTCCCGAAACAAATGAAGAAATATAAATAAATGGTATTATAAACTCGTCATACAGGAGTTCCATTCCGTATTTGAATTTAAAAAAATGTTTTTATTAAAATGACGTCTGTATTTGGTTCGTTGCATTTGGAACCGCTTCATTAGGGTCTGGTGTCGATTAGTCCCTATCGAGAGGGCTACGTTTTGTAAACTCTTTTCGCTTTATCATCAATAATTAATGAACAGCCACTGCGGAATAATCCACCGGTTTCGAGTTGACTGAATTCTTGATAAAGCATTTGTTCTGACATTATGTGGTTTTTAGGTTATTTTTACGGTAACTTTTACGTGGGGAACTGCTGAGTTCTGTGTAATCATTGTAAGTAGGTCCTTTTACATGCATAATTAAGTTGGGTTTAAATTTCATTCTGTGCAATAACCACTATTAAATCGCAATAGCAATGTATTTGGTAATTCGGTATAGTTCATAACGCGTTGAAGAAAAAAACAACAATACAACCTATGACAGTCTCAAGTATACATACATATAAATTCAGATTATTGCAATAAAACTTCTTTAGGCCCAACTAGGAGGTAACTGGACGACAATGCAACGGAAGTCCGTTACGGCAATATGGCGTCACGTTTTTGTACCATCCGGTTTTAAATATTTTTGATTTTGTCAATAAATATTTTAGAAAATTAAAAATTTTAGAATAAAAATAATAATAAAGAATATTAAATTGAATAATATTAAAAATCATACAATTGAATTAATTATGTATATACCGTGCTGCCATCTGGTTTCAATAGTAAGTAACAAAGTAATAACTTAAAAAATAAATTAAAAAGTTTTACTTCAATCGCGTGTGACGGTTACACGCGCACAAATTATTTAAATTTGTATTAAAGTTTATTGTTAAGAACTCGTACGTGCAGAATAATATCTAGAGATATTTAATATATTTATAGTGTCATATTAACCTAAAGTTATAATAGATCCTCAAGGTTTGAATTAGACTTCGATAAAAATTTTGTCAATAAATATTTTAGAAAATTAAAAATTTTAGATTAAAAATAATAATAAAGAGTATTAAATTGAATAATATTAAAAATCATACAATTGAATTAATTATGTACTGGGCGACCGTGCTGCCATCTAGTTTCAATAGTAAGTAACAATGTATATAGTAACAAAGTAACAGTAATAAAGTAATAATTTCATAAGTAAATAACAAATTAAAAAGTTTTACTTCAATCGCGTGTGTACTGTATTAAAGTGTATTGTTAAGAACTGGTGCGTGCAGAATAATATCTACAGATAATTAATTATTTATAGTGTCATATTAACCTAAAGTTATAATAGATCCTCAAGGTTTGAATTAGACTTCGATAAAAATGACCATTTTATTTTTGTTAATTTTTTACTCACACTACTGCAGCAATTTCACCGTACTTTTAAAGGTTCTATCGATGGATGAACATATTCCTTAAAAGGATATCAAAAGAGTCACATCGATCGTAAATCGATTCTGAACTGAAAAAAAAACCGTACTAAGTACAATTGCCGCTTTAATTTCTCTCAGTGTGCATTGATCGTAAAATACGTCACAATTAGTCAGCTAAAGACTTGTTTTATTTATAGTAAAAAGCCTCCTCGCTCTAAGATATGGTACGATTTTATTTCCAAATGAGGTTTTATATGTACAGGTAAAGGTGGAGCGGAGTTTATTTCGTTTTTTTTTTTGTTAATACCAATTTGCAGATGGAATTGATTGTATTCAGCCTAATTATCGATAAGGATATATCGTAACTCTAAACAACGGGTTTGATGTAAATATAGTCTGCGTGTATGTAGCCACGTCCTATTCCATTTTTTGTGTGTTTTCAACTATAAATGTTTAGTTCATTTATTATTTTCTGTGCTGTGTTTTTCTAAGTATTCTTTAAACTTTTTACATCCAATTACCGATCATTGGTATTTCTTATTTTAAGAATTTTGTGGTTCGTTATGTCGTAGATATGCCCAGCCAATTGTACATATTCATGAGCTAGCTGTTGATCGAGTAAAAAATTGTTTTCAAGATTATTAGTTATTCAAAACAAAATTTAGTGCGTAGTATATTATTTATATCTTTATATATAAATTTCTTCTGTACGTGTGTATGTCACTGAACACCTCCTAAACGGCTGGACCGATTTTGATGAAATGCTGTGTGCGTGTTCCAGTGGATCCGAGAATGGTTTAGACTCACAATTGCACCCAGTAGGTGGCGTTGCGGTTGAGTTTTAAATATTAAAAAAAAATATTATTACATTATAAATGTATTATATAAGTATTATAAATACTAGCGGGCCAGACGGACGTTGTCTTGCCTTGATAATATTTAAAAAAAAAAATCAACCGCAACGCCACCTACCGGGTCCAATTGCGAATTTAAACCATTTTCGGATCCTCTGAAACACGCACACAAAATTTCATCAAAATGAGTCCAGCCGTTTAGGAGGAGTTCAGTCACATACGCACGTACAGAATAAATTTATTTATAAAGATAGCTTTCGCGGGAGTTAAGAGGGGAGAGATTAACCAATGTGACAATATGTATAGCCGTTCATAATATACATTATTTCTTGAACCACAAAACGTGTAATAAACAAAAGGCTATCTTTCCTTTGTATTCCTATATGTTAAGTGTACGAAGTGGTACAGAACAGATTTAGCGATTTTAGCCGTAGCCCCAAAGATAGTGTGGGCCATTTGGCTTTTTATAAAATTGGAAAGGCATAGATACGCCCTGTTTTCCATATAAAACTAGAAGGTGGGATTGACTTTTACACGTAAAAAGAACTTTTTGTTTCACTAGAGCCAAGTTTTTAGTCTAGATTTATAGCGGGCTGTTTTTTTTAAACAGTTATTCTGACATTGTTGCTCAGCTAAAATAAAAAGCGTAATAAACGTTAAAAGCACTGTTATAAATCCTCTATATAGGTAAAAGTCTTGTTAAAATAGATTCAGTTGTTTTGCAGTTTATCCCAAACAAACAACAATGCTCTAATTTGATTTATATATGTAAATGTAATAAATATGTACTGATCAATTTCTAGGTTTTCGAACACTTCAACCGTGGAACTAAATAAGAACTTAGAAGCTGTTTTTGGCGGGATCTTGGTCTGTCATGTAGTGGATTTTAATTTTTATTCATAATCTTGTGTTACTTGACTCTATATTGTGTAAAATTGGTGGTGTTTTATGTAATATAGTTTGTTTATTGTGCGTAAGTGAAATGAATGGAAAATAATACCACGGACCATGAATTCTGAGATGCCACAAAAATTCCATGGAAAGTTCTAACAGAATGGCCGCCATCTTGTTAGTTCATTGAAATTATATCAAGAAACTTGTAATATCGATACTCACTTGACAATGGCAGTAATAGCCTACTGGAAGACTGGTTGCGAAAAATGGAATGGAAGAAGAACTTGTAATACTATTATTAACTACTCGACAATGGCAGTAATAATCTAAAAGATTGGTTGCCAAAAATAAAGTTAACAAAGAAAAACTTAGAATATATCATTTACTGGAAGTGACATAAAACATATTTAAATATTACCATAGATTATATAAACAGTTTCAACTATCCACAGAGTATGTAAAATAAATACAGTTTGAGACACTGTTCCGTGTTACCTTATGAATGGTGCACCTTATTATCAATATCTAACGCTAATAGTTCCCACGATTCAGTGACAATCCGGCTCGAGACAGGGCAGCGATAAAGAGAAATTAATTTCTATGGGGCAATTAAACCATAAGGTAGTACCGCGAATAAACTGATGTATCGGCTTTGATACGCGGTTTTTAATGTTATAAAAATATTTTTTTTTCTATTTTATAGCACAACCTTATGGTCAGTTGGTTAAGAAAATATGAGTATTTATGCGACATACATCTGTACAAGTTTCACGTCTAAAAGTATTGTTTTTGGCGGGGTACTGGAATGTCATGTATTTGATTTTATATTTTCTTCATAATCTTGCGTTGTTTGGTTCTATATTTTGTAATATTGGTGGTGTTTTACGTAATATGGTTTGATTATTTGGATGGAGCATGGATATTGACTTGTCACAAAAACTCCCTGGAAAGTTCTAACAAGATGGCCTCCATCTTGTTAGTTCATTGGAATGATCGCAAGAAATGTATATAACATTACCTACTCGACAATGGCAGTAATCTACTAGAAGATTGGTTACCAAAAAAGTAAAAAAAAAATGTTTAATATGCGCATTTACTAATTAACAACTCACTGTCTGCGACTTCGTTCGGGTCTTGTCTGAATTAACTATGGAATATATATTTTTTTTCGTTTATTGGCATTTATGTTAAACTTTATAGTTAATTCTTAGCCCCTATGTAAAGGTATTGATATGTACATGGATTAAATGATGCTCCGAAAAATCCTCTTTATGCTAGTAAAAGTCTTGTCAAAATTGGTGCTGCCATTTCGGAGATATTCCCTGATAAAATAAATACATCTAAATTTTATTTATATATAATGTAAATAATGGAATGGAATTAATAAGTTCATGTAAACTATAGTATAGAACGATGGTGAAGAAAATTAGATCCTTTATTTTTGTAGATCCTGTATTTTTGTAACAACAGCATGTACCGACGCGAAGTAACAGTA
Source organism: Antheraea pernyi (assembly GCA_015888305.1). Lineage (NCBI taxonomy): Eukaryota > Metazoa > Arthropoda > Insecta > Lepidoptera > Saturniidae > Antheraea > Antheraea pernyi. The sequence goes on along the minus strand of MU158788.1, from coordinate 1,099,322 downwards.
CTTGCTTTGTTGCGTTTCGTTCGGTCAGTGAGAGCGCCGAAGGCCCACTTCCCTCCCTTCACTTTGATCCCCCAAACACAGGCTGTCAACATACTTGCGACTCCCCTGGTGTTGCTAGTGTCTATGGATGGCGGTGAGCACTTACCATCAGATGACCGGTCTGTTTGCTTGCCACCTATAATATGTAAAAAAAAATTAATTGAGAAAAAACAGTTGAAGCAGTCATAAGGACTGTTGACAGAAATGAAAACTGGAACTGGAATTGGAAACAATGCAATAACTGTGTTCTATTTTAAATTTTTAGATTAATTATAGTGTGAATTACAATATTTAAATTATTAACATTAGTGTGATTTTCACATCCATTGGCACTCGGAGCAATAATTATATACATTCTTATAAAGTTTATTAATCAATCAAACATATGATGGGCTGAGCAAACTCAGTAAATAACATCAATATTACATGTTCACAGGCAACTTTACTTACTACACATCGCTCGTCTGACGTAAGCCGCGCATGCGCGATACAGTCCGTCAAATTTACTAGCTTATCATCACGCGAAATTATAAACTGACCTTCTGCCAAAAAAATCCCGTCAGAAGCAAATCAAATCAAAAATACTTTATGCAGTATAGGCTCTAATAAGGCACTTATGAACGTCAAAGACTACCAACGGTTCGGAAAACAACCCAGTCATCGAGAAGAACCGGCAAGAAACTCGATCGGGTACATTTTTTTAACATGTATTTCCAATACATCATCAATGCTTTTAGTGGATGCACAGAGAGGAGTAAATTCCAGACATCACTATCATTCACATACTGATCCACTCTATAATATCCTTTTGAAACTAAAACCCGTTTGACATGGTGCTTAAATTTACAGTACGGCAAATCGGTAACATGCTTTGGGACTTTATTGTAGAACCTAACACTATTACCTAAAAAACTATTACTGGTTTTGCTAAGTCTGAAACATGGGACCACCAGTTTATTACAGTTTCTAGTATTTAGATTATGCCGGTCTTTTACTAAATTCAGTTTTTCAAAGTTTTTCCGGACATACATTAAATTATCAAGAATGTATTGGGAGGGCAGAGTTAAGATACCGAATTCCTGGAATTTCGTTTTTAATGATTCGCGAGGTCCCATATTATATATTGCCCGAACTGTCCGTTTTTGTAATAAAAATATCGTGTCTACCTCAGCAGCCGTACTCCATAGCAGAATGCCATATGATATGTAAGCTATGGAAGTAGCAGAAGCGCCTGAAGAAGCACTATAAAAATTATAGATTCTTCATGAATTAAAATCATCAAGCTATTATTTGATACGTTGGTGAAATTCCCACGTTTCATGACTTATCTAATCAACGGATATTCATGAAATCTTGCATAGGACCTAACCTGAGAGCGTACTGACTTGAAACAGATAGTAATCTGTTTAGGTAGCGCATAATCTCCAATTTATAATTAACTAGCGGGCCCGGCGAACGTTGTCCCCCACTGATAGTAAAGAAAACCGTATATAAAAAATACCTAAACCTTCCTCATGAATCATTTCATCTATCGGTGAAAACCGCATGAAAATCCGTTCAGTAGTTTTTGAGTTTATCGCGAACAGACAGACACGACAGAAGACATTTATAACATGTAGTGATTTATGTTAATATAATGTAATCATTTAGTTATTTTTCGCTTTTTTTTTTCTTTTTTTTTGTTTCTTTCCTATTCTTTGAGATTGAAGTCTGTTTTTTTTTAAATTACGTTATAATAATACGCTTACCTATAGTTACAATCAAAACGAGAAGAAAAACGGGAATTTTCTTAAGGAGATAATCAAATCTGAGGAAACAGTGGGTTGTGACCGCATTGTCAATGTGTACCTGGTTATTTGCAAAACTATACAAAACCGCATAATGACTATTCTTGCGGTTTCACGTTCTTTTAGATAATGATATCATATCTTGTCTATTATATGCACAATATAATAAATAGTTTTTACTATTTACATTATAATATTATTTTATTTTTACAAAAAAGGTACAATTATAAAATTGAAATCCAATTATAAATTGTACACAACATTACCAGTTTTAACAACAACCACAGTTAGCCTAGCGTGATAACATACAATAAGCTGTCGTTAAATATGTCTTTGTGAACACATAGTTCATTATAATACTTACACATTCGATATAACGATATAATATTTTTTTAAACGTTGTTATTAACTGCTGGTAATTTAAATAGTTAATTTTTTTAAATTGTAGCACGGCCTAATGACTGCTCTATGCCTGATGGTAAGCATAGTACAATCCAAAAACAATGGCGACCACCGAGAGAAACTATCGATGTCGAATAACATCATAAGACTTAAGACACCCAAGCCAACCTCACCTGCACGTGGTGCACCCTGATGAATAACGAACGAGGCAATGGCGAAAGTGGTAGAGTTTACAGCCTGACTGGGTCGAAACCACCATGTATATGAGGAAAAAGCCCGTCATAGTGATTCGCTTCTGCGGTCGTTGCATATCCAGCTTTTCGCAGTTGATAGCGGCGACCGGCGATGGATCGTGTGTCACTCGGTGGTCGCCATTGTTTTTGGATTATACTGTGCTTACCATCAGGCATAGCATACTCATTTTGCCGTGCTACAATAAAAAAAAATGAATTAGGTCATACCGTTACAGGTATAAGTATAACAAGTATATGTAAATGTTAGTAGTGTGTGTACAAAAACACAATAATCCGTAATTATTTCTATTTATTTTCAGGCCCTCTATACAGGTACACTTATAAAAGAGGTACAGCTTTCCTCACTTATAATTACTAAGCGACATAACTTAACTAATAGCCTAGGGGACATTTCTTAAAGGGGCTGAGAAAAGAAAGTAAAAAGTGGAAATTAAAGAAATGCGAAAAAGGGATGCAAAGCAATTGAGTACAAATGAAAAGGCACCGGACTGAGGGAGGAATTAGGAATACATTTGGAACAGAAATGACATGGAGATTTCTATATATCCATAATTAAATATTTAGAAAAAAAAACATAATATAGTATTTAGTCGATCGGTGATAAATCTATCATAGAGATTATTTTATTTAGTTTACGCTATTTGCAGTATATAAAGCATGTGCATATGCATTAAGCATTTGTTGCAATCAAGGCAACATCCCAAGCCGCGGTGCGTATTCGTGCACTCTTAAGCTTGTTGCTATACTGTAAAGTGCATTAAACAATCGAAATTAAGCCCGTACGGCCAACAACGAATAGTCAGGTAAAAAAGAATATCAACAACGACCGATGATAGACTGCAGATTACGTATTCCTCTTTGTTGTTGGATTATGCTGTTTTATTCTCAAGGACTCTGCCCTCGTTCCATTGTATAACTAATAAAAATATACTATTTAATAATTCTAACTATATCGATCGTATTATAACTAAATATTTAAGAATTTTTTGGTTGATTTTACATCATAACTTACTATTATTAAGTTTATTTTTCAAAAATAATGAGCATCATTGTATGAAAAGTTTGTAAACGATGTTATATTTTCTAGACAATCAGCTGTCATTTGATTGTGAATGAAGGTGAGAGTATTATATGTAAAAAAAATTGTAGCACGATAAAGTGATGAAATTGTTTCTAATGATAACCAAAAACAATTGCGTCTACTGACAAATTTACAAACTATCGTCAACCTGCAAGCTTCTTGGTACCTGAATATAATACACTGGATGATCTTCAAGCATCATAAAATAAAAGAGAATTACTATGATGAGTGTATCATCTTATGGACAGTAGTATCGATTCAGCCTGTTGTCTAATTTATACATACAAAAACTTTAATGTTTTTTCGAAGGTAAAAAATACCTTAATGGTTTGTTCTCTCTCAGGTTTACAGAAATAATAACTTCATAATCGCAGGACGTTAGTATTTCTTATTTCCGCTTAACTGACAACCAGCTTCAAGATGAAAGCCTATAATAGCTGAGGTTTAAGAGCTTGTCACGTGTTCTTTGCTTAACTAATTTTAGGCTATTAGGTGTGATTGTTTTCAAATACTAAATGTATAAAATAATATTTTATCTTATTAATTCTCAAACAGAAAACAATAATATATAATTTAATTATGTCTTTAAATAATTTTGGTTTTTGCAATACTTCTTATACAGTAGAAAGCATATGAAATACTGGTACAAGAATTCCAAAAACATATGGAATTACATAAAATAATATACTTTATTGTATGAAGTGTAATACATTGGAGGCGTATCCATCGCATTCCTTGTTCTATAGAGCACAGACTGCAACGTCCTGGTAAATGGCGTGTAAGAATTAAAAGGTACTCTGATCGTGTCGTTGTCGGTGCCTTCGCGTCGACGTTACGTCCTCGGGCCTTCTGTTGACGCATTTATTGGCTATTCTGATTATTGTCACGCTTTTAAATTTCGAATTAGGAGTATTTTGTTTAATGTGTCGTATACTTTTTGTATATTTTGAAATAGGTTTTATTAAGATACTTAATACTGACCTTTTTTAATGATTGGTTTTTCTATAAGTAAAACTTCTTATGGCACCATAGGAAAAATATACAGTACGCGTTAAACGTAAGGTAGCTATGTATTTATGTATATGTGTAAGTGTAATCACTGTCCGTCTGGGTCTAGTAGTGTACTGAAATGAGTAAATGTGTAGTTAAGTATTTATACTAGGGACTTTCATATAGTATATTGTTTATGAGAATACTAAGTATACAAATTAGCGGACCTAAAGTATATATACCCTTACCCAGAACAACAATTTGGAGGGCACATATAACTGTTTTCTGTATAATTCGAATCGACAACATTCAACCACTGCGTCATCCGTGTCATATTTTTTTGTGTGAAGTTGTACTTCTTTTCGCGGGTTCGGGAAAAATGATGAGAGTAAGTTTATACGATGCGCCTGCACACCGTCACGAAAAACCGACACCCTGAAGTTAGCTATAATCAATATTTTATTTCTTGTTTGTATTTCTTTGTATTAAAATTGTCAATGTACTAAATACCTTTTTTCTATTGTTAGTATATATTTTTCTACAAACGTAGAATAAGGCGAAATATAAAATTTTTGAAAGATTTATATCTTGTTACGCCAAAGAATTATAACTTCTAACGCGTGTACATAAGTACACGCACACTTTTTTATTTGTTCTTAAAAGCAAATTGGTCGAACTTACTTCATATTTCACTAGTCCTGGTGATAGTGAAATTACTGGATATACTGGTTTATAAAAGTGTGAAATATTAAAATTGGGAATGCAAAAGAAAGAGGCGGAATCCGTATATTGTTTACATTTTGTTGTTGTTAGCTGTTTACATGTTATAAGTTCTGTTATATTTATTGTCAATACACCGACTACACGTCCGTACATTACTTAGGGTCTCCATTGAAAATCAGCGCTGCAGTACCACCCAGTTGTGCTGGAGCACTTCGCTGAATGGAGGTGCCTTTGTTGGATATTCTAATAAGCAATGTATATGTTCATCTTGTTGTTTTGATGTTATCCAGCAATAAATACATTTTCTTTCTTTCTTCTTCTTTCTTCTATATTGATCCTGAGCTTTTTGCGATGGAAACACCGTGATAAAACAACAGCATGATGGTAGGACTTTTTAAATGCCTCCGCCGGCTAGCTGCCACCTTTCAGTTGAAAATCTGTCGCCAAGCACACAAAGATGTGTTCCGACACTCGTACTTGAGAGCAAGTCCTTAGTTCTAGATTTAGGGTGTTTACTATTTGAACCACATCCTCATTTACCATCAGGTGATAGTGAAAGAGAGAGGTACTACGTAGCATACCATGGATTCACCGTGCGGGTGCCGGGTCCATCGCGTGGCAGCCAGAGAAGCTCCGAGTAGTTCCCGAGACTTGTGAAACGGGTGTAGGTTTAAGGGGCCCCTTTTTGAATGTACATTAACACTCACCTTATTACATACTTATTACCTATAAACAATTAAAAAATCATGTAAATGTTTCGATCAATGCATGAATATTCAGAATCGTTTAATGATATACGATATTGGTTAAGAGTCAGATTGCTCAGTGATTCAATGGTTAGTGTGTTCAGACACCGTGTAGATCGTCATAGATTCGAATTCTTGCGCATGAAACGGTGATGAACTTTCGGTGATGGAAAATATCGTGCTGAATCCAAATATTGCATTATGGTGAGGTATTTTTCTAAACCTGTCTGGCTTCATTAATACATAGTAAACATAACATAGCGAATTACATACAATTAATATATTACAAAGATTGTTAATATATATACAAAAAATGGTTGGATTTGGATTTCATTTTATTTAGTATCGGTATCGAATAATAGAGAACAGTAGTTAGCAACAGTTTAAAAAATGCTGCAGTCACTTTACTGTAGTTAACAACTATGTTGCAGTTACTATGCTCATACTCAGCTTATCGTCGGAAACATTTTAAACAAAAAATGTCCGGCTTATATCACCGTTAGTTGAAAACCCGTGGCCAAACATCTGTAGTTGAATCCAAGTTTAGCGTGTCTGCCATCTTGGATTACATCATCATTTAAATTTAGGTGAAATATTGAAACGCCTCTGAAATTTTCTCTGAGTTTCGTTGGTTAATGAGAGCGTCGGAGGCCCACCTCCCTTCCCCCTTTTCCTTCCCCTTCCGTCTCATCCGTCCCCCGTATACAGGCTGGCAACACACTTGCGACTCCTTTGGTGTTGCTAGTGTCTATGGACGGTGGTAATCACTTAACATCAGGTGGCACACCTGTTCATTTGCCGTCTTTGATATAAAAAGAAATATAAATACAAACAATACCGCATGTAGGTGGTAGAGCTACGCTGGAGCTATTAATGGTTTCAGCATGAATGGTCGGCTCGCCCGGGGTACTACCACCCTCTCACAGAAAACCGACGTGAAGTAACAGTGCTTGCATTATTGCGTTACGTTAGGTCAGTGAGAGCGCCGGAGGCCCACCTCCCCTCCCCATCCCTTACTCCCCCTCTCCTCCAAGACAGGTTAGCAACACACTTGCGACTACCGTGGTGTTGCAAGTGTCTATGGACGGTGGTGATCATTTAACATCAGGTGACCCACCATTCCGTTTGCCTCCTATGATATAAAAAAAAAATGTAACTTATTTCTCACATTATCATTAAAGGGGCACAAGTCTTATTTCTTCGCCTATTTGTAGTTGTAGACGCACGGGTTTGTATTCTATATGAGTCATGTTTTCTTTTGTTTTATTGTAATAATATGGCGGTGAGTGTTGCACCGAAAATTGCTCCTATGCAGGACTCATTATATGGTCTCCACACAAAAAATGTTTTAGGTACCTCTTGCTTTAAAAACAGTTTAATAGCAGAGAACATCAGCTATTGGCGACGTCAGCACACGTACTGCACAGCTGGCAGTAAACCTGAGACACTAATGCTGTGTTCCAAGGTCAAGCGAGAGATTTTGTCATCGTTCAGGAAGTTATCTTAATACAAAATAGCTAGAAGTTACTAAAATGCATTTTCCGGAGCTAGCAGAGGTTATAATGATTATTTTAAATAATACAATCTCATACAAAAAATAATGTTTCTATAAAACAGAATTCTCTGTATATTTATGTACTACATTACTTTTAACAAGGTAACAGCGACAAAAGTCACAAGTTTATTAACGCTTATTTGTTTTATTGAATAAATAATTTTATTGTGTGTTATCTAACAGGGATGTATTCAGATGTTCATAACAGGGGCCCCTTTATAGAGTAAAAGCGTTAGTATAAATGTTGACGGATATAGGGAATAGAAGGAAAGAGATTAAAGTATGGGGGGATTATATGAATAGTGCTGGATATATAAGGTATATATTAAGTTGATAAATAATAGAGGAAAGTGGAAGAAAAAAAAGTGTGTGTGTACTTATGTACACGCGTTAAAAGTTTTACTTCTATGGCGTAACAAGCTAAAAATCTTTTCAAAAATGTTATCTTTCGCTGTTTAGCCTTGTCTATGGTCAACAACCTTAACGTCCTATATCAGTGTTCTTAAATCTACAGTACTGATGTATGAAGTGGCACGTATGAAACATCTTTTTAGTACTTTATCGAAATCAATTTAACAAAAATAACGTTTGTACTGAATACACAGATTAATTGAAATTGAATAAAGCAGGGTATACTTTTTTTTTGTTTTGTTATTTTTTATAGTCAATTTGATTGGGATTTTATAATATAACTTTATTCCAGTAAGGGTACGCGTTTTTATTCAGTAATTATTTTGTCACCATTTAAAAAAAATGTGGCAGGTGGAGTGCTATTATATGGTACGAATACTATGCATTTACATAGGTTATAACAATTTTAACAAAAAAAAAAAGACAATTAATTGGCAGCTTGTATCTTTTCAATTTCAATTTGTAATTCACATGTATTTCTTTTCTTGAAGTTATGTAGTTTCCTCAATCCGGTAGTGCTTGTGTTCGATCAATGATCAGTGCTTTCCATTCGTAGTTCGTTGACTCTAAAACCGTGTTACAAATAATAAAGGCACTATGACGTAATTAATACTTCAACATATTAACGTAATGGTGTCCTAATTGATTTTAAGTTGTGAAATTGTTAAAAACTCACGTATGCGTTTGTGGAATGTAGCCGTGCTTTGTAAATATGAAGAACATTCCAATGAAAATAAATATATATTTTGTTATTGCAAAAATTATATGATGAAACATTTTGGATGGTATTATTCTCTCAAATGCTTGCCTGATGAGTTACCAGCCTCAACTTGAAAATTTATCTCTATAGGCAGTCGCATTTGAGAATCAGTCCTCTTATAGTTTCAGCGTGTTACCATCTTCTGTGGTCTGTGGTCTAAGATCATCTAACGTCAGGTGACTTTGGTCAAAATTTGAAACTTGCAAAGTATTTAAAAGATGTAGACTAGTAAATAGCAAGGTCAGTAGACATGGCAAGATTTCATAATAAAAAATAATATCTCGCAATTCGACCTAAAAATTTTAAACATAACGGAATTCAAATTTGTGCGGATTGAAGTGAACACGGATTCTTTTATTATTCAATCTGTGACGGAATAATAAATGACGGGGGTCTTTATTAAGTCACTTATGGTACCTGACACACTTACTCAGACTGGCATAACAGCATATACCAATCAACTGCTGTTACTAACTCGTAATTCCCCGCGTTTTGTTTTGTGTACAAAGTATTTACAACAGATATTCTTCGAAAGTTATTTCTCTATCGTGTACAGTAGAGTTCAATATTGTCTGGCAGGCCTCACAATCCAGTTTTTGTGTCCTCGTCGAAAATTGATTTTAGCAAAATATGCAATATTTTTATACATAAGTTTGGGATGGTGCTTTTAAATGAATGTTTTATGCGCCATTGAAATCATTTCTATCTAGCGGAAATGAGACGTGTAGGTCAAAGAACTGTGACTCAATATTTGGGTCGGTCAGTGTTTCGCTCGCTACCGACGTATATACGTATTACGGTGCGAATTGTGTTAAATTCGCCAACATAATTACACCGCTAAATGACATTATTTACGTCTGTCTACGCAGTTATAGAGACGTCGATGTTCTTGACTGATGTTGCTAACTAAAAAAATAAACAATTTCATAGAATAGATATCTATACGAAATGGATTTTGGTATTACACATATATATATATACATATATGTAATATAGTTTACATATTTTTAATTTATGTCGTACTAGCGAGCTCGGCGGACGTTGTCCCGTCCTGATAATAAAAAAAACCTTGACAAATTATATACCTAAGCCTTCCTCATGAATCACTTTCTCTACTGGGGAAAACCGTATGCAAATAGTTTTTTAAGTTTATTGCGAACAGACAGACAGACGTGGCAGAGGACTTTGTAATGAACTTTGTGAAGCGTTATACCCCCCCCCCATGCAACTCTCTACGTACTCTGTATATTTTAATTTTTTAATGTAATTTTATATAAATTAAGGGATCAAATCTAAAATTTAATTTTATATTTTGGGGAAAATATTAGTATTATTATATAAAAGTTATATATAAAATTAGCGGGCCGGTTGGACGTTGTCCTGCCTTGATAATATATAAAAAAATGTAAAATTCAACCGCAGTGCCACCTACCAGGTCCAATCGTGAATCTAAACCATTCTCGGATCCACTGGAATACGCATCAAAATCAGTCCATCCGTTTACGAGGAGTTCAGTGACATACACAAGTACAGAAGAAATTTATATATAAGAAAAGATAAAATAGTATTTTATATAAAAAGTCCTAACTAGATAAATAAAATTTACTGAAATTTCCAAGCGTTTAGTATTCAATTTATACAGAAGACCACGATTACTCTTACAAGAGGTACACGCGACGCTCATCTACCTGAACCTCGATACTCGCACGCACATACACTCACAATAGAAAGAGACTGAGGTAGAAAATCACATGGAGAAGATATAACACTTATTTCTTACGTGTTTCATTCTACCAGTTAACTATTACCAAAAACCGCGTTCATGAACTGCGTTTTAAAAACTATTCGCATTTAATGTAAGCCCAGCGAGCTAAAAGCTTCGTCTTAATTGCAAATCTATATCTAAGTGCTAAGTGATCTTCTTGCCAGTTCTGACATGTTCTCCAATCTACAGTAATCGTAATAGAATTACATTCGTTATAGATTACCCTACACAGTGTTTATCTCAATCTCTCAATCGGCTACTTTGATTTTAATTGTATTATGGAAGATTAAGTTAACTTACCCAATATAAATTAATTGCTTCAATCATTAAAATGAAACAAAAACGAACCAGAAATAGGTCATAAAATGGAGAGGCCCACAGGCAAAAGGTTAAGAGGCAGACCACAAGACCGCTGGATTGACGATATACATAAAACAGTGGGTACTGGATAGTGTTAGCGCAAAACAAAGACGACTGGAAATATTTGGAGGTAGCTTATACACGAGAAGGGGTCATGACTTAATTTTAATTTCACATATGTATATTATTAGGTTCTTACATATGAACTTAGCATTTTATATGAAAAAAGTAAAATGGAAATGAAATTTTATATTTAATCAATCGCATTTGTACTATTATTATTTATTTCGTTATTTTATAGATAGTTAATTGAATCCATTGCTGGAAAAATTGTGGGTGCGGGAATCAATAAAATTTTTGAAAGCGATTCGGACCGCCTCATAAGAATTAATTATTTTCTTAGCTAGAAAATGTACAAATTCCAAAAAAATACACAAATATATAAGCCTAAACTCAAATGTATATTATTTAAAAAGAAACTCCGTATACTGGAGATCAAAGTTGCCAGTTCGATGATACGCCAATTTCATATATAAGGACCTAATACTACTTTGTGTGTTAAAGTCGAGGAATAAAAGAGGTTCAAACAATAATGTGCTCACTTAGATGATACTTGAAATATTTATGTTAAAATCTTGTTCTATAAATTTTAATGACTTATTATATTGGGAATTGATCAAATCGATTACTTTGTAAATACAAAGTCTATTAAAATTAATAGACATTGAAATATTGGGAATTTTGGTTAACAGTCAATATTTCTGTTGAAATACTACCTTTTAGTTATTTATATAAATGTATGACTGAATAACATTAACACAGCCAAAAGGTGTAGTAAGGAAAGTAATGTAGACTCGGAATTACTGCAGGTACGACGTGCAGAAAGGTACAAAAATGATCAATATTTTTAAAAAAATGTTGGAGTATTTTTACTTATCTCATTGGGAATATGGCTTGATGATAGATAGATGTGTCTATCACGATACTATACTGATATATAATTACAAAAAAATCAGATGTCTATTACTTTATAATGAAAAATTAATAAGCCGTGTCCACATTAAGCTGATCACGTATCGAGCCGTATAATCTTTCGTACAGTTATTGTTTTTTCCAATACTAATGATCGGCCGGAGCGGCGCGGCGCGGTCATTGATGGAAAATTATTGATTGCAAGTGGCAGGCCGCGGCCGCGTTGATCGAATGTTGGCCGCATGCGATAATGTCTGTTGGTGTTGCCGTAAAATTACTACTATCATTACGCTGTGTTATCTAGGGTGTAAGCTAAAACCACAATACTAGATATACGTAATTTTAGTAAACCGGCAGAGCATCATATTCTACTAGAAATTCGATAGTCGTAGTCACACACACGCGTTAACAATAGAAAGAGAAAATGGCTTGGAAGGCACCTAACGCTTTTTTCTTACGTGACGATTTCTGTCAATCAACTACTAACACAACCGACGTCAAAGAATTTCGTTCTAAAAACGCAAACATACGCACACTCATATACTCGTACAACGGTACGGTACAGTCACCCTTGTTTTCAGATTGCATTGCGCTTACCGTCGTGTACAGTGACGTCACTTTGCCTTGTAAAGATAAAATATTACAATTTTTAGATTTTAAAAAAAATCCAAAAAAATTTACCGCCTTTGATTTGAAAAGCAAATAAGTACTAAAAAGCGAAAAATAACTGAATTATTAAATTAAATAAAAAATATTGATATTCGGGCTACCTAATAATAATAGGTTACCTATAAAATTGCCGTTCTGCAGTACTGGCCATTTCAAATCAAAATAATTTTTGATTGGCTAAGCATTCTTATTTCAAACTAATTTTATTTTAAAAACATGGAATTCTTTTTCCGAAAATAGTCATTTGTTTATTGATTAGTGTTACATTTTCATCGCATTTCAATATTTTTTATCATCATGGATACGTTAAAAATTCGAGTAATTATGGAATATGAGTACCGTCGTGGCAGCAACGCGGCACAAGCGACACGCGGTCGTGCGAAGACTTTGGTCGACAATGACGAATTAAAGGCGATTGTGGAAGCTGATGATACACAATTTACGGCTGAATTAGCAGCAGCTTTCGACGTTAGCGTCAAAACAATATTGGTCCATTTGCGTCAAATTGGCAAGGTAAAAAAGCTTGA
>MU158788.1:1029111-1064625 GCA_015888305.1 Antheraea pernyi | reverse complement strand
CCTGGGAGCCAGAGACTCCCCCCTTCGTTTCCTCGCCGCCGTGAACTCGTACACGGCGGCGAGAACTCCTGCCTCCAGCTCCCAGGGCAGGGAGCCGGCTAGCGTGAAGGCCGCCGCCGAGGACACCGTCCGGTACGCCCGGATTGACGAACCCCGACCCGCCACGATCGCCACGGAGCCGTTCCGATCCCCAGCCCACTGCGGCTGGGAGGGAACGAAGTAGGGCTCCGTGGTGACCGCGAGCCCGATACACCACTCCGTCACTGACTGCACGAGTAAGTCCTGTGCAGCGGTGGAGAGGTTGAGGTTCGCATGGAGGAAATTGCATGTGGACCTATCCATTATTTGTCCATAGCAATTTCCTCCTACCTGGCGGCCACCACCCTTGGACCTGCTCCTGTCCTGTCCCTACCCTTGGTGGTGGGGGGCCTGCAATTTCGGCCCCCATCACGTGCCCTGAGGGCCTCCCGGCGTCGGCACATACGGCGAGCTACCTCCGCTTTACATTCGGCTGTTTTGTGGCCCACCGCGCCGCAGCGGTAACAGCCGTTCCCCCTGCTGGACGAGGAGGGGCACATGGGGCGAGTGTGCCTCAAGCCCATGCATTTGTAGCACCACACGGGCTTCTCGTCCAACAGCTGGACGCGCACCACGCTCCATCCGATCAGTAGTTTGCCCGCCTGGACAAGCTCCCGGGCTGCCGTCGCGGGGAGTGTCACGTGGACCGCTCCGAGGCCTCCCAGTTCCTCTTCACTTCGCCAACCTTAAAGTCGGCCACCTTACAGCCGGCTTTCGCCGCCACGACCGTCTCGATCTCGAGAGAGGACACCGAATCGTCCAGCCCGACGATACGAGTGTCCGCTCTCTTTGTTGGGACGACGACCGTGGCAATGTCGGCCAGCGCCTTTTCGACCGCCCGGGCCAGTTCGGCGGTCTTCTCCTTACTCTGGCCCGGGAGCTCGATTTTCCTAGCTCCCGTGGCCGTCTGCCGGACCCGAACGACCTCGACACCCACGACCGGCAGGGCTACGGCTTCGCGTGACTTCATCAGGACCTCCCTGTATCCGATCACCTTGTCGGCCGCGGCATCCTGAAGCCGATTGGGGGATGGACGGCAATTTCGGCCCTGGTGGCTTCGCCTGCGGCTTTGGGGGTGCCTTCGGTGGCGCCGCTGAGGCCTTGGGCTGCGAAGCAGGGGCCGCCTTCTTTTTCCTGCCCACTACTTTGGTCCACTCCGTCCCAATTGTGGTAGCAGGGACAGGAAGTTCAGCCCAGCTCATGTCCTGCGGTTGGGCTATCGGGGCTTCGTTTTGTCCGCCGCCAGAGGGGGGCGAAGTGGAGCCTCTGGAGGGAGGCGACTCGTCAGACTCTCCAGACGTGCGTTCAGCATGTTGCTGAACGACGTCTGGAGAGAGCGCTCGAGGCGGGATACAGACCCGGCGAGGGCCTCTTCCCACTGGTGTGTAGGAGGCTCCGTCGACGCCATGGCGGGAGCAGGAGGCGGGGGCATCTGCCTTTTGGCCTCCTGCTTCCAGGTCAGAACCTCCACCTTGAGGTCTTCAACCTGGCGGCGGAGGTTCTTGGTGTCCCTCTGGAGCTTCTTCACCTCCAGGACTCCGTGTGGTCGGTGAACTCCTCCACCACCTCCTTAAGGGTCCCAGCTGCCCCCTTCAGCACCTCTATGCAGGGCCCCGACAGGTTCCCTGACTTCTAGACGGTTTCAAAAATATCCGTCACCTGACCCCCGCCAGCGTCTTCAACGTAAAAACGTCCAAATCTTCCACGTCCATAAGCTCTGCCTCCAAGCTCGCCGCTGACCCCGCCTTGGAGCCGGTCTTGGAGCCGGCCTTAGAGCCGGCCTTAGATTCAGCAGCCGAGTCAATGATCGAGCCCGTAGCAGAGGCCTCCGACTCTGCCCCGCTGAAACTCCCGGCCAAGGCCCGGTCAAACGACCCGTCAGCCTCGCCCAGGATGCCACGACCCCCGCTGACGTTACGGCTGATCCGCCTTGCCGAGAGTTTTTAGCTTTTTAAAGCTAAGCTAAGTTTGATGTCTTTAAAAAAAATGCGTAATTTATTTTATACAAGTAAGAAAGAAGAAGAAGAAAGAAAATGTCTTTATTGCTGGATAACATCAAAACAACAAGATGAACATATACATAGCTTATTAGAATATCCAACAAAGGCACCTCCATTCAGCAAAGTGCTGCAGCATAACTAGGGTGGTACTGCAGCGCTGATTTTCAATGGAGACACTGGAGTATTGCCCTCTGCTTCGTCCGCGTGGAACCTGATGTACAAATCAGTCACAAATGAAGTCATCTTAATTAGGTGTAATTATTATCTACTTTTCTCTCGAAATTAATTCGCGTCTTCATTAAAATTACAATAACTTTAACTTTTTTTTAACTTTATAGAAGGGGGGGTGTAGGAGGGGAAAGGGAGGGTGGAGAGGGGAGGTGGGTCTCCGGCGCTCTCACTGACCGAACGAAACACAACAATGCACAAGCACTGTTACGTCACGTCGGTTTACTGTGAGAGGGTGGTACTACCCTCATCGTCGTACCCATTCATGATTTTATGATTTTCTTGAGGTTTTATCATGAACCCAGTACTCTAACAGTGATGCGTGTTCAATCAAACAGACAGACATTTCTAAAAATGATTGAAATGTATTTTATTGCTAGTTCTAAGACACATGCAATTTTTTTTATAAAAATTTAAAAGTACAACCCCGTTATTTTTACATTCTTATTATATGTATAGAAGAAGTAAAAAATAGAAGACTTATTTGTAAATTGTATTTATAACTTAACAAATTGAATGATACATATGTGAGGAATTATTTACCTATATCATTTATTTTTAATTCCAGTAATGAAATAATACATATTGCCAGTGAGTAATACATGTATTATTTAAAAAATCAGCTGAGTGAATTTAGTCTAATATATGTAATATAGCACGCTAATCTATACTAATATTATAAAGAGGTAAAGTTTGTAAGTTTGTGACGTTGTAGGGGGAATTTTAGGAACTACTGGTTCAATTTGAAAAATTATTTCAATGTTATATAGCTCATGTGTCGAGGAAGGTTATAGGCTATATCTCATCACGTTAAGGCCAATAGGAGCGGAGCACCAATGAAGAATGTTTCAAAATCGGGGTTTTTCTTTCCTCTTGAGAGCTTCCGTTGCCTGTTAGCGTTAGTCTAGTAACTGTTCCACGCGGAGGAAGTTGCGGGCAGATACTAGTATAGTATAAAAACAAGGATAAAAAAGCGTTTTAGAATATATAAGGCTCAAACGTTCATACGTAAATTTTACTGAATGCTACATATATTTTTCTATTTTTTGTAAAGCTAAAATATTGCAAAGCCTCTATAGAAGATATTTATCTAGTCTACGCTATATTTCCTTTATTCACAAGTCTTTTCATAAGAATCTTCGCGGGGGCGTTACGAGGAATTTTATGGTTCACATGAAAACGTTCATAAGGATTATTGTTCGACATATTTCATTCGACAAATTTACGAACGCGTTCGGCGAGTAGGAGGTGTTTTATTAAAAATGTTGCCACGGGGTGTAAACACGTGTCCCAGATATTGGCAAATTTTAATACTAACACCGTTATGTGTATGTAAATATATTTTGTATTGTTTATTTTTTATAAATATTCCCCAGAGATAGCTCCAACCTTTGTCTTTTCTTAAATTAAGGTAACCTTACACGTATCTGGTGACGTGTGATAATTTTTTTGTACACAGCTTACCTAAAAATTGTCTTATTAGTATATAACGACTTAGCTATGCATTTACTTGAATTACATATTCATCTAAGGCCGGTAAGAGTTGTGATTTAGTACTCGAATAAATAGATATGTATGCAAAACATTTTTTTCTAGGAATATATATTGAACAGAACACTCATATCATAATATTGATAATGTACAGAAATATTCTCTATTTCGTTTTTTTAATATACGATCTACATTCATTTTTCGCTTTTGATAAAACCATCTTAATTTTTTTTTGGTTACTGTTATATTATTTTTAGCAACCAATTTTCTAGTAGATTACTACTTCCATTGTCAAGTAGGTGATGATATTACAAGATTCTTGAGATCATTTCAATGTACTAACAAGATGGTGGCCGTCTTGTTAAAACTTTCCAGGGAGTTTTTGTGGCAAGTCAGAATCCATGGTCCGTGGTATTATTTCCGATCCACTTCACTTGTGCACAATAACCAAACTATATTACATAAAACACCACCAATTTTACACAATATAGAGTCAAGTAACACAAGATTATGAATAAAATATAAAGTCCACTAGATGACATTCCAAGATCCCGCTAAAAACTCCCGTGGTTACTGTTTTTTTCTTGTTAAGGAAAAGGCAAAGGTAACTAGACCATGCAGCCAGTGAGACTTAATTTCATAATTTGTGTTCAATTTGAAAGGTGCACACCGTGTCTTTAGTATTATTAATATAGAGACCGGAGCCATGTCTGAAATTTACCGAAAAGTAAATATCATTTTCTTCTCCTTTTTAAAAAAACATACTGAATGTAAGTTTATTAAGCCGCCATCTACTTCATAGAAAATATAGGAGCAACTATTTTTAAAATTACAATTTATGATAAGTTTATCCATCCATCCACACATATGTAGGTGATAGCTGTTACACTAATCACGTATAGGGTCGATACAGTCAGGATTGCCAATAAACACAAAGTAGATACTGTCGCTATTTATTTGGCCAGAGCTTCGCCTTACAATAACTTCCACATAGGAGTGCGCCCAGATCAGCGACATCTTGCCCTTTATATGCCCCCGATGTAGTCTCACACCGGAATGAATAATGAACAGCCGATAACTTCCACCAATAGCGTTCGAGGTCAGTAGTAACACCCCGATAGCGTCAATAGCGCGGTATCGCAGGTCAATACTGGTTCCCCGGGTGGCGTTGTAGTCTCGCCTCTCGGGTGTGTCACGGTACCGGACGTAGACGTTAACATAGCGTAAATTGTGATTCTTATGACTAAAACATTTTAGTAACTGATTGGTACCTGCTATTTAGATTATTTGTGAGATTTTTTTTTTAAATAATTATCTGTAATTTTGTGGTAATCACTACAATCCTATGTTAACCATGTTACATTATATCATTATTGCTTAGCACCCTTAGAAAAGAGTAATGATAGGCTAAATAATACCTTGAAAAGTTCTGTAGTTGAGAACCAGTCCCCTTTAGGTTTAACGTGTTTGCCATTTTCGATCACATCGTCATTTAACATCAGTTTTTTTTTTCGGACTATTATAAGATTGTGGTCAAACACTAAAACCTATTACGTATAAAAAATAAAAAAGGATACTTCAATTATACCTATAAAACTTGTCAAGACGATTTTTGGGTCTAACTTCTACATGTTAAATTTTGGTTTCTCTTACGACAAAAATAAGGAATTTTTTTTCCCCGATTAAAGTTTGCTTTTCTTGAAACTAGAACAATTTTTCGGCGAAAATTATTGATTTTTATATTTTTCTACACTTCCACTGTAAATTATAATTAGAAAACATTTTTTTAGATACAAGAGTCTTTTTTATTCAAGATTTGTGATAAACAATAACATATGGATGTAAAATAACAAGAAACTAATGTCTAAAAGTGAATATGTTTCGTATTTCTTTTATGTTCGTATGAGCTCTCTCCTATTAAACCCCAATGTAATCAATCTCCCATCACATTCTCGTTGTAGTGGTCTTGATACTGCCGTTCAAAGTTCATCACATCTTGGTGAAAACGTTCTCCTTGTTCCTCGGAGTAGGCCCCCATGTTGTCATTAAATTCGTTCAGATGTAATAGTATCTCTTGTTTATGAAATAAATTATATCATACTTATCGTCGTAAATCAGACCAAAGCAAACTTTATGAACTAAATATGAATATTTAAGTGTTTTTCAATGTCTAGAATCAGAATTTATAAAAAAAAATTGACCTGTGTTATAGATTCTATCTATCATCCATACATTAATATACTATTTATATACGCTTTATTTCAAGTTTAGTGTCTTTAGTATGATTGTAAGTTTAATTTCCGCACGTAAACAGATGAAAAACTTAAGAACATTCGCCCAGAGCGGCTCCGGTAAACGAGGAGCCGAGTTCCGTTCTAATATCGGAATAGAGGCTCGCGTCGCGCATACAGATGCGGCATTACTGCGTAATTTGTTGGAGTGGGCCGTGCGGCGCCGCCCGCCCGCCCTCGCTCCCGCAGACTTCGCAGTTCTTAAATCAAACTTTTTTAAATTAAAACGCAAATATTGTAATTTAAGTAATGCGTCACACTTATACACACTAGTTTTGCCCGTGGCTCCGGATTAGTTTATTATTTTTTCATGTTAATATCATTTATTGCAGTAAATTATTGAATTGGTATGTTGGAGCACCACCTAGTTTATAAATGTGATTAAATTCTTGACGTGTTTTAAATGATAAAACAAGATAATATTTATTCTGTAGCGAGAGAGTCTTTTTTACTAGCTATTTTCCGCTACTTCGTCTGCGTGGAATTTAGCAAAAAATCTTTGTTTCAGTATAAACGTACGTCTGGTTCGCGCTTATTGAACGGTATTTCTTTTGTATATTCACTATTTGCATGGAATCGTAACTTTTCTTCTAATATAAAACTAGCCTAAGCTATTCCCTATTACACCCGGTATGTTCTTAATGAAGTTTCGTTAAAAAAGGTCCAACTATCGCAGAGATTAGCCGGAACAAACAGACGGATAATCAGTCAAAATTTAAAAAAATGATTGTTTTTTCAGTTTTTTTTTATACATTAATATCTGTTCAATAAAAATTGGTTGTTTTGACATTACAAAATGATATTTAATTTTTTTTTATTTGTATGTGTAGACTTACTGCTGCTTCGTTCTTTTCATTCTTACCTTTTTCAATATTGTATTAAGTATTAATAAAATATTTTTGTAGTTTTTTTTTTTTTTTATCGTAGCACGGCAAAGTGACTTTACTGTGCCTGATGGTGAGCACAGTATAATCTAAAAACAATGGCGACCACCGAGAGACACACTATCCCTCACCGGTCGCCGCTGTCATGCCGGCTTGCATAAATGTCTCTTCACGTTACGCTTCAAGGACCCCATATTATAGGAAGGAGGGAACACACTGGCCGGGCCATTGTTCCACAGCTTCACGGTACGGCAGAGATAAGTTGCGAACTTTTTAGTTCGTGCCCAGATAGGATTTACCGTAAAATTATGACTCCGGAGCCCAGCGCGCGTGGTTCGGGTATGAAAAGGAGAGGAAGGTATTAAATTGAATAGCTCTTCAGAACACTCGCCATGATTCAGACGGTAGAACACGCTCAGTGAGGCAATGTCTCTACGTAACTGAAGCGGCTCTATAAATTGTGTAATGTCTGAATCATTAACAATGCGGACAGCCCGTCTCTGCAACCTGTCCAGGGTATCTAGTAGGTATTTGGCGGAACCGTCCCAGAGGTGCGAACAATACTCCACGCAAGGCCGAACTTGTGCCTTATAAAGGAGGTATAGCTGATCTGGCGTGAAAAACCGTCGCACCCTGTTCAGGATTCCGAGTCTCCGAGATGCAGTGGAGATGACGCTTCCGATGTAATCCCTGAGATTGAGGTCGCTGCGAATATCTATACCTAAGATATTGAGGCTGTCTCGCATTGCGAGCGAGACGTTCTGGAGAGCAGGAAGAGGAGTAAATGGAGATGTTTTGCAGGTAAACGCGCACACCTGTGTTTTGTTAGCATTAAACTCGACCAAAGTTTTACGGGAGCATCGTATTTTCTATGAATTAATTGTGTGTAACAAAGCAACGTATCGTCGATGCGGTCAGGGATGCCAATTACCAGTATGTAGGCACTTATCCTGGCAGAGTTTCGCCTTACAATAACTTCCACATAGGAGTGCGTGCATATCGACGAAAAGGGCAATATCCTTTTATGTGACAAACTGTGTCAAGAAGTCAAAGCAATTACTATTTACTCAAATTTCCCTAAAATAATTTAGTAACACAAAAATTAACTAACGATAATTATCGTTATTTAAGTAATACATCAATTCTATAATCGTTCTTATTTATGTAAAGAATTCATGTATCTAATATGGTAGCACTAGTGTTAATGTTCCGGTTGCGTTACAGTCTCTCCTCTCGGGTGTTACGTACGTTACGTAGCGGTACCGGAAGTAGTCAATAACATTGTCCGTCTGTTATTTTGTTAATTGTTATTCTATTATAAAACTTAATCCTTAAACTTTTCATAGATGGTAAGTAATCACTGTTAAATTTTATTATTATTTTTTGTGGAAAAATTCAATTATATTTAGAAATTAAAAAGTGCAAAAATATTCACTCGGTAGGATGTTATTTTATTTCTTAATTTATTACATTTTAAAAACCGACGATTATATCCTATGACATATATGCTCTAACTCTCCTCTCTCGTAATTCGCTCAATAATGCTATGCTAGCTATTAGTTGCCACTTAATTTGCAAACAAATACTCGTAAATATAATAAAAGTGCGTGCGTACAAAGTACACATGTCAGAAGTCAAACTTCTTTGGCGAACTAATTTATAAGTCTTGTTTATACATGTTTCTTTTTTCTTGTTTGTATAAATATACAAACAAAAAAAAAGAATAAAAAGTTTTTTATTTATTTAATCTGCCTTTACTGCAAATGACGTCACTTCCGTTGCATCTGGTATCACGTTACATCTGTAAAAAAGTTACCCTATTACGCCTAAAGAAGTTTCACTTCAAAAATGTTTATTAATTTGAAAATAAATGAAAAATAATTTCCTAATATATTTCTTATGCAACGTTATCTTCAAAAGATGTTTATATTCTCTCTCTGTTTCAGGTATCGGGACGAGGCTCTTTGCTGGTCTGACAGGTATTGTTATGTTGTATGTAATAATAATCTTTCCAATGATTGATCGAAATCTTTATTGAAACTCCTAATACATCTTCTGATTCTTCATATTCCTATTTTACCAACCGATCCTATTTATTAAAAAAAAGTGCGTGCGTACAAAGTAAACGTGTCAGAAGTGAAACTTCTTTGGCGAACTAATTTATAAGTCTTGTTTATATTTATACAAATTCAAAACTTTAGATTTCCGAGACTTGAAAAATAGATGAAAAATCTGCGTTTACTGCAAATGACGTCACTTCCGTTGCATACCTGCGTGACGTTACATCTGTAAAAAATTTACCCTCATGCGCCTAAAGAAGTTTCACTTCAATAATATTAACAGGTAATTATAATAAAGGGTATTTTGGTAACTTCAGTGTTATATCAAGACGGTGGTTAGATCTTTCTAGAAAGTTTTGATATAATTCCTATTCCGTATTATTATTTACCAATCATTTCACTTGAACACCAAACTATATACACAATATGCTATCAATATTGCAAAAAGAGTCAAAATAACACAAGATTATGAATCACTACATGTAATAAAACAAAGTCCTCCGCCGCGTCTGTCTGTTTGTCGGTCTGTACGCGATAAATTTAAAGACTACTGAGCGCATTTTCATGCTGTTTTCATTAATAGATAGAGTGATTCACGAGGAAGGCTTAGTCAAGGCAAATTTGACATTTTTTTTTGTAAATTCGTTGAAATATAACGATAATTGTCAGAAGTATCGGAAAAAGTCAAGCCGGCTGGAAGCTTTCGTCAAAAACACCACACAACAATTTAACCACCTCAAAATAATAAGGAACAAATTAAGTGGTGGCGTTAAAAATCTTAAATAATTATGACATCATTTTTGACCATACCAATACCAACCATACCAAAATTTCCGACGTTGTTTTCCTAGTTAAAATTGCTCAAAACAAAGTGGACTCTCCACACTTACTTTCTAAAATTAATTTGAGGATACCTAATAGAACATTGAGACAACCTATATATTTGGACATCCCACAGTGTGCATCTAATTACAGACAGAAAATTCTTTCTTTATTCGTGCTGCAAAAATATTAAATAATATGGTGATCTTGCCGCAGTATGATCTGTTCACATCTACAATGCAACACATTAAAAATACTATGGCGAATACATGGTTTAATGGTTCTCAAACTTATTCTTTAGTTAGTTCTCTTCGTTGATTTGCCCTAGTTTTTGTTCTTAGAATCTAAATAATGATATTAATTTAAGTTTGTGTCACTTACTAATTTATTTTCAAACGAACTTGCTATTTTCTAGATTCTCATATGCGAAAACATATAACTGGTGTATATAGTCTATTTAGTTTGAATATCTGTAATAAATCACTGTTTGTTTTCCGAATAAAGAAAACAAAATAAATACCGAAAGCTCCGTGTTGTAAAGGACCATATCGTAGGGTAGTAAAAGCAAAAACGATTTATTATAGTCAAATTTATTGAAATAAAAGAATTTAATAGATATTTTAAAATACTAAACTAAAGCGGCGAACATAAAATAAAATAATCCATCGTATAAATAAGGTCGTATATAGCTGTGTACTGAATAAACGACCTGCTTTGAAGAATTTCACATTCTTAGGTAAATCCATTATAAAACATACTATCTACTATTAATGAAAACAAACAAACTGACCATTATATTACCTTAATCTCACGGTCAAATAACAAATATTTGTGGAGGCTTTCAGCTTATAATCTTATTAATTCTTACCCTCTTATAGCTATGTTGACAGAATTCAGGTAAAATATGATCGTACTTGGAATTGTCAAATCTAACTATATATAAAATTTGATGTTGGTATATATATTTAAGTGAGATAAAGTCTGAGACCGTTTCAACTATGACACACATGTTTTTTCATCGAGTGAAAATTGTCACTTGTAGGTATTTAAAGGTGGCACATCTTTTTTCTCATATTTTTTTTATGACATAGATGGCAAACGAACGGGTGGGTCACCTGATGTTAAGTGATCATCACCGTCCATGGACACTAACGACACCAGAGGAGTCGCAATTGCGTTGCCATCCTTTGCGGGGAAGGGTTAGCGGAGGGAGAGGGAGAGGAGAGAGGAGAGGGAATGGGAGTTGGGCCTCCGGCGCTCTCACTGACCGAACGAAACGTAACAATGCAAGCACTGTTACTTCACATTGGTTTTCTATGAAAGGGTGGTACTACCCCGGACGAGCCGACCCATTCATGCTGAAACCAGTAATAGCTTCAGCGTGGCTCTACCACCATCAAACCTCATACCTTAAAAGAATGATTGCAGCAATTAATAGCATTTAATAATTATAAATGAATATGAATACAGGAGTAGAGCTTATCTATACTATAATATTTATATTCTATAATATTATAAAGAGGTAAAGTTTGTGAATTTGTGAGTTTGTGACGTTGTAGGGGTATTCACAGGAACTACTGGTCCGATTTGAAAAATTATTTCAGTGTTATATAGCTCATTTATCGAGGAAGGTTAATATATATCAACACGCTAAGACCAATAGAAGCGGAACACCAATGAGGAATATTTCAAAATCGGGGTTTTTTTTCCTCTTGAGAGCTTCCGCTGCGTGTTAGCGTTAGCTCAAGTAACTATTCCACATGAACGAAGTCGCGGGTAGAGGCTAGTTTAATATATATATAAAATATAATGAGATGAGTACCTTGACTGACTTGTCACCTCGACAAAAGTACTATGGATATAAATTAAAAATTTCATGTCAATATAAAGTCGACACTTTATATCGCAAGCATCGTTTAAGGTTTGAGAAAATTCCATTTCAGAGGGGATATAATATATTTTAATTTGGTTTGATTTTAGCGAAAACGATAAATATTCCATTTAAATAATACACTTTTTTATAGTAAACAGCGACTATAAATTATTTTTTTCAACGACACCAAATAACCAAAAGAAATATCAAAACATGAACAATTTACTAAATAGCTATTTATTTTTATATTGCAGTTAAAAAAACCTAGTTACATCCAACAATATCCCAAGAATGGTACACGTATCGACGTTTTTTCTTCTCATTTGAAATTTTAAGTTGCCTTAAGTTATGCTAACAGCCTTAAGGGTGATGGGATTCAATTGGATATATGCATTCGGTAGCCCTTATTCAGGCGGTCAGCGGATAGCGGATAGCGGATTATTTTGTGGCTTAGATAACAATGGGAACGTATGAGTGTATGTAGGGTTGTCAAACTTTTGAAAGTTATGTAATTTTAAAATAATTCGACATACTATATAATTTCTACATTATATGTAGATAAAATGATAAATGTTTGTAAAAATATATAGAAGTTATAAGATATAAGACAATAAATAATAAAATCATTATATTATTATATATATACAACAATGTACTAAACTAATATGTAAGTACTACAAAGGCAGTGTGATGTATGCATATAATGGTAAAAATTTGTATTAGTGAAAATGTGTTACTGGATAAAATCATACTAAATTGACATAATTTTTACAAGAGAGAAATTCAATTACAAAATCGACAGCCCTACGGTCACTGGGCCACACCGGTCATCCCGTCCGAAGTTTGGGGTTAGGGTTGCCAACGAGTTATGTGTATCGGATATCGTGCGGTTAACCCTGCAATTACTGTGGATTTGACCGGCCCGTTTTGTCCGGTCAGCTCTAATGGCCGACGTCACCGGCCGGCGCGCTTTTGATTGCCGTTTAATTGTTTTTATGGCGCTCGTGATATTTAATGGTTGTATAGGTGTAAAATGCAATAGTTCCATAACGGATGTTGTAATGGCACGTATATCACAGTACCTAAATTTAATGTACAACTAAAATCCGGCCATTATATGTAAGATCCACTATATTAACATTTAGGTTGATAGGATATTTGACTAGATTACTACCACCAAAGGTATCTATATATTATCTATATATTAATACATGAAACCTAAACTTTGTATCCCTTTTTAACGGAATTGGGCGAACGGATAAACGTGAAATTTGGCATAGTTAAAGTTTATATGGAGGAGAAGTGCAGAAAGTTATTTATTTTATATAAAATGCATTAGAAGTACATTAAATTAATTAAAATATGCATTACTCACAGTACTGCTTCAATTTTACCAACATATACTCACATGTAAATAAAAAAGACATTTTGACATCTGTCAATAAATGACTTTAAAAAAGGTTGTGAAGGAGGTTGCTATGCTCGACTGTATGTATTATTTTACTCTTACGTTCCAATTACCCTTTTTCCAATTACCCATTCAACCCATTCAACAATGATATTAACCCTAATAAAATTCAAACTTAAAAAGAATCAATGAACTATATGGTCGAATGTCGACCACTGGGCGCCCACTAGTATTGATAAATTCGCGATAGTGCTTACTTTTAAGCTATATCGTTTTGTGATCGATCAGTGTATATCAGACATGTGTAGCTAAAAGAATCCGTTTGAGAATGTCTTTTATATTTTACTAGCTGGCCCAGCAGACGTTGTTCCGCATTGATTATAAAAAAAATTCTTAACACATTATATACCTAAGCCTTCTACATGAGTCACTGTATCTAATGAATGGTGAAAACTGCCTGAAAATCCGTTCAGTAGTTTTATTTATTTAAGGTCCACAAAACCAAATTCTATGAATAAAAATGGAAACGAACCCTTTTATATATGAACGCAGCATGCATAATATAAGAAGACCAAATCATAGTACTAATACAAGAAAAAATTTAATTATATTAAAATTTTAAATAACATTTTTTCTAGTTAAGGCCAAAGAAACACAAAAAATGTATCGAATTTGAAACGTAAACTATTACAAAAAGAAAGCATGCGATACAAAGAGCAATGTTGGCCTACGTTTTCAGTTTATCGCGAACAGACAGACAGACATTCTTGGTAGGGGACTTTGTTTTATACTATGTAATGATTGTATTTTTTTATTACTGTTAGTTCGTTAAAACAACGATAATACAAATCGGTTTTTACGTTTAGTTTCACAAACATAACATACCGAAAATGATATAAGATTACATAAATTTTTTGAGTCGACTCTAGCGCCATCTTTTGCACGTTGACTATAGCAATTACTTTCACACAAGTGCCAGCAACATTGTACAAAATTTCAACTCATACGTAAATACGAAACTGTATTTTTATAACGCATGTATTAGGCAACAACCAAAGCCGAGGTGTCTCTTGAGCTTGTTGTCAAATAAAATTGGCTGAGTGCCTTAAGCGCTCGCCTTAGTAGTCCGGTGAAGCTGTTAAGACCTTGCTTGGTCAATATCGTAGTCAGTTCGAAAAAAAAAGTATTTTTATATATTAATAACATGTAAGTAATATTTATCAAATATTAATTTTAAGGGAGGCATACTTATTTAGTTATTTACCTCCGTGTAATGTACACCATATGAGATGAGATATTAAAAAAAAATACAAAAAAAGTTTCTCACAACGTTTCTCGTCGCAAATAATTTCGCTTTTTTCTTCTCTTTATATAATGCGCAAACGCAGCCAGTACTTAAGTTAAACGTCCAAAACTGACGGCAATTTGCGGGGGCCTGAGTAAGCTATAAATCATGTTAAATTATTTTTTCATTATGCATGTGTGTCCGAGCGTAGTACTCGTATTCTATCAGTATTGTCAATGTATATATTTTTTACCTACATATATCTTAATTTGAAGACCTATCTATATATATATTATAGATTCCCACCTATATATTGACTCATCACGATATCTCTGGAACCATAAGGCGTAGCGACTTGAAATATCGTAGAAATATTCCTTTCGCCGAGTAGAGGGCAGCTAAGAACGGATTTTACGAAATTCCACCCACAAGGGGGATGCGGGGGGGTAATCAGGGCGGGACAACGTCAGCCGGGCCCGCTAGTTCATTATAAAATGATAATGCAAGGTCGTAAGATACAACTGCGTGAGACAGTGTATTTTCGTTTTAGAATCAGTCAGTTAGTATCCAGGCAGTAGACGAGCGAAAACAAAGTCGGTAGGACATACACGAACATTAATAGATTACTGATGTTTTAACATCGGTTTAGCATTATGCCGTGTTAAAAAATCCAGATTAACATTCGATATTGATAAACTATTTGTGTATATTACACAAATTAGAAGATGTTAGATTCATAAGGCAAAAAAAGAATAGTCAATAAGCCAATTAAAAAAGAATCATTTTTATTAAACATTAATATCGTGTCTGTTAGCTGTCATCGAACTTTGACTATAATTAATTATCCTGTCAAGTTCTAATGTGAAGGAAAACGGACGAACTATTTCCAGTTTTTTATTGATAACATTAAAGTTCGTCAACGCTTACAAAACAAAAAAAGGAGAAAATCGGTTGTGAATCAAAGGAGGAAGATGCACTTAACAGTTTTGTCTCTGCCTATTTATACATAGATTTCGATTCTAGTTCTTCCCTTAAAGAAGAGACGTAAAGACAATGGATTGCATGCGAACAGTTGTAACACGAAAATTATATTTTATCTAGGATAGCTATAGATTTTAGAGATTGGTTTATAACTACATGATGTATAACTGTATGATAGAATTATCATCTCTTGATAATCGTTCTTAGTAATAACGACCGCTAAAAGGCACATTCGTGATAGTCTATGGCTATAACTCTTTTTTTGCTTTTAAACCTTACCGGTGTTATTATAAAAAAGTTAAATACGTAAATATAGTTAAATACTGGCTTTAAAAAGGTCTCATATTAAATGCACCGCGGTCGCTGAATGTTCGCCATCTTGTTCTTTTGTCTCGCTTTGGTTACGTTAGGTTAAACTTGTGAAAAAGGATAACGCGAACTTGCCTCGGGCGAGCGCGGTTCATTTATTAGGAAACTTTTTTAAACCAAGTATTTAATACGTATTTAATAATGTAAAACACCGTATAGGTTTTAGAGTTTGACCAGCAATTGCAGCTGTTGGAACACACTAACTGGTGCTTGGCGCCAGATTTTCAACTTGAGGTTGGTAGCTAACCAGGCGGACTTAGGAAAAACGCTATCTATTACAATGAAGTGGTCGAATCATGACGTTTTCCTTCACCAGACGCTCAAACTCCGTTGCAAGGATTTGAATCTACGTCCATCGATGCTATGTCCGAACACGCTGTCAACTATGACATCATCGCTTTGAGTTCTCTAGTCTTTGGTGTGCACGTAAACAGCTGGAGTGGCCTATCTTTCCGGTAAACGAGTATTTGGCGTAGATAATTCTACCATTACAATAGTTCTAATGTATTATAGAATATATTGTAATGTTAATTAACCAATTCATCTCTATTCAGTATCATAGTATATATATAGTTGTTTTTAAATATACACACGATATATTCAAAAGCCTAGTTCAAGAAACATAAACTCGTCGTCACACCGTTCACTAACAACATAAAGTCTCTGACGGTCGCGAATGATCTGGATTTTAATTTGGTGAGGGGTCGAGAATATAAACCTGGGTTAGTGTATAGATAGATGGAATGATAAAATATCGTTTTTTTCTAATGCTAAGTGACGATGTGGTTAAAACTTAGAGAAGGGTCGAAGCTCAAGTGCAACTGTTGTAACACATGTAGCAGCTTCAACATCACGTCGGAACTCGGAAGCGCCAACAGGAGTCTAGACTGATATGGACAGTGTAATAATAAGACTGAGAATGCGTAAAATATACTGTCTAATTTCAACTCTTTAAATGGTATTTATACTCACAAGAGATCGTTCAATTGTTTGAATGACATGGTCTATCTTTATATATAAATTTCTTCTGTGAGTGTGTATGTCACTGAACTTCTCCTAAACGGCTGAACCGATTTTAATAAAACTTTGTGTGCGTGTTCCAGTGGATCCGAGAATGGTTTAGATTCACAATTGGACCCGGTAGGTGGCGTTGCGGTTGACTTTTAGGGTTTTTTTATTATCAAGGCAGGACAACGTCCGCCAGGTCCGCTAGTTTATAATAAAGTCAAACGCTTCAGCCAGTCTGCCAAAGAGGATGACATACTCCGTAGCTACACACACTTATTAGTGTAAAAGTTGTAGGTATTTTAGTTGGGCGTTAGAAAATATTCTATGAGCATGTTAAGGTTATACCAACCTTGACGATACAGCGTTTTGTTTACGATTTCGCTCATGATTATTAAGATGATGGTAGTATAAATAGTCGAGGTGAGTAAGTATAACAAACAAACTCACATTTATAATATTAACAAATTATTAGACTTCGATTTACTACGCTTAACAGTATTGCTTAAAATCCATGTCTAGAGATTAAAAGCTCTACACTGCAGTGGTCTTATTACGCCGGGATCGCTGTGTGTTATCAGATGGTAAGAAATTAGTTGCTCGACCACCATTACAGTGCTCGTCTAGAGTGAGGTCTCGCGAAGCATATCCCTCAGTTATCCCTGTTAATGAAATCAACCGTGACATAAGTACATTATAAGTCATTTTTGCATATTTGTATCTGCCACGTTTATATTTATTATTACTACGAACAAATAAAGGGTTTTGTTAAGTGATCAGATACTAAAACTGTAAATCTATACTTCTATACTATCTATACTAATATTATAAAGAGGTAAGTTTTGTGAGTTTGGGACGTTGTAGGGTGTTGTTTTTTTTATGTCATTGGTGGTAAACGGACATGTGGGTCACCTGATGTTAAGTGATCACCACCGTCCATGGACACTAACAACACCAGAGGAGTTGCAAGTGCATTGCCACCCGTTGGGGGGGGGGTTAGAGGAGGAGGGGAGGTGGGCCTCCGGCGCTCTCACTGACCGAACGAAACGCAACAATGCAAGCACTGTTACTTCACGTGAGTTTTCTATGAGAGGGTGGTACTACCCCGAGTGAGCCGATCCATTCATGCTGAAACCAGTAATAGTTTCAGCGTGGCTCTACCACCATTAATAATCTCGGGAACTACTGGTCAGATTGGAAAATTTCTTTAATTGTTAGAGAGCTTATTTATTGAGGAAGTCTATGGGCTATATATATATCGTCACGCTAAGACCGATAGGAGCGGAGCACCAATGAATAATGTTTCAAAATCGTTTTTTTTTTTCTTTTGAGGCTTCCGCTGCGTGTTAGTTATCCCAAAGTAACTATTCCATACGTACGAAGTCGCGGGCAGAAGCTATTAATTAATTAACAATATTATTATGATTATAATAATTTTCTGAAGAAGTAAAGTTTGTGACGTTGTAGGGGATAATATCTGGATCTACTAAACCGATTTTGAAAATTCTCTTACCATTAGAAAGCTACGTTTATTGTAAGTGGCACAGGCTATGTATATTAACTCGAAAAATTAAAAGATTTATTTGTGGTAGTCTGATTTGTAAATTAAGGCGGAGAAAAAACGATCGAATGAAAACGTTTCTTACGAACGCTGCTTTTACAATGGAAGATATATAATTGGGTTCTAGAGAATAGTTGTAAAACTTGATAATGACCAACGGAGTGGGTACGGGTTAGCTAGCGGGTTGATTTATATATCAAAGATAATTTACCGAATATTCTAAAAGATTAACGGAGTATTCTGAGGAACTCTTTATATGGTGCTCTCTTTCCGCCGTTGGCTGGCTGCTCACCCGCACACCTTAGAATCTAGCAAAATGGGGACAACCGTGAGGTTTCTCGAACCTGCATTATGTGTACGGCGTTGTGGAATGAGTTACACAGCACGGATTTTCTTCAGGGTTTCTTCAAGAACAGACTGAAACGCGCTCTTCAAGGTTGGCAAAACAACAGTGATGGTATTGCAGTTGTCGATACGTGACGGTTACCATTTACCAACAGACCGTCTGCCTGTTTGCAGCCTTCTGGCATAAGAAACCGCATCAATCACTTCTCATCTCTCTCAGAAGTGTGCGAGACAGAGAGAGTACACATCTCTTTAAAAATATTGATAGAATTAACAGATTGACGTTTAATTGTTCAGTTGCTTTTTTATATAATTACACAGTTGAATTGTAAACAAACGATTTGGACTCAATTTCTTATTTACACCTGTGCGAAGCCGTGGCTAAGAGACTAAATACAAGTAAAAATTGAAGTTTCTCTTTATAGTTTATGTCCGAAACTATTGAATAAATTGCAATTTTAAAAAGTAATAATAAAAGTTTGGAGATGCCGGGGATCGAACCCGGGGCCTTTCACATGCAAAGCGAACGCTCTACCACTGAGCTACATCCCCGTAGTTACTCAGTATTAAATAAGACACATGATTTTGCGAACTCAACATTTGTGTAAATAGTGGGTACAAATGACTATATTCTTTGAAAATCGTATGTACTTAGACGACAATTATTGGTAGTGTCTGACGAGGCGCTGTGACATGTGGTTACAAACAGTCACGTTAAAAAAGATGTCCAGGTAGTTTCTTCACAAAATACAATTCAAGAGATGAGATTACAAGAAAAATATCGCGGTCATAAGGACTGGAAATGGAAGTAAAAATTGAAAACAATGGGACAACTGTGTTCTTTTAGCATTAGTCTGTTTTCACATCTATCGGCACTCGGAACAATAATTAGATAGGTACATTTTTATAAAGTTAATTAACCAATCAGACATATGATGATCTGCGAAGTATCAATATCAGTACAGACCTCTATACTACACTATATACGCTAGTCTGACGCAGGCGCAATACGGTCGGTAACGCTGACTAGCATGTCATGATGGGAAATTATAAATTGATCTCTTACCAAAACTACCGTTCATCGTTCGAAATTTATTTTATTTATTTAATAAGAACTTCATAGCACAATCATGATATTTTAAAAACATTAATAATTATTACATAGTGCCAATTATGAAGTAAAGAAGCGAAGAAGAAAACGTTTTACATTTCGTATATGAGAGATTACGTGTATGAGTTTATTTACAATATTGTATAATAATTAATTTGGCGCATGCACGCGGCCTCGTTTTGTGTGTATGATGTGTGTGTGTGTGTGTGTGTGTGTGCATGTGTGTGTGTGTATGTGATTTGGGTTTGTGTGTGTATGTGTGTGCGTGTGTGGGGGGGATGCGTGTTTGCGTGTGTGTCAGTGTGTGTGTGTGGTTGTTGTTGGTTGTAAGTTTTTGTTTTAAATTTCCTGTATGACACCTGATTCTAATTTTGTCCAAACCGACTTAAGAAACTTATTCCGACTTAGGTGAGAAATACCAATGTCATTGAAATATTTGTATATATAATAAATGTATTTATTAGTTCATGTGTGATGTGCCCGTAACTGCACATCCCTACAATTTTATATATAGAGATATTCAATAGTTTTATAGAAATTAAAGATATTATTACGGGTAATAAAATTTGTCATAATAAAATTTAACTGACACCTTAAACGTAAAAAAAAATATATAAAATTATTCTCAGTTCATGTTAAACTGTCCTCCATTTATCAACTCGACATTAATTATGATTGATACATATTTTTGCAATTAATATTTAAAATGACACGTACATATTTTTTACCTGGCAACCTTTAATATCGAATAATCGCCTCAAATATCTATATCTTATATTAATCGGCTACTGAAATAGTAGCTTTTTTTCGTTCGTAGTGTAATTTTTTGTCCAACCCAAACTGACCTTTGACGATTTATTGCCGCATTAGGGTAAATAGGTCTTGATAGAGTGGTCATCATGACAGGTGTCCGCTGGGACGAACGTCAACTTTTTTCTAAGGATTTTCAACCTTCAATTGTTCTGCGCTTAATTGCGTTTCTAATCTGATGTTTGTGATGAATTTTCGAATACTTGGTGGACATTTGAAATTGAAATTGCGTTGTTGGTTAATAACGCAAAAAACCCAGTGTGCACCTCTGCAGGAGAATATTTCGCGTCTTGCGCGGCGCCGT
Organism: Antheraea pernyi; assembly: GCA_015888305.1. Taxonomy (NCBI): domain Eukaryota; kingdom Metazoa; phylum Arthropoda; class Insecta; order Lepidoptera; family Saturniidae; genus Antheraea; species Antheraea pernyi. Next base: position 1,043,719 of record MU158788.1, on the reverse strand, counting down.
AGTGAAAAAAACCTGATACCGCACACGTATCGGGCAAATTAAAATGCGAGTATTTATAAATTAATCATAATGGAATAGTTAGAGAATACATTGTTTTATATTGTTTTTAAATCGGACTGAATTTTATATTGTTGTATTATAAAACAGGGAATTAAAAGTGTAATATAGTCTTTTCCATTGAAAATTGCCATTAAAAGTTTTCCCTATTATTATGATATTAATTTAACATAAAAACTGTACCAATTTTAAAAATTATAGAAGGTTGTCTTTGTTATCATATTATTTACATACCTTTACATGGTTATATTCTATAGTTTACACTTGTGCGACAAAAAGTCTAATGAACTTATTAATTACATACGCAAGTCCAGAGGTAGTCCGGTGAAGCTGTAAAGACCTTGCCAGGTCAATAGCGTAGTCATTTCGAGAAAAAAAAAGCAAATCCAGAGTAGGATTTTTTCATACAGGTAGGGCCAAGGAAACACGTCCTTTCAGCCTATTATTATATAGCCTGGATTTGTGGATCTTATAATAAACGTATAAGTGAGAGTTTTTGGCGGGATTGAGTGAAACTTTTTTAGGCGCATGAGGGTAAAATTTTTACAGATGTAACGTCACGCAGGTATGCAACGGAAGTGACGTAATTTGCAGTAAACGCAGATTTTTCATCTATTTTTCAAGTCTCGGAAATCTAAAGTTTTAGATTTGTATAAATATAAATAAGACTTATAAATTAGTTAGCCAAAGAAGTTTCACTTCTGATATGTGTACTTTGTACACAAGCACTTTTTAAAAAATATATAAGTTTATGAATTAAAATTAATTTATTGAGAGCCCGCCAAAAACACAGCTGTCATTTTATACAGTGCTGCCAGATCGCTAATTACAATATACATGGTTAAACAGTTGCGTATATACGATAAAGGAATAATGTAAGTTTTGGCTCTAAGGGAGTGGTGTGTATCAACTTCTAATCTTTGAAATCACTGAACCTTTTGTGTCTTTGCCCTTACCTTGCCGTTGTGGCCGTTAAGAGAAATATAGATTTTACATAGTACATAGCATTGTTATACAGGCATATCATTATGATTTTGTATAGGAGCTAATCAATAATATGGAAATTTAACAGAGTTAACGTAGAATCGGAGAAAAAGAGAAAGCCGATTGTAGGTGGTAGAGCCGCGCCGAAGCTATTACTGGTTTCAAAATGAATGGGTCGGCTCGTCCGGGGTAGTACCACCCTCTCACAGAAACATCCACGTGAATTAACAGTGCTTGCATTGTTGCGTTTCGTTCGGTCAGTGAGAGCGCCGGAGACCCACCACCCTTTCCTCACTCCCCCTCCCCTAAACACAGGCTGGTAACGCACTCGCAACTCCTCTGATATTGCTAGTATCTATGGACGGCGGTGATCTCTTAACATCAGGTGACCCACCAGTTCGTTTGCATTACTATGATATAAAAATAATTGATATTGAAAAAATGAAAAACTGACCTCAACTGATACAGATAAACATAGTAGTTGGTAAAACAAAGTTTTTATGAGAACAAAGTCGCAGACGTCAGTTAAATTTGGTCATTTATCGAATAAGTTCGAAGTTTGATGGAGAAATATTGCCAATCTAAATGATTACATCCGCAACATAAATATAAAAGTCAGACTGTAAAAATTTTACCATCATGCGCCTAAAGAAGTTTCACTTCAAAAATTGATATTGAAAAATGAAAAACTGACCTCAACTGATACGGATAAACATAGTAGTTGGTAAAACAAAGTTTTTATGAGAACAAAGTCGCAGACGTCAGTTAAAGTCATAATTTGTTCATTTATCGAATAAGTTCGAAGTTTGATGGAGAAATATTGCCAATCTAAATGATTACATCCGCAACATAAATATAAAAGTCAGACGGCAGATTAATGCGAGTAGTAGTCCATAATCTTCGAATTACGTGATATGTAATCAAAGGAAAGAAAAGGACGTGTATATAGAAATGAACTTTGTATGAAAAAGACACAGAATCCGCCATATTGATTTACAGTATCGATCGTGTATATGACGCCATTTATCTTCATGCGGCGTTTATCATCGCCAATGACATCGTTTGATATTTATATCTCGTTTTTATTTTATTTTATTTTTGGGAAATAATCTTCTAGATTATTACTGCCATTGTCGAGTTGGACAATATAATAATAATTGAATTGAATAATCTTTCAAATATCTGGTAATAATTTTTATGTTCTGATAAGATGGTGGCCCCCTTGTTAGAACTTTCTAGGGAGTTTTAGTGCAATCTCAGAATTCATGCTTCGTGATATTTTCCATCCACTTCATATGTGCACAATAACCAAACTATATTACGTAATACACGATCAATATTACAATATATAGAGCCAAATAACACAATATTATGAATAAAATATAAAATCCACTACAAACATGACGTTTCAAGATCCCGCCAAAAACTTCACCTGCGGCGTTTATTTTTTGATATTTATGATTTTTTATATATATAGTTTATTGTTTAATAAATAATTGAGGCATATAAAATCAAAAACAGCTAAGTGCATAGAGACCAAATTTGCTGTGCACAATAACCAAACTATATTACATAAAACACGATCAATATTACAATATATAGAGCCAAATAACACAATATTATGAATAAAATATAAAATCCACTACAAACATGACATTTCAAGATCCCGCCAAAAACTTCACCTGCGGCGTTTATTCTTTGATATATATGATTTTTTATGTATATAATTTATTGTTTAATAAATAATTATTGGTTATAGCATTCATTTTTAGATATAACTAGCCGCTAGCCCCGGCTCCAAATGGCTGTATAAACAAAGAAAGTGAAACCGGCTAGTGTGTTCCCTCCTTCCTATAACATGGGGTCCTTCAAGCGTAACGTGAAGAGACATTTACGGCATGACGACGACGATCACCGGAGGGCGTATCCCTCGGAGGTCGAAGTTGTTTTTGGACTGTATTGTGCTTACGATCAGGCACCGTGCAGTCACTTTGCCGTGCTACAATAAAAAAAAAACAAATCTCTTGCTTACAGTAGGGCCATGTAATGAAATAAGATAACAACTGATCAACTAAGCGTCAATCTGTCATTATTTTCAAGATCTGATTTATTTCGTTCAAGATCGACTGTCTTCTGTCCCACTCACTTACTCACTCTTTTAAATGGAGATACTTTACCTCAAAATTTTCACTTTTCCGTACCATTTTATAAACAAACCTTGTCCTGACAGAATTTGTAGACGCCTATTCCATAAAAATTCCTTGAGCATGTCTATGGATCACATTTTTTAAAATAATTAACCACATAACATATTTCGCTATTTGTTAGATTTATTTATAAAAATAAATTATATCATAATAAGAATGGATAATTATTAAGCTTAACCGAACCTGAAAATATTTTATGTACTCTACAAAAAGTGTAAAGTTGGTATGTATTTATTAGAACCCAGGTTCAAATTCGAAGATATGTTCCTACATCTATGTTTCGCCAATATTGTTTTATTTCGGAACTGTAAGCTTATTGTGTGATTAGTAATAGTGAGTTTTGTCTGGGAATAACACTCTTGGATGTACTATTTCTAAGTCACCAACATTGCAGGTAAAATACTAATGCAATATGTAACCAAAGAAAGAATAGAAACGTGTGAAAAGGACACCGACAAAACACACGACAAAAAAGAAGTTGCAGCCGTGTTCAAATGATGCGCTTTCGTATATTCGGCAATTGATATTTATTTATATACAGGCTGAATGTTTAGACAGTAGCAATATTTATGGAGGCTACCATTCTAAAGCAATTTAAAAAATAGGTGCTTTATATTTGACCTAATTATCTATAAAAATACAAAAATTATATAGAACCCTCTACGCGTCTCTTTTGAAGCACAGTGTCAATGACAATGATTTCACTTGAAAGAGAACGTGGGAATGTCAGGAACAAAACAAAAGGTTTTATTGTCTGTTTTATTATCGAAAGTTATTAACTCAGAGTCGCCCATAATAGCTTTCGACACCGGTCATTGCACCTTGATTGTATTTATACTTTTGAAAGTCTTAGAACGAACTTTAACTTAGGTTTTCCTGGTTGTTTATCAGTATTTGTTTTGATATTATTATTTTATACGTTAAATATGACCATGAAGTGTCAAATCCTAGAAAACTGCGAGCGTTTAAACTTTCACCTGGTATATTTACTTTTATGATTTAGCGTATCGATTAATATGGCATTTTTTCTAGAAGAGGGCTTTGTCCAAAAGTGGGATATTTACTGTATTTGTTATTGATATTATTTCAAAACAGTTTATTTATGAACATCGTTCATCTCGCAATGTCTGTATTGAATTAAATTTGCATACTTATGGTTTATGAATGTCAGCACTGTCATCTTAGTATAGGCAGATATAGCTTACCCCTAATGCAAACATATCTGTACGTTCATTATAAAAAATGCTTTGAAACATACTCCTCAACATGTGATGAGGACTCGACTCCCATGTAGATATACATTTATTGCAAATATTAAAAAAATATAATTACATTTTCTGATCGCATAACAAGTATTCGTGGAAAAATAGACAGTCGAAATAATACATTCTATATGCACCCATTGACAGTGGCGAATTCATTCGTGGCGCCAAGCGGATAAAAAAAGTTGTTTGATCGGTTCTGTAAATTAGTTAGCGGCAATTAGTTTCTTGGCTACCATTAAGCCCATGTAGCGTGACGAAGAAACATTGTTTCCTATGTCCGTATTAGTTATTTATATATCCACATTGTATAATTTAATCATAAAATGCAATAACATAATTAATATTTTATTAACACAATTTCATTTACCATTGTCTTCTTATTTGAAGTTGATTATTGAATAAATAATTCTTTTTTTTTTTACTTCTTCAATTTTATCGCTAGGGGGCGCTGCTGTATGAAGGAACTCGACAATAACGGCTATATTTAAAATTATAAATTACGTTTTATAGTAATTGTTGTTAATTATTTTGTTTTGCTTTTTGCTTATAATTTGCTTATTTGTATATCATTGTAATTTGTACCAAAGATACAGGTACAGTTTTCAGATATGTAATGCTTTCCCTTTCACACCTATTTAACTACTAGAAGATTCTAGACTGACACGGACAGCGTAATAATAGTACTCGGAATGCGTGAAATAGACTGTTTATTTATATGACCATATACGGTATTTATAGAGACGCGATCGTTCATTTGTTTGAACGACGTTCTATTTACAATATATACAAAAGTTTCAGCCTGCCAAAGAGGATGACATACTCGGTAGCTACAAGTTGTTACATAATGCTTGCCTATTTACGCATTGCGATAACACCGTCAAATTACTGTCATGTCCATAATAATAATTAGATATCGATGATCGACAGCAGAATTGCGATACTTTTAATAATATGTCATTAATTACGCAGAAGCAATGCATTATATTATAATTTGTCGTAATAATTACAACTTCTATTCACACCATATACCTATAGTTATAACGAATTCGAAGGGATCGAACATTTTTTTTGTTATAAAGAGTTTTCGTTATAGGGGGGTTAGAGAAAAAATAAATGATAAACCAACCCGTTTGAACTAATAGAAAGTTTTTCGTTATAACGAACGATGTTATTGAGAGTCTACACTGTAGGTCGCCGAGGCACTTAACGCACCTGGGTTTCAGGAGACAGTTTCGTGCGGAGTGTCCGTACACCTGACAGTTGTGACACTGCGAGGGCACAGACGTTTTGCGCGGCGGGGTTTTATAAAGAGTTCTTTCCATCGCGCACCGCAAATATTGCTATAGATAAAGATAGCGCTATGCGAAATCGAACTTAGCGTACTATTTCGGTCTAGTGTAATCTAAAATGGAATTAAAATAACCACACCAGCGTTTGAATTGTTTACATCACTAACATGTAGGCGGTTTCCGTGTTTATTGTCAAACATAAATTTTTAAACTCCTACATAATCCAGTTAACGACATAATAAGATCTAATTAAATAATTTTTAATAATTATATTAAAACTGAGTCGTATTTTAAACAGAAAAAAAATTATAACAGCAGATGTTCAGCGTAAAGAGAATTTTTACATAAACTCGTCAATTCGGAATGGGTAATAACACGTTTCTGTTTCCATCCTTGTCGTTTTCCCTCGTTTTATAGTTCCGTTTCTTTCGCACATTTCAATATCATATACACCAGGATCCAAGAAAGCTGATTATATGAATTTTTGCCCGTGCGCTTATTACGAGTTGATTATTATTCCTTTTTTCGATACAGGATAGTTCTTCATTTTAAATATAATTTAATAATGAGTAGCGTGAAGCACCTGCATGTGTTTCTGTCGAAAGTATACTGTATAGTATGTAAAAAAACTATAGGAATTACCACATCTCATAATAAGAATCTATATGTAAACTAGCCGACTCGTGCAACTTCGACTGCATGAAATCGGTTATCACCGGTTTCAATTGTATTTTTAAACGCGAAAAAACCGTTTCCAATTAAGAATCCAAACTATCAAGGGACTCACTCAAAGATATAATCAGATGGTGTGTGTGAAACCTTTTAAAATAAGTCTAGAACCCGTTCGTAGCATCACCTACCGGGTTCAATTAAAAAATGAACTTACATTTATTGGCGCTAATGAAAACTAAAAAGTGTGTGTATACTTATGTACACGCGTTAGAAGTTATACTTTTATGGCGTAACAAGATAAAAATCGTTTAAATTTTTTTACGTTTCGCCTTATTCTACGTTTGTAGAAAAAACGACACTAACAATAGAAAAAAGGTATTTAATACATTGAAAGTTTTAATACAAAGAAATACAAACAACAAATACATAGAAACAAAATGTTGACTATAGCTAACTTCAGGGTGTTGGTTGTTCGTGACGGTGTGCGCTCGCATCGTAAAAATTTACTCTCGTCATTACAGAAGTATATTTTCAAAAAAAGCTTGAGGGGTCTATGCACCTCGGTTGGAACGAAGATCGCGTTTCGTGTCATGACTTGCTAATAACCGTGACATACAGTTGGTATTGCTCTTGAGTCAGACTAGCGACGTGTAGAATAGCAGCCTGTTTACATCTAATAATGATATTTTGTATTGAGACTGTGCAGCCCATGATATGATTGATGAATTAATAAACTGTACAAAAAAGTTTATAACTATTATTCAAAGTGCCAATAGGTGTGAAAGAGAAACTAATAATAATAATATTTCAATTTACAAATTTAAATAATTCACCCTATGATTAATTTAAAAATTCAAAAGAGACCACATTCCATTATTTTGATTTTTCACTTTTGTCGGTAGTCCTCATGTCCTTTTGTGTAGTTGTTATTGACAAGGTTTAGCGTAATTAAAAAAAAATGGAAATAATTTAAATTTTTTTCCATATCACCTATTGGTATTGCGATACGATACCACCTAACCCTTGAAATCATTGTTTATATCTATTCGTCATACACCGCTCTTTTTTTTTTTGTAACGCTTTCATGTCTTAACCATTCAACCAATCGTCATGAAACTATATATACATGTTGTTAGGATACGGGAAAGAAGTACTTATATGTTAATTTTTTTACGGTGTACAAAACTGAGTTCGATGTGCAAAAATTTACATCAATGCTACTAAATGTGAACACAACATGCACAAAATGATAGATAATGTTTTATAGTATTAGAATTAAAGATAAATTAAAGTAAATTAAATATTTAAAAAAAAACACAAAACAATATATCAAATTTACTGGTTTTTTTTTATATCATAGGAGGCAAACGAACAGGCGGATGACCTAATGCGTTGCCACCCTGTGTTTGGGGAAGGGAAGAGGGGAGTGGAGGTGGGTTATCCGGCTCTCTCACTGACCGAACGGAACGCAACAATGCAAGCACTGTTATGTTATGTTTTTTTTTTTATTGTAGAACGGCAAAATGACTGCACTGTGCCTGATGGTAAGTACAGTACTATACAAAAACAATGGCAACCACCGAGTGACACACTATCCATCGCCGGTCGCCGCTGTCATACCGGCCTGCGACAAGGTGGATATGCACAGGCTGATCCCGAAACGCGACCCGCAGAAGCGAATCACTATGACGAACTTTTTTGCCATATACATGGTGGTTGCGACCCAGTCAGGCTGTAAAACCTTATCACCCCGCTTTGACCATTGCCTCGTTCGTTTTTCAGCAGGGTGCACCACGTGCAGGTGAGGTTGACTAGGGTGTCTCAAGTCTTATGATGTTATTTGACACCCCTTACACCCAAAATATATATATCTGAACTATATGTATGTTTTCTTTATTCATTTCGTAACCGTGAAGTGTACCAACAATAATAATTTTTTCTCCATTTCTTTACTTTTTGATGACAAAAAACGTATATTTAAAGGGATCAGTGAAATTCATATTAACGTGAGCGAAGCTGCAAGCGAAAGCTAGTATAATACAAAAAAGAAACAAAACTTTGACGGTCAATCTCGCAATGACTGGACTTGATGCAAATATCTCTCCATTGTTCTGAACTAAAGACGCTGTTCGAACGTAATTCTCTATTTTTATCCCATTTTACATTTAATGAGCTTAAATTTGACCACACTAACACTACCTGTGCCCGCAGCTTTGCTTGCTTGCTTTGTCTAAATATATACAAGCCAATTTTTTGTAACGGTATAGACGTTGACGGACTACAACACCTCCTAGTGGCGAATTATAAGAAAACGCAGAGTGTTAAAACCTTCTCCATTAAGAAGACTGAGTCATAATTTATAATAATCGGTTTACCGATATACCACCATATATTAGAAGCAAAAATAAAGCGGTTTGTTTCTTTATTTCACTAAAAGAATTTAACCTGATCGTAAAGAAATTATATAAAAACAACACAATGTAAATCTAATCAGCTGACGATAAATAGACTCGTCTTTAAGCCGTGTAACCGAATACTTGACTAAAATCACTTTGAACTAGATTTTATATTTATTAGCAATTCTGACACTATACATTAATCCAATTTCATAACGATTGTTAAAAAGGATTTCTTATAATCCCATTAGAAACAGCTACCCCATATTTAATGAGGTGCAGATAAATTCAAATTCAGTATTTATTGCTAAACTAAAATAATGTGGAGTTTAAAATTAAAAATGCAAACACGCACTATTAACTCCCTTTAATGTAAGCAGTATACTGACATACATATCTATAGAGCGTTGTCATTAGAACATAGTCTTTGTTAGTTTCAATACGACTCGTTGACGGATAAAAATTAAAACTCAAAGAGTATACGATGTTTGGAAAAAAGGTAACAGTCGACCACAGGTTCTAAACCTAAAACATATTACAAACAAAGTAAAACAATAAAAAAATCTAATTTTATGGTCCAGACTATCTTAATTTACTATGTAAGGTACTTAATTTTATTGTTATGATGGCTCAGTCAGTCATGCCCCAGTATTTAAGTGAGGGCAAATTTAATATTAAGGTTGAAGAATGTAAGGTGTTAATTAATGACCAAAGCTAGCTAGAGTATTAACGTAAAACTTTTACACCTCCTAATAGGTGTGTTCTGAATTCTATACTTGTCAATAAATGTTTTTAGCTTCAGAAGTTGGTGGTCGAGTGGCTTCACCGGTGGAATATTGTGAAATAGACGCCTGCACGTTGGAATCCGGCATATATAAAGGAATCCGCTTACATTCATTTATTTAAAGTGATAATACTAACGGCTGACGATGAAGGAAAACGTTACGAGGAAATTTGAAACCAGTAGATGTTTTTGTATTATCACCGTATTGGGCAAAATATAGAACTACAGGTTTCTTGGAGGTTATAATCGCACATTTCACCTCCACACACGTACACGCATATATTCTTACACATGAAAGTGGAAGAGTTTTATTTTTCCCTTATCGAACTGAATTAGTTCAGAAAAAAATATTCGTCACGAAATACATATAAGAGTTATTAAGGTATTATATATATGCTTGTTACACATATATATCTCGTTAACTTATATACGTATGAATATGTAACTTAGCTTAAGTTAGCTCAGCTAGGTCGCGAATGGCATTCATGCCTAGTTCACTAGGCAACAGCTCATAAAAGAATCGGCTGAATGCCTTAAGTGCTCGCCTTAGTAGTCCGGTGAAGCTGTTAAGGACTTGCTAGGCCAATAGCGTAGTAAGTTCGAAAAAAAAGTTACAATCACCAATACGTCATACTGTTTATGCCCATACTTTCCTGTGGAACTGTGACCTTGCACTGAGTCTCCTATAGATTGATGTGATGATAATATCTAATTTTAGTATAGTCTTACCTTATGAAATGCATGCATAAAAACGAGTAATATCTGTTTTTGTATTAAAGTTCAATTATCCAGGTTACTAATGAAAGGACTTGCTAGGCCAATAGCGTAGTAAGTTCGAAAAAAAAGTTATAATCACCAATACGTCATACTGTTTATGCCCATACTTTCCTGTGGAACTATGACCTTGCACTGAGTGTCTTACAGATCGATGTGATGATAATATCCAATTTTAGTATAGTCTGACCTTATGAAATGCATGTATAAAAACGAGTAATATCTGTTTTTGTATTAAAGTTCAATTATCCAGGTTACTAATGAGTAAGTCAGAATATTTTATATTGCCAAACACTTTCTCAAAATCGAAAGCATGCAGCATTGTGACTGCACTTTGGTTGCTAAAGTAGTGGGAGTAACAAGAGCGGCGATTTATGTAGGTTCATTTCACAAAGAAAAAGTCGAAGATTTTTGGCGAGATTGTAAACTGTCACGAAATCATTTGATACTCAATTTTGTAATAATGACATCATTTTTAATACCTTTTGATAATGATAAGCAAGGGCAGTGGATTGTGATTAAGAACATGGAAAATTCATCATGAGACGTTACGTAAATTTGCTGGAAAAGGCTTATCATCAGTTAGAATACTGAAGCCATCACAAAACACTTAGTAAAATGGTATAACAACAATAGAAATCTTCAGTGAACAAACAAAATAGGAAGAAAACAAAGCCTAGAAAGGATTTATGATTAAAATAGAATAAGTACACCTACTGCTTTAAAGATTCATTTATATTAAAACTTAACACCTTTCAAATACTTGGATTCTAAATACAAAGAAAAAAAATGAAATGCGATATTTACCTTGTAAATAGTTTTAGAAACACTGTCCCAAACTGTTGACGGACGCAAGTATCGCAACCATTCAGGGAATCTGACAGCGACCAAAAACAGGGAATGCAACAATGGTCGGATAGTATCGGCCCATTCCAATTTTTGGTGCAAGGAGCAGTGTTAGCGCTGCGTTAACAAAGACTTAGTTAAATAGAATTTACATGTTTTTTTTTAGAAATTATGTTGCTTCAGTATTTAGCGATTGTATAAAATTGCTAAGTAATGAAAAGATGTGTACTTACAAGTTCTCATTTCATTATAAAGTGACGAGTAAAGAAATGTTTACACCACCTAAGTGTTGATATCGTCAGCCTTTGTAGTGAAGATGACCAATAATGATTTTCTATGCAATATTTTTTGTTATAAATAAAACGAATAAGTCCTAATATCTTTTGATAACTTAATTTGCATCCAGAGTCTTTGAATTCAGCTTAAAGTTCTCCGAATATTTACTGTCGCTTGGAAATTTTTAAACGTCTGCTTGTGTCTCCATGTATATTGTTTAATAGTATTTCACTTATTTACGTGGCAATTAAGTATTAAGAATCTGCTTATATTAGATTCTAGTTTCATGAAATGAGTTGTTGTTCTTTTTCTCGTGAAAGTGGCCAAAAGTGTAAGGACTACTAACCAGCATGTTGCTCATGAAGCTATTTGATCTTCTTTAACATTTCCTTGACTGTTCTGTGAGAGGTGGTATCTGACTGGTCATATAATGATATATATGGTTACAAATTCTCCAGGGCATCTTTTTTTATTTATTACTGAGATGCTTGCAGTCTGTCATAATAGCAGATTGCCAATGGATTGAACAGCCTTATGCTAACCATCAGATAACCACATTGTATGAAAATATAAGGAAGAAATGTTGGTAATATGTAATCAAACAAAGGACGACCCTATGCGTCATAAACTTAATTCTTGCTTTCCAGAGAAATAATGCTATGAAACAAAAGACTGTTTCTCTGAAATATAATCAGCGATTATATTACAGATAAGTAAAAAAAATAGATACTTAGAAACTAATCGATACAATAACGATCGAGTAAGACTGTTGGTTTTTTCTTTGTGATAATAAAGCTTGTCGCGAAACACTCGACCACTTTATTAAAACCTTCGTATAGGACTTTAAATATTGAACATAAGGTATAGTATTCAATGAGTGTAATGTAGTATTTATGTTTGCAGTGGGGCAGGTTTAAAGTATCTTATCCGGTAATTATGTAGCGGATAATTCTTTCGGATACGGTGACAATTTTCTTCGTACGCCCGCCCTAGGACGGGTTATGTTATTATTAGTCCCATTTGGTTTTTATAACATAGGATTAATATCTAATAGGGTTTTTTATGTTTGTTGTTGTAAAAAGTTACGCTGTTTTTTTTCTTAAAGTTAAGTGAAGTAAAGAAAGATTATGAGATATTACGTTTGCGGCGTTTGATCGAAAATATATTTTTTACCACGGCTCAAACGTTGCGAGTGTTAAAGCCAACATTCGATGCATGTTACTAATTGATCTTTTGTGTATTACGCTCTGTAAGTATATTCTGTGGCATAAACCAAATCGCTATTTTACTCAGGTTTTATAGGTTAATTATAACTAGTGGACGCCAGTGGTCGAGATTTAGCCATAATACATTTTGACATTCAATAAGACCAAAGAGAATAATCATTATTTCAGTGGTTTCATAAATTTACTGATTTTTTTATAATTTAATTATTTATCAATGTATATTCTGCATTTACATATTATATTATTCAATTAACCTACAGTTTGACCTGTTTATTTCAAAGGGTATTTAAAGTATAGAACGTAAGCCATGTTAAAAATATTGAATGTAGGATGAAAAAAGGTAATTGGAAGGTAAGAGTAAAATGAAGGACGGCGAAACATCTTTTTCATTTACATGTGAGCATAGTTGTGTGTCATTCACACAGTAGTGTGTGTAATATTTATATTAATTAATTTAATGTATATCTAATGCATTTTATATTTTCAAATATAACTTTGTGCACTTCTACTCCATACAAACTTTACCTATGCTAAATTTTAAGTTCATCCGTTCGCACAATTCGCTTAAAAAGGGGTACAAAGTTTTTGCTTCACGTATTAATATATAGATTAGAAGAAAAAGTAAGGGTAATTGCAACATCGGTGCCCAGACCACAAGAGAGTGCAAATATGATAGTGTGGATGAAACTCCCAAACACCTCTTGTGTGAATGCGATCCACTGAAGCCTATACGAAACCGGATTCTGGGAAAGCATGTATTGCTCCCGAATAAGGTACAGATGCTCTAAGCCAAAAAATTCCTGCAGTTCTTCTTCTTCTTCTTCAGGGAGCTTTAGTAATATGGGGCGATCACAATAGATGAGTACTGCGCGCAGTGATACAGGATAAGGATAAGCCTGCATAGCCACGTTTCTAGAATTAAAAAAAAGGCTAATTGCAATGGTAACAAAGTTTAAATAGGATCTCAAGTATTGATTCTAGGTTATGATATGTGTTTAGTGACAGATTTTGAATTTTCTTGCATTATATTGTCCAGTATCTTTAACGGTCGATTTGCAGTCCTAACGACTGTACGTTAACGGTTCATTTGCTGCTCGTATGTGATGCAGTTCAAATGAAGCTTAGTTTGTAACACGATTGCATATCAACTTATCAGTGTTACTTTCTGTTTATCTGATTTCCCAAAGTAAGTTAATAAATAACATGAGTTATATATTATAAGTATCTTTAAGTGTGTGAGGGAGTAGAAGATGTGCATCACGTATTAACAGAAAGTATTCGGTTTCAAGCAGGTATACAGTAACTGATGTCGACTCTTAACTCGGATTCACAAGATATTGGAATGTTTTATGGGTTATTATCCAAACCTAATATTAGGTCTTTACCTATGAAATTACCGTTTTGTATGAAAAAATTGAAACGAATTTTTTTCATGTATATTTTAATGGTATTAATATAAATAATCACCCATGCAATCAATGCATCTTTGCCAACGCAGCGGCAGTTTATTGATGCCCTTCTTAAAGAAATCAGCTGGACGGGAATCAACAAATTCTTCAAAGGCATTTTATACTGCCTCTCGGTTATTAAATTTTTTCCCGCCAAGGAGTTATCCAAATTCTGGAAAAAGTAGTAGTTTGTAGGCGCAAGGTCTGGTGAGTAGGGCGGATGACGGAGAACTTCCAACCCCAGTTCTTGCAACTTGGAGACCGTCTGCTGTGCAGTATGAGGTCGCGCGTTGTCGTGCAGGAGCAGCGGAGACGAGCGATTGACCAATGCTGGTTAGAGATGTGCCAGCTTGTCCATCATTGTGTTCAGTTCTTCACAGTACA
>MU158788.1:977876-1012724 GCA_015888305.1 Antheraea pernyi | reverse complement strand
TATATCATCATCATCATTACCCTTATCCCACTTAAGTAGGGTCGGCACAACGTGTTTTCTTTTTCCACTCTCTCCTGTTAAATGCCATTCACCTTCCATCCAAACCTTTTTCGGTCTTTCTCTACTCGTATATCCGTCCACAAACATACTCAACACTTTTCTAGTTACATGGTCTTCATCTCTCCTCATGACATGCCCATACCATGCTAACCTATTACTCCTCAACTTCTCTGTCACTGGTGCTATTTTCAAACTTCCTCTGATATACTCATTCTTAATTTTATCCATTCTAGTCACACCACACATCCACCTTAACATTCGCATCTCTGCCACATGTAATTTTCTCTCATCCGTCTCTTTCGTAGCCCAGCACTCAGATGCATACAGCATGACTGGTCTTATCATAGCTTTATAAACCTTCCCCTTGAGTTTCAAAGGCATTCGTGGGTCACAAGCTACCCCGGACACATTTCGCCATTTCATCCATCCTGCATTTATTCTGTTCCTCACATCCTTATCAATGCCACTAAGGGTAATGATGATGATGATGATGATGACCCTATTCTATAGCGTCTAAGCAGTTATAATAAAACTTAACACTGGTAATTTCAAATCAGTAAGAATACCTTAGGATTTAAGTAGTAAGCACAAACTTATAAAATGTATATATGTTTTGTTTTCGTCTTGAATTTATAGTTACAGTAGCTATCTATACCTCTTTAGAGTGATCATCTGTGACGCGTTTTGTGTGTCTGTGTTTTTTGGTTTTTCTTTTAATTTCTTATTATAACATTAATATGATCTGACTGAACGTCCGTTTATTATCATATGGGTTCCCATCGAAAATCAGCGCTACAGTACCACTGTACTGAAAATTTTCCTGAATAAATTCGCCATTTGTTGGACATTTTTTTTTCGCTTTTCAGATGTATAAATAATGTTTCATTCTAATTTGTTTGTGTAATTTAATTTCATTATATGATTGTTCCAACAATAAAGTATTTCTTTCTTTCTATAATTAAAGACAAAGGCGTGTAGTTGACATAAAACAACAAAAGCTTATTTATGAGAACGGAATCGCCAATGCAAAGTCTACTACCGTACCGTATACCAATTAATATTACAAATGTGAGTTTGTTTGTTTATTATCTATTATACACAACCGGTAGGTAATCATTAAATTTTGCATACATTTTACAGGTACATAAAAAAGGACTGTTTATACATACATATAGACTAAAGCTACATTAACGCAGGCGAAGCAGCGATCAAAAGATAGTTATACAATAAAGAGGTATAAATATTTAATAGGACTGGTAATTTTCCAGTGCTGGAAATCGACCATAACAATAGCTACAAACGTTTACTTCTTTGTATTGTAGAAATATTGTAGATCGTGAAGTATGAAGAATAGAGGATTAAAGGAAAAAAAAGGTTTCCCAATTTTATCTACTAAATAAAAAAAATGTGTCGTAAAGAAGTGAAACTTTTGTGTTACAGGGAAATATTTTAATTAAAAAAATACAGCACAAATCCAACGCGACGCGGTGTTCCCAGGCGGTCACCCATCCAAGTACTGACCGCGCCCGACGTTACTAAACCCTGGTGATCGGATGAGAAACGGTGAATTGAAAACTACTCGACACTGTGTTTACTCCCACCACTTTTCGTCACACAAAATGGTTGTCGTTCAGAACATCAAGGCCATAAGAATGAGAAACAAAGGAGAAATATGTACTTAACTGTTTTGTCTTTACCTATTTATTTATAGATATCTATAGATTATTTATAGGTTTCATTGTATATGTATACATGTTGTTTTTTTAAACATATTTATAGACTAGTTGAAACTAATTAAAACAGTGACTATTAAAGTCATATGAATGTATTAAGTCCGTTTACCTATCTACTGTTCTCTCGTACTTAAGTCGCGTCCTCATTAAAATTACAATAACTTTTGATAGAGTGAACCGATTTTAATGAAACAAAAACTAAATGTTACTGGAAGATATGCTTTATGATTATCTTGAAGAGGTTTTATCATGAACGCAGTATTTTAGCAGTGATGCGTGTCCAAACAAACCGACAGACATTTCTAAAGATGATAGAAACGTATTTTATTACTTATTCTTAGACACCTGCAACAATTTGTTTACAGACGCCTAAAAAGTACAGACACGTCAGATTTACGTACTTATTATATGTGTAGATATATCGTAAGTTTGTATATATAGTGAACGTGTATATCGAGTGCGATATATAATGGGGCCGGGTGAGTGACGGGCCGCGTCGACCCGGCGTGCGCCTCAGCCTGCACTTTGCATTTCAAATATGTCCATTGTATGCACATTTTTACAGACTTATTACTCTCTAAGTACCGTTCGCAGATATTTTACCTTACATAAATAATTTTATCGTAGTTTTACTTAGATTAGTTGTCGTTCAGTTCAGTTTAATCATAATAAGCAATACAAAGGTTTCCAAACAAATCTTATGTGACAAAATGTGGTGGGGTAAAACACTGTGTTGGGTAGCGTGTTGGAAACACCGAGTCTCGTCCGATCACCGAAGTTAAGCAACGTCGAGCGCGGTCTGTACTTGGATGGGTGACCGCCTGGGAAAACCGCCTGACGTTTGTTTTATATTGTATTTATTTAAATAAAATGTCTTCCTGTCGTATAAAAGTTTCACTTCTATCGTGAGTCTTATCTGTATTAGGTATTGTAAAATATTGAAGACGTACAGAGCCTGAATTATTATGAATACCTATAAATAAAGGTTTCGATGGTATGAAAAAAGGTATTTCCAATTTTTTAAGAGAAAATTTCTTTAGGCACGTTGAGAATTTCTTGGCAAGAAAAAAACTTAAAAAGGGTTCGCGTCACTGATCACCTCGACATGCTCGTGATGTATTGAGCTTGCACCAGACTGGTATATCAGCCTGTGTGCATGAAATATTGATATTATATATTGAGCTTGTGCAGCCCATGATATGTTAGATGAATCGATAAACTATAAAATAATCTATACTAATATATAAAGCTGAAGAGTTTGTATGTTTGTTTGGTTGAACGCGATGATCTCAGGAACTACCAGTCCGATTTGAAAAATTATTTCGGTGTTAGCTCCTTTATCGAGGAAGGCTATAGGCTTATATATCATCACGCTAACATCAATAAAAACCCAATGAAGAATGTTTCAAAATCGGGCTGTTTTTTTCCTTTTAGCTGCGTGTTAACGTTAGTATTATATACATATACATTCTATATACTATTAGTAATTACATATCTAATCTACGCGTTACATCTTATTACATGTTACAGTAAATGGCGTGCGTGTCGTAGTTACAAATATTTTTTAAAGTATTTCTGTAATGTACACACCTACTTACAATATTACATTCCTTTAATATATTGTAAAAAAACGCGTGCGGAGCCGCGGGCAACAGCTAGTAGTGTATATAATCATTGCTCGGAGTACCAATAAACGACATAACCAGACAATATTAAATTTAAATTATACTGATAACCACTAAACTGAATATTGGCAAGCAATATTTACTTAACAAGAGAATAAACAATCGATTAATGAACAAAGGAATAAAAGTTACTGAACTCTTTTTACATTCACGTTAAATATGGATCCTTTTTTTTGTACAGACAATTATTGTTTATCATATGATAAGGGTTACGTGAAAAACATTGGCGTAGGATCGCCAATTTCGCGATGCCTGCTGTGCCTGTGAATTCGCTAGCGTAATGTACAAAGTCACTGGTATGTGTCACATAATAAATCAATATTTATATGAGTATTGGATAAAGTTTGTCAAAGGAAAACAAGTGAGAAGCAGCATAAATGGACCTCTCGCTATTGATATATTCTATTCTGTAAGGTTGTAAACCCTGGACTATCCAAGAGCATAAAGGTTTAATAATGATGGTGTAGGCTCCTGGCCGATTTGTAATATTTTTTTTTTCGATGTTTACTTTTTGTTGTTGTTAGCTGTTTACATGTATAAGTTATGTTATATTTATTGTCAATACACCGACTACACGTCCGTACATTACTTAGGGGCTCCATTGAAAATCAGCGCTGCAGTACTACCCTAGTTATGCTGCAGCACTTTGCTGAATGGAGGTGCCTTTGTTGGATATTCAAATAAGCTATGTATATGTTCATCTTGTTGTTTTGATGTTATCCAGCCATAAAGACATTTTCTTTCTTTCTTCTTTCTTCTTCTTCGATTACGGCCACAGCGATTGTTTAACTCCGACGCCGATGTGCTCTCATGTGGCTTACATAGACACCCTTTTTAAGGAAGGTGCGTGCGGTCACGTTAGGACACCGTTCTCATAAAAATAATTTATTGTTGCTGGTCCTTTCAATTTATCACGTTTGGCATCAATTTAGTTTAATCGACGGGCTTCAAAGTCTCTAGATTTTACCAGAGCTCTCCATTCCAGGTGTTCCTCTGCTAGATTCTCCCATTGATTAAGTTTAATGTCGCACCTTTTCATATAACGCTTCAGCACATCCTTATTTATACTAATATTATAAAGAGGTAAAGTTTTGTGAGTTTGTGACGTTGTAGGGGGTAATCTCAGGAACTATTGGTCTGATTTGAAAAATTCTTGCAGTGCTATATAGCTCATTTATCGAGAAAGGTTATAGGCTATATATCATCACGCTAAAGCCAATAGGAGCGGAGCACCAATGAAGAATGTTTAAAAATCGGGGTTTTTTCCTCTTGAGAGCTTCCGCTGCGGGTTAGCGTTAGTCCAAAGTAAATATTCCACACGTACGAAGTCGCGGGCAGAAGCTAGTACCTAATAATACCTATATAAGGTATAAGCTATATAATAAATATCTAAGAAATTGTCCGCCTTGTTTCCGCTTGCCGTCAACAAGCTCTGAATACAATATGCGCTTTGTCATTCTCTCATTTGCCATACGTGAAACATGCCCACACCATCGAACCTGTTGCTTCATTAAGTAGGCCAAAATGACACTAAAATTGGATCTACACTATCACTCCAACGATTCTTCAGAATTTTCCGAAGGCATTTCATGTGAAACTGATCTAAGGTCCATAAGGGTTTAAGCTCCATACAAACAAATGTAGACTCTATGCACTGGGTAACAGACTGTTGGTGGCATAAGTTAAAAAAAACCTTATTTATTACAGAAGGAGGGGAGGGGGAAGGGGAAGGGAAAAGTGTAAAGGTAGGGGAGGCGGGTCTCCGGCGCTCTCACTGACCGAACGAAACGCAACAATGCAAGCACTGTGACTTCACGTCGGTTTTCTGTGAGAGGGTGATATACTACCCCGGGCGAGCCGACCAGTTCATGCTGAAACCAGTAATAACTTCAGCGTGGCTCTACCACCTACAGCCACCTACCAACTTATGTAAAATTAAAATACACATTTAAAAACATATTTTATTATTGTTATTGTCAGATATGATACATCATGAGAAGATAGACCGGATCGAGTTTCTTGCCGGTTTTTCTCGATTACTAGGTAGCCTTGGCCTCCATAAGCGCCTTCTCAGGGCCTCATTTAAATCAAATGTTTATGATCTCTGACATGATCCGTCATTTTGAGATCTGGGTTTTTAAAAAATAGCGGAGGGGTTAATTTAGTATCGTATTTGCCGACGGTACTCAACAGTAACGAATAACATGCGCACTCCACATCAGAATGTGATGCGTACTTATGTTTAAATTGTGACTGATATACCCGGTTCGGACCAAGCTTGAACATACGATCGGCTAACGGCCTTATAATAAAGCCTTTACGTTCTCTCTATCCGATCATAAACATTGTTATCACAGACTATTCCTTGCCCGTTTGTGGTATAGTTCGGTTGTTAGCCGTACCTTGGTTTAGGCCTATCTTTATAAATAGTAAAGTTAAGCCATTACGGCTAGCTTTAGTAAACATAGACCATTAATGACTAGACGTGTGTTATCGGGCACCCATTAAGTGTAATACATAGGTACGCGCAAATGCTTTTTTTATTTGGTCGACAAACTAGACGTCATAGAATTTCCCATACATTAGCGAACATAGATTATATAGAAATCTGGGTGTGAGTCTTAAAATAGTGAACTACCGTGCTTAGAAATAAGTTTCTAGTATTAATTGAAATGAATGCAAGGAACAACTAAATATGACGATAAATTGATGCATTCCTTTGTATACCAAAAACATACGATATAAAGGAAAGTGTTGGCCAACATTGGTTCTGCAGTTTGGTGTCATTACAGTTTTCCTGTTCATTATACGAATGCCAGGATGTGACACTATAATCTTAACTTGTTGAAGTAAGTCATCGTAGTCAACCAAGCGTAGTAAATGTGATTTGATTTTTTTTTATTGTAGCTCGGCAAAATGACTGTAAGGTAAGCACAGTATAATCCAAAAACAATGGCGACTACCGAGAGACATACTATCCATCGCCGGTCGCCGCTGTCATGCCAGCCTGCGTAAGTATCTCTACACGTTGCGCTTGAAGGACCACATGTCATAGGAAGGAGAAAACACACTAGCCGCGAGATTGTTCCACAGCTTCACGGTACGGTAAAGATAAGACGTTGTGAACTTTTTAGTTCGTGCCCAGATAGGGTTTATCGTAAAACCATATATAACTCATATTTGAGAATTATATGTTTTGAAAAAATACTACGCATATGTATATGGAATGTAGGTAAAGAAAAAGCTACTATATTGCGAAAAAGTTTTATTCTTAGCTAGAAAGTGCATCGAAAAAGGAAATATGTATCTGACAGTTAAGCGATCCATCATTGCCTCCTCTTTACTGACAATGAATTAAGATTTTGGTGAACTAGTGCCTACTAGATGGTCGCCGTCACTTCATTTATGTGGAAATGTTTCAGACATACAGCGACAACTTGTGTATATCATCAGGATTACAATATAACAAATTAACGTTAATGCTTAGCCTCTATAAAAAGCCGTTATTAAATTTTTCGTAGACGGTTGTAGGCTATACATTCTTTTGATTCAATGGCCCCTTTATTATTTTTTAAATTATAAGTTTTTGATGTTATACTTCTTTTGGCGCGTTAGGGAAAAATCATGAGAGTAAAATTTACGATGCGCGCGCACACCGTCACAAAAAACCGACACCCTGACGTTAGCTATAGTCAACATTTTCTATTGTTAACGTAGAATAAGGCGAAAGATAAAATTTTTGAAAAGATTTTTATCTTGTTACACCAAAGAAGTATAGCTTCTAACGCGTGTACATAAGTACACACACACACACTGTTTTTTTAAATTATTTATAGCAAAGCTAGTTTCTTATAAAATTGCCAGTACCATCAATTTAGTTTCTCTATTGGAATCACAGAAATATTACGTAAGTTATCTTACGTGAAAATGCAACTAAAAATAATAAACATGATGTTTGAAACGTTGACTTAAATCGCATTGAATAATTTCGTCATCATAACTTCATATACAGTGTAAACACCATTTAATGCTAATTAACCTAACGACCAACTCCCTAAAACGTCGAAATTACTTTACTTTGTTTGGTTCACCTTCAAATTATATTGACATTTCTTCTCTCCATTTAACGACAGCTCTCAATATCAAGTCCCTTAAGTGTCATTATATAATATTTTACACTGTATTCGTTCTTTATGGCATTAAATTTTGTTTAATTGTTTAAAAAATAAATATTGTGGACAAAACAGTGTGTGTGTGTGTGTACTTATAAGTACACGCGTTAGAAGTTATACTTCTTTGGCGTAACAAGGTAAAAAATCTTTTCAAAAATTTTATCTTTCGCCTTATTCTACGTTTGTAGAAAAAACGACACTAACAATAGAAAAAGATGACTATAACTAACTTCAGGGTGTCAGTTTTTCGTGTCGGTGTGCGCGCGCATCCTAAAAATTTACTCTCATCACTTTTCCCTAACGGGCCAAAAGAAGTATAACTTCAAAAACCTCTTAGTAATTATTTAAGTGTAAAATAAACTAAATCATTTTATTTTTTAAATATTTTATTGTTCATAAAAGTGAAGACGCGGGTACAAGTAGTTGTGTCTACATATTATGATATTTTAATAGCTGTAAGAAAATCCGGTACGCAATTAAACCAAGGAAACTGAACTTTTAACTAAGTTAACCAGTTAAAACTTTAAGATTTTAACGGCCGGTGTGACGTGGGGCCTTAACTTCTTACTTAAGTTACGGTAGTTAAGTTTGTTACTTAATTTTAAATCTTAATAATGGAATAAATAAAAATAATTGGGAATAATACATGTGATAAACGATTTATAAAATACAGAAGATAAGTATTTATTAGTACTTTATGAATATGGAATCCATTTAATTGAGTAATTGTCAAAGAGTTAGATAGAGAATTACTCAGTTTCTCAGTAAATCAAATTTTTGATGCATACATTAATTATGTTATCTCTTTCAAATTTTATACAGATTTTAAAACACGCTCATTGTATTTAGTAAACGTTATAACTAAGAGCCACTTGCATCAAAATGTTTATTTTTGATCTTGTTTAGTTTATTATGTTAAAATATATACAATTTTAATCTTGAATTTGATTCGAATTTGTGCTTTGTCATACGGCCCTTAGTACGTTATATTTATTTATTAGTTTTTTCTTTTATTAAAGGCGAACATAAAGAAAAATAGCATTTTTGTCATTTCTAAGAACGCAGGACACTAATAGAAAGATTGACTTAATCCATAGTTTAGGTTTTAGGAAATTAATATTCTTATACAGAATAGACAAAATAAGTTAGTACTTTTTTTTATTTTTTATAGTATCACGGCAAAATGACTGCACTGTGCCTGATGGTAAGCACAGTACAATCCAAAAACAATGGCGACCACCGAGTGACACAGTATCCATCGCCGGTCGCCGCTGTCATGCCGGCCTGCGAAAAGCTGGATATGCACAGGCTGATCCCGAAATGTGACCCACAGAAGCGAATCACTATGACGGGCTTTTTCACCAAATACATGGTGGTTGCGACCCAGTCAGGCTGTAAAACCCTACCACCCCGCTTTCGCCATTGCCTCGTTCGTTATTCAGCAGGGTGCACCACGTGCAGGTGAGGTTGGCTTGGATGTCTCAAGTCTTAGATGTTATTCGACACCCCTTACACCCCTGTTTAGTACACGATTTCGTTTTGTATTAAAATTTTGTCGATTTTGGAGGACATTTTAGAATGGGGAGCAACCGGCACCGTTTGTCATCAAAATATTAAAAAAAAAGTGTGTGTGTATGTACATAATATGCGTTAGAAGTAATACTTCTTTGGCGTAACAAGATAAAAATCTTTTCAAAAACTTAATCTTTCGCCTTATTGTACTTTTGTACAAAAACGACACTAACAATAGAAAAAAGGTATTTAATACATTGAAAGTTTTAATACAAAGAAACAAAATGTTGACTATAGCTAACTTCAGAGTGTCGGTTTTCAGTGACGGTGTGCGCGCGCATCTTAAAAATTTACTCTCATCATTTTTTCCTAAAGCGCGAAAAGAAGTATAACTTCAAAAGCTAAAACAAGTTAGATAAGAAAAACATTGCCTTAGTACACACTATTTATAACGTATGGGTATAAATTAGTACAGCAGATTTTCATGAGTCCAATCTAATTGAGTGTTTTCGGTAAGTAATATTCAGCATTAAATAAAAGGCATAAAAAATATTTACAAGATGCATTCTTAAGGAAATTCTTTACGACTTCCTTACTTTTGTATTGTGATTGTACATGGCATACGTCACCCCCGAACAATAAAGCGTAAAGGTAAAAAATAAAACAAAGTAAGGGGTCGAATGTCGCTGCATCATCGGAAGGTGAATTGTACTTAGTGCGCATTGAAATACCAGGGATTACCAACAATTTTGTATTCTTCAATATTTTGTTTGTATAAATGTAATATGTAAATATGCTTAAACGCATCACTTTAAAACGGCTGCACTTATTTGTTTAATTCTTTTGTTGTTGTGTTTCTAATTGCCAGTATAAGGTTTAAGTGAAATAAGATGTAAGAAAAATCGGGAAATTTGAAAATTTTCGTTTAAAAAGATCTAAGTACAGTTTTTCAGGTGCCATTTCATTTCATTACATGGTCGTCTTGTAAAGGAGAGATTTGGTAGTATTTTTTTTCGTTAATATACCCACGCGAAATAAAAAATTAATATATGTCAAAAAAAAGGTTAAAAAAATACAAACATAAAATGTTATTCCAAGATCCTTAAAAAAAATGCAAGCATGTTTTTACCTACACTCTTCTCATTTATGTATTTAAATTTAATATCGATTTCATGTTTGTAGGTTTGCTAATATTTATTGCTCGGGGTACCAATAGATGTGAAAACTAGATCAATATTAATAATCTAAATTTAAAAACTGTGAAATTTAAATAATTGACCTAAAAATATGAAAAAGTACCCAATTATTCCATTTTTTCAATTTTCACTTTTGACGATAGTATTTATGACTGTCTCGACATTTTTTAACTGTTAACCACTAAACTGCATATTGGGAAACTATAAGTACTAAACAAGAGAAGACAAAATCAAAATTAAAATTTTATAAATTTTTTGTAAAAATGTTCAATCAAATATCCTACTATTTAATAATATTTGAAAGAAATATACGAAAAGTGCATAGAGGTAAAATAAAAGCACGTTCGCCGGTTACATACCTCTGTACGGGCGCATACGTCTCATTCTGCACGTAAATCCTCATTAGAGGCCCCCCTAGGTTTACGACTCCTGGATCCCACGGCGCCAGTAAAACGGGCCGCAGTATTACTATTGCATTACCCCTGACTCTTGTCTGCAGACAGACACTTGCTTGATTGAGAATGTACTGAGTTTTTCTGGAATGTTCTAAGAGTGAAACATTGTTCCACGACGCGTGTTTATTTTTATCAGATTAGAGATACATTTTAATCTAACCAGAGGTATAAAAAAAAGTCGAATCTTTTTTCAATCGATCGAATCTCCTCGATTCGAACGGATACCCCGAATCGAGTTCGCATCGCATTAATTTGCCAACGATGTTAGAATACAACTATGAGGTATAACCTCGTAATAATGGACTAAGAATAAAAACAAAAATAATAAAATATAACATATAATACAACAACCCCATTTACGTCTCACAAAATATTAAGATCTTAAAGATTTTGGTGTTTCAAATTTTTTTTCTAACATATAGGTATTTAGTACTTCCTTTTTTAACCGACTTCGAAAAAGGAGGAGGTTACTACATTCGGTTGTATGTATTTTTATTTTTTTATGTATGTTAATCGATATCTCCATCAATTATGAACCGAATTTAATAATTCTTTTTTTTATTTGTATTTGTTATATTCAGAGGTGGTCCCATATAAATTTGAAGAAAATGCTCAACCCCTAAGAGGGTGAAATATTGTTTATTTGATTTTCACCCACTTCGTCTCTACGTATTTTCGTGAAATCGGAACCGATTTATTATATCCATTATAAACCAGATATATTTATGGATATCAAAAGAGGAGATTTTTTTTAAATTATAAAATCTAATAAGTCACTACAAAGCGAAAAATAACTTCTTCTTCTTCTTCTTACCCTTATCCCACATAAGTAGGGTCGGTACAACATGTTTCTCATGTTGTGGTATATGATTTGGCTTAATTTTACGATCGGCCGCCTGCCTGACATCAACCGTCCTTGGGATTATTTTGTTGTAAAGTTATTATTATTATTATTAAAGCGAAAAATAACTGAATTATTAAATTAACTTTTTTAATTTGGTTAATTTAATAATTCAGTTATTTTTCGCTTTTTAGTGCCTCATTAGTTTTTTTTATGTCGCAGGCGGTTTTTTTTTACACTTTATAGATTTAGCGTTTGCCCGTAATCTCATTTAGTGTTAAAGGATGAGTTATTCTAAGAAGGTAAACACACTAAGCCTAGACTGGCTATCAAGTGCCGCTGCCGGAACGCACCAACGGAAGCTACACGACAGATAATATATGGGTAATAGCTAGCCAGGCAGACTTAGAAAAAACTTTACCACAACGTTATGCTTCCCTTCACCGATAGTTCCGACTCGGTTGCAAGTATAACATACGTCCATCGACGCTGTGTACGTACACACTACTAAGTAAGCTCTCATCCCTTCATAGCGCTTCATATAGCTATTACATGTGACGTACTTCCTAAACATAACATTTTTTATTGGTACCATCTAACCCCATTAAATATAGCGCGTCGCTTCTAGGATCTTCCGTAAAGGTTCGCGTTCAAAATAATTAGGTTTAATACTCATTCATAGGGTTTGTAAAAAATATGAAAAGAGTGTATACATTCCCTTAGTTATTGGCAAACTGATCTCAATCAGTCATTGCCGGCGGCTACAGTAGATATTTGCTTGTATAGTGTATTTTAAACATGAAACGAAAACATAATTGCACTGGGATCTGCTGCGTAAACAATTTACATATATATTAGTTAAGTAGGTGATTATAAGAAGACGACAGTGAAAATTAAAAATTTATTAATATTGTTAATTACATTTCAGTTTTTCGGTAATCATTCATACTTATTTATTATATACTAAATATATATTTTATATCATAGGAGGCAAACGATCAAACGAACAAGCGGGTCATCTGATGTTAAGTGGACACCAGGGGAGTAGCAAGTATGTTGCTAGCCTATGTTTGGGGCGAAGGGGGAATGAGGGAGGGGGAGTAAGGGAGAGAGGAAGTAGGCCTCCGGCGCTCTCATTGACCGAACGAAACACAACAATGCAATCACTGTTACTTCACTTCGGTATTTCCGTGAGAGGGTGGTACTATCCCGGGCGAGCCGACCCAATCATGCTGAAACCAGTTATAGCTTCAGTGTGGCTCTACCATCTATAAAATATATATTTAGTTATACGTCAACGTTACATTAACTGTATTATTACATTTTTACTTAATTTTTACATTCATTTTCTTCACTTCTTTTATACCTACTATACTAGTTAGCTGGAAGAAAATGCCTTGTGGCATTAATCTCGCCAGTGTACAAATACAAAAATGCAATAAAGTATTCATTCAGCTATTATAAAGATAAAAGATTTGTTTTTTTGTTTGAAATTTACAAAACTAAAATTAACAAAATACATAATAACCGATTTAAAAATGATTTCATGTATAGAAAGCTCATTAGCAGCAAGTAATATGGGCTGCAGTATATTTACAAAAATTACTACATTATTGAATGCTATCGATGTAATTCAGGACATGCTCTTCTTCTACTATGCAAAAGTCGGTTACATAATTTGCGTGTAAATAATTGAGAATACGCGCATCGTGTCCCTGCACACCGACATTATATTTATTATTCAAGCAGTGTTGCCAGCCTTCTGTCATATTAGCCCCCGCATAGGAAAATATTCGACATTTGCGACATGAATATGTAGGTACTTTTGTTTTCTTAGTTGAAACATTTCCCAATGTATGTATATCTATGTTTTCTGGGATACCGATTTTTATGTGGGTTTCGTTTTGTTGTATCAGAATCGGTGTATTATTTAAATTGTATTTACAAGTATAAAACATAATGATGACTATAGTATGATATTAAAAAAAATAAAGTGTGTGTGTACTTATGTACACGTGTTACAAGTTATACTTCTTTGGCGTAACAAGATAAAAAATATTTTCAAAATTTTTATCTTTCGCCTTATTCTATGTTTGTAGACAAAACGACACTAACAATAGAAAAAAGGTATTTAATACATTGAAAGTTTTAATGCAAAGAAATACAAAGAAACAAAATGTTGACTATAGCTAACTTCAGGGTGTCGGTTTTTCGTGACGGTGTGCGCGCGCATCGTAAAAATTTACTCTCATCATTTTTCCCTAACGTGCCTAAAGAAGTATAACTTCAAAAAGTAGTGGTGGTTAAGTGGTTCGGCCGGTGGAATATCATTTCGATGTCCGCAGATTCGAACCCCGGCATGTACCAACGAATTTTTCGGAATTCGCGTACATTTACTAATATAAGTTAGTAGCACTATTGGCTGATAGCGTAGGAAAACATTTTGAGGAAACAAATGTTCTTGTACTAGCACTGTATGTGGGAAACATACAACTGTCGATTACTCAGAGTTTGAAATCGTCAATGCGTCGTGGGCTGGCGTGGTGATTACGCCCATACCTTCCTTCGGGAAGAGGCCTATGGCCCTGCAGTGGGTCTCTTACACGCTGATGATGATGACGATAGTGTAATATACCCATTTATAAAGGTTTTTTAAAATACTTTATAGGTTTTTAGCATTTGACCATCTCATGTGATGTTAAATAGCTATATGTTCCAAGATGGTACACACGCTTAACCAAGACTGAGTGTATCTCAAGTGCCTCTGCCGAACCACACCTATAAGAGCTTGGTTTTTTTTTTTATGAAATAGGAGGCAAACAAACAGGATCACCCGAGGCAAAGTGATCACCACCGTCCATAGACACTTGTAACACCATGGGAGTCGCAAGTGCGTTGCTAGTCTCTGTTTGGGGAGGGGGGAGTAGGGAAATGGGAGTAGGCAAAGGGATGTGGGGCTCCGGCGCTCTTACTGACCGAACAAAACGCAATAATGCAAGCACTTTTACTTCACGTCGGTTACCTGTGAGAGGGTTGTAGTACAACGGGCGACCACCTATAATTGGTGATGGATTTTCAACTTGAGAGTAGTAGCTATCCAGGTGGCCTTAGGAAAAGACCTAAAACCATGCTATGGTTTCATCAGGCTGTTTTCTTTCATCGAAAGCTTTGGCTCATACGTAAGGATTCGAACCTACGTCGATCGATGCAGCATATGAACACGCTAACCACTCAGCAATGATCGCTTCATTTACTTTCAACATGTCGCTGGTACAGTCCTCGGGAATAGTCTAAAGTTGGCGAGTTTTCTGTTACATAAAAATGGCAGTATAGCAAGCAAACCATAATCTTGAAGAACTTCGTTTTTTACCGGAACGGTGGTGCAACTCAAGCAGACACTATAAATAGCCTACTAAAGCTAAAGCCTACAGAAAAATTGTAAGGTTACAAGATCCCATCAGACTTCTTAACTATATAATAATAATCATAAATACAGTGGTACAACAAAATAATCCCAAGGAAGGTTGATGTCAGGCAGGCGGCCGATCGCAAAAATTAAGCCAAATCATATAACACAACATGAGAAACATTTTTTTCTCGAACTGACTACGCTATTGGCCTTTTTGGAGGCCTCTACAGCTTCACCGGACTACTAAGGCGAGCGCTTAAGGCACTCAGCCGATTTCATTTGGGAACATGAGAAACATGTTGTACCGACCCTACTTATGTGGGATAAGGGTAAGAAGAAGAAGTCGCTGGTACGATCTGTAAATGCAGCAGGCAGTGGTATAAACCAATAAATCTTTAATTAACTAGCCGTTATCATGACAGCCTCAAGTATCTTGTCAATTTAAAGTACACTGTCGATATCAGAACGCCTAAGCATGTTATTATTATATCTGTTACACTTTGTATATGCATATCACGAATCAATCAGACACGATTCTAATATTCTAAAGTGCTAGGGCATGTAAACTCATTCTCTGTCATTCTATTAATAAAGATTTTCTTTATGCCTAATATTAAAATTGGTTTTATAATTAAAAAAAATAATAGTATTACGTCAGTAAAATGCTAATTTAAATGTAATTATTTGTACATTACTCGTGTATTAAGAATTACAACAGATGTATAAGGAAAGAAAACTTTAATGCAAACGTAAGCAGTCCGTAAAATTTCTGTTCAATATTCAAAGTTTAGTAAAAGCCAGAAGCCAGAACTTTCAAACAGTCCTCAACACGAAATTAATGAATCATTAAACGATCCCACGATCAAGGATTGTTATTCGATTAAGGACCCCCACACACACATACACACTAAAGCGAGTGTATTTCGTAAATAAAATCGTGTAAGGGGGAACTCGCGAATTTTCCGGGGTCCGTGTGCAGTGTCACCGCACTAGCACGTGACACGCCGCGACGAGCACGTCTATGCGTTCGAAATTCAAACAACAAACTTTTTCTCGTAAAAGTATGTTCTCGTTGTACGGGCGATTTCGAAATTAACTTTTTCAACTAAATAAAAGTGACAAACACGTCCGAGTTGTAATCAAAACTTTTTAATTTTAAACGTGCATTAAAAACAGATTAATTACGTAATAAACTCCTTCTTATTAAAGAGTTGCGAATATGGATCGATTCTTTATTTTAAGAGGCTCGATTGTTGATGTTTATTCGATTAGACGTGGAATTCCGTTGTTTATGTGAAGTTTTCTCGGAAACCCGATGTGGGGGTTCGTGTTGTTTTTGTTCGAGTGGTTTGGTTAATGAAAACATTCGTATTTAAGTGTTGCATGAGTAAATAGCTTTTGAACTTAATTACTTACTGTAGATGGGTTTAATGTATTATTTATACCGATTAACAATTCCTTTATTTAGAAAAAATATACAGCTTAGGTTTACAAGTTTACTCGACTAATATTTTTACTTTTAAATTGTAACTGGTATGTTAATTTATCACAAAACTTCCTTTTTGAAGTATACATAATCGGTGTATCTGTAAGTTATACTATAAAGTTTTTATGAATTAAAAAAATAGACGTTTTTTTATATTTAGATGAAAATGTTTATGCAGTAGGCCTATGCCTATTCATTAAGTTTGTAAATCTTTTAAAGAATAATAATTCTACATTTAAGAATTCTAAAATATACTTAAATTGCAAACGAGTATTTATAAATTCGTAATGATTATAATGACACATGTCTGCATAATAATAAATGCTAAATAAATAAATAAAAAAAACGCGCATTATTGATGCGCATTTGTTTTAAATTTATTAATTTCACATATTAAGGAGTGATCATCAGTCATAGTAGAATTATGATACTATATATTATTCAATATGTTGTTTAATTCGGATAAAATGTGGGGGTGACCATAGTTTTTCTATTTGTGTCGATTTTTCACTGAAAAATTCGAATTTATTCTGATTCAAATTCAGAGTGTACAATTTAAATCTATAATTACTTTTTGAAAAATCTTTAATAACGGAAGCCAATACGATTGTATTTGTTGTATTATGCAATTAACTATACAAGATGCAATCTGTGGAATTTTTTGCGAACTATTTTTTAAACACTGCGTTAATAAGAAACACGACTGTATTTTAAAAATTTTGCAAAAGTTTTTTGTAGTCAGAAATACAATGTACAAACCAGAAATTATTGTGTTACATTGTTAACGAATAATAATGCTGTTCATACAAAATAATACATTTTACTTAATGCTATATATTTTTTCATGTTAAAGAGCTGGCCTTATATATCCTATATGTAGTAATCTGATTACATTAATTAAAACAGGTTATGTTTTAGGAATTAATACATAAGGTAACTTCGTAAGTATCCACAAGACTAATCCTTCAAACTAGTTATTCTATTTAAACTGAATCGGACGAAGTACCCCGTCTATTTATAGTAGCATTTTCCATGACGAATGTTATTTTGTTCGTTTGAACTCGCCGCTCGTTCGGAAACAATCGGCATCTGTTAGTATCGAAACGAATCGATAGGAAATCGATATCAACGATCAATCGCTTTGTGATTGGCTTACCGATAGACTACTGATTTATTTTATTTATTTTTTAGGACCGCCAATGGTAACAGTGGTAAATGTTATTATAAAAAGTCACTTGAATCGAAGGACAAGATAGATTAGATATTTATGGCATTTAAAAGGTGCACTTTGTAGACAAAATTATATGAAAATAATAAAAAAAAACACTTATAACACTATCGGACTTTATTGATGTTTGACTTGAAGCTACTTCTGAAGTAAGCATTATGTATTATCCCATTTTTTTAAATTAAATTATTGTTACTTGTTCTTAAGTCAGCATACTTTTAGGTATCACAAGTTTTAAATAAGTATGTTTTATTTAATTTGATAATATGTACAAGATAAAATTGATTTTTGAAATAAATTTTAACAAAACTAAAAAGGTTATGTTATACGTGTTGATTTATATATATTTATAGTTAACAAGAGTACC
Organism: Antheraea pernyi; assembly: GCA_015888305.1. Lineage (NCBI taxonomy): Eukaryota > Metazoa > Arthropoda > Insecta > Lepidoptera > Saturniidae > Antheraea > Antheraea pernyi. Next base: position 994,580 of record MU158788.1, on the reverse strand, counting down.
GTTGTTAAAAAAAAATGATAGCAGTAGAACCTACTTAACAAACTTAAAAAACATGTAACCGGCAGTTAGTAAGGTCGGATTGTTAAATCAAAAACTTTTCCAATTTCAAATCTCTGCGTGTCGCGCGGCGCAAGCGCAGCGGGCGCTAACGACATCTGTGAGCCGCTAAGTGGAACCATTGTCCAATTCGATTCGGTTCAGATCGGGATCGGTCGGCTTTTCTGTCAACCAGCTCGTAGTTAGTGACGGTTGCGCTGTTTAAAATTTGGAATGCGAAGGGTTTTTGTCGGCAACTGGTTAAGGTGTATTTATATTGTGAACTTTGTTTGTGATTCTTAATAGAACTGGCTGGTTAATTTGAAAAAAAGAACACAGAATTTAGTCATTTAAAAAGAAATCGATCCAAATAGATCTCAATATGGCTATTAAGTAACGGAAGTATCCAACAGGCATGCAGTCTATTTGACGTTAAATGATCATTACAATTATCTTCTAGAAAAGTTTTTTCTTCAAGTCTGATCTCTCCAACGTTTATATACTAGGCAAAGAGGTTTATTATATGTTTTAATGCACGTTTACCTTATCCTTATAAAGCGAATAATTACATAAAAGAATATTTAAAATTGAAATATGTACGCCATGTCTGTGGTCAATTATTGCAACCATTATCAGTTGAGTCCAACACCTTTCGGACCGCACGCTTCTTTAGCGGAACCATATTGGATGTAAGTATTCAATAGTAGAATAATACATTATTGTATTTAACTAAGTGCAGTTTATGTAGTATGTGCATATTAAGTGGTTACTGTAGCCTTTAGCTACTTTTAACCAGTTTTAAAAGAACCGCGGAGACGCTTCATGTACCGACCAGCGTGCGTTGTAGATTTATATGGAAACATAGCAGCGAGATTACTACTGCTTGCGTCAGGTGTGACAATGGCACTTCTGCAGGTGTACCTTACGAAGGTTCTGCCATTCTTATGATATTCCCATCACAAAGTCTTGTTTATGGTCGCATTAATGCAGGCGTGAGTAGGTCACGATAGAAACAACAGTTTTATCTGGACGAACGGTGTTTACATACATCACAGGTAGCCGAAGCCTTATAACGTAGGTGGGACTAGTTTTTTTTCGAATCGACTAAAGTAATACCCTAATGAGTCTTCATAGCATCATCGGACGAGCGTTTACGATGCTCAGCCGCTTGGCTACAAGCTCAGGGGTGTCAAAGTGACCGAACCTCGGCTTGGGCTGTAGCCTTGGATGTAACAACGTGAATTTTACTAAGTTAATCGGATAAATAAGAATAAGTGAGGCACACATGTGTACCAACATGTCGTACCTATGTCAAATGTTATCTCAGTGTTCATACCTTTTACACACACCTCATACTTGACACAATCCATTCATACTTTTTACATTCTTCCTCTACTACTATAGATATTCGTCCAACTTTACATGACTTTCATCTCTCCATATGATATGCTCATCCGTACTAACCTATTACTCTTTAACTTTTCTGTTTGGAACATAATTTCATATAGTCATTGCTGGGCTTATCCTTTTTTTAACGTTCTCATCTCTGCCATATGACATTCTCTTTTATGCGATTCTTTCGTAGTCCAACATTCGCATTAATACAGCATGATAAGTCGTTAATATGAATGTCTGTTTGTTTCAGAAAACCACCAGTAGAAGGCATCGGAAATGCGGCATCAGTTAATGGCCGGTAAGTTATAATAATAAAAATATTTAATATAATAAAGTAAACTAATAAATATAATTAATTAAGTGTTATTTTCTACATTTTTCTTCTCTGTGCATGAAATTACGCAACAAATACCAAAGTTTATTTCAATTTCCTTTCAACGGGTATGATTCGCAATGGAAATGTTTCCTTCTCTTTTGTTATTCTCTTCCATCGTCATCTAAACCCGTGCTACATATAAAAATTCAAGGCTCCAATATAATCTATATAATAGAAGTTAGGTAAAATTAAATACAAAAACCGAACTGAACAAACGTACTAATAGAATTGGCTGAGCGCGTAATCCGCGCCGAACATATTAAGGTTTGGCAGGCTATTTATTTATTTTAGGGCAGTCAACATGACAATACACTAGTAAATATATAAAAAGTAGTATTCTTGTGATACATTGTAGACACGCTCCAACAATAAATAGTTATAAAAACTCCTGTAATCCATCTACCCCAATTGTAGGATATTATAAAGTTGCGTATACTAATTAGAATTTCCATCCAAATGATATGAATATTAACTGGATATGGGCAGTAAGAAATGATTGAGTGTTATAAATTATTGTTGACAACACCTGTCCTTGCAACACATTTGTGCAAAATCTTAAACATCTATTTAAAATACTTTGTCAAAATCATCGTGATAATCTCTTAGACTTGACGGAGAAAGAGTCCTGCAATCTAATCGTCATATGATTTTGTAAAGCATATAATTATTCATCTCATCATCTTTGAGGCATTTTAAACTCTAACTCTCTTACTTGCATCCAAGTCATGACTTGACTAACCTTAATTACCTTATAACATGACATATTCGTGCAAGATGTTAAGGGGAAGGGAAGTGACCCACGTATCAAGTTTAGGCCACATCTGTCTTCCATTATATCATTAAATGTGAGTATATATATGCAAAACAAAACATATAGAAGAAATATCCAAAGATAATTTAAGATACCTTTATTCTATCTAAGTCTGTTGAAGCTTAAATTCGCACATATCATCGATATCTCAAGGTTAAAACTTATTTGTACTCAGCGTTTTAATATTTATTATTTGTAAATCTTAAAACCAGTCTGTACGTTCAAAGAACAAATAAACGTATTTATAAAGTTTATTTGTTTGTAATATTTCATTTCATTCGTATTAAACTTTAGAATTACTGTCAGCGAATTAGGTTATCATAAATATATATAAGTATAAGTATGACAGTAGCGAAGCGAGCTGGCCACTCGACTACATTACTCGGTGTGGTACCGACATATGAATTCACAGATCGTACCTCCTCGGTAATGTTCGATTCTCGTCAGAGCTTCGATCAGCTCTGCACGGCTCCGAAATCCGACCGTCAATTCGTTCTCGCTTACCGCACATTCTGATTTACATTTTGTATGACAAGTGCTCTGTTTTTAAAGATTTTAACGCGATGTTAGACAGCCTATAATCTTTCTCAATAAGTCTATACTAATATTATAAAGAGGTAAAATTTGTGAATTTGTGACGTTGTAGGAGGTAATCTCAGGAACTACTGGTCAGATTTGAAAAATTTTTTCAGTGTTAGAGAGCTCATTTATTGAGGAAGGCTATATGTTCATATCATCACGCTAAGACTAATAGGAATGGAGCACGAATGAATGAACACTGAAATATTTTTTCAAATCTGTGCAGTAGTTCCTGAGATTAGCGCTTTCAACCAAACAAACAAACAAACCTTTCAGCTTTATAATATTAGTTTAGATAAATGTTTTATGGTCTATGAATATAATATAACAAGCTGACCCGTGCCCACTTCGTTGGACGGTAATAGGCATTATCAAGCTACAACTTTTTTCTAGAACTCAATCATATATCTCTCATCGTTAAGGCAGCGTTCGTAAGAAACGTTTTCGTTCGACCATTTTTTCTCCGACTCCTAAGATATTACCCCCTACAACCTCACAAACTTTACTTCTTTATGATATTAGTATTGATAATATAATTAGTTAATAGCTTCTGCCCGCGACTTCGTACGCGTGGAATGGTTATTTTGGGCTAAGACGCAGCGGAAGCTCTGAAAAGGAAAAAATACCCCGATTTTGTGATTTTGCAACATTCTTAATTGCTGTTCCGCTCATATGGGTCTTAGCGTGATAACCTATAACCTTCCCCGATAAATGAGCTATTTAACACTGAAAGAATTTTCCAAATCGGACCAGTAGTTCCTGAGATTATCCCCTACAACGTCACAAACTTTACCTCTTTATAATATTAGTATTTATATATAATTCTCTACGATTAACATTTGAATGACTTGTGTAGCCAGATAATGAGATAAGCTTAGACAAGATAATTTTCAACACTGTTTAAAACTTAATACCACTACCACACAAAAAATGAATTCAAAGATAGCTTCATCGCAAAATAAATGATATTACTTACAACGCCCAAACCATGTACCGCTAAAACCAATCTACATTCGTGATCGCTCCCATAACGTTTCGGATAAAAAATAACCTAAAAATTCGAAACTCTAATCCAGTCTCTAAATATGGTAATTCCCTATCGACTGTTCTCACGGACGAAGCGGACAATTCAAGAGTGAAAAAAGGCAGGTAAATATTAAAAAAAGGAGACAAAAGACAATATCCAATCACAATTATGTACCGCGTTGGTTCGGACGCTGGCATGTAATTTCGGGCCGTGTGTATGATTCGAATCGAATTACGATATAAGTCGTAGGGGATAAAACGCTTTTATCCATTGATAGACGTAATTTGCTGGAACATCTGTACCTCATAATTATATTTCCGACGTAAGGATATTTACGTGTTTTTCTATATTATTTGGTCTATTAAATCGAATGGTGAACATTTGTTATCGATTATCCGAGACATTTAATCGTCAACACTTGATATCATTACATATTATAAATCAAAAGCTCAAAAATACTGAAAGGATATTCTTACGATTTTCACCAGTAGATCAAGTGCCAGTGTGGTAGAGCCACGCTCGGAGGTGGTAGAGCCACGCTGAAGCCTACGACTGGTTTCAGCATGAATGAGTCAGATCGCCCGGGGTAGTACCACCCTCTCACAGAAAACCGACGTGAAGTAACAGTGCTTGCATTGTTGTGTTTCGTTCGGTCAGTGAGAGCGCCGGAGGCCCATCTCCTTCTCCCTCCCCCCAAACACAGGCTGGCAACGCACTTGCAACTCCCCTGATGTTGCTAGTGTCTATGGACGGCGGTGATTACTTATCATCAGGTGACCCATCTGTTCGTTTGCCTCCTATAGTGTTTAAAAAAAAAGTGATTCACGAGAAATGTTTAGGTATATAATTTATCACGTTTTTTTTATTATCAGGGCGGGAAAATGTATCAAGTGCATTTACTTATCTTCTTTTCTCTCGTACTTGAGTCGTGTACTCATTAAAGTTTCAATAACTTTTGATAGAGTCAACCGATTTAATGAAATAAATATTAAATATTACTTGAGAATATGGTTTCTGATCTTCTTGGTGAGGTTTTATTGTGAAAGCAGCACTTTAGCAGTGATGCGTGTCCAATGACATCTATGAATTGCATTTTATTACTTACTTCCAAGACACCTGCAGTATTCTTTTCACAAAAATCCAAAAAGAACAAACCCGTTAAATTTTCATTTTTACTATATGTATAGAAGAAGATATTATTATGCTTTGTATTCTGTATCCAGTAGTCAGTATCAGTTGCCATAGCCTACAGTTTCATTCACTGTTTTTGATACAGTTCATGTGTAACGAAATATCTTGACATCTTCACTCATCTAAAAGAGTCATTACCGCGGAAACTCGAACGAAAATTATATTTTACTTTGTAAGCATTAATAGTACCTGAAAGCTGTACTTCACTCCCTATTTAATATTCATGCGGTGTCTCCACGTAAGCCGCGGTTAAGTAAAGAAAATAATGAAAAACTGCCACTCCACGGTGAGCTTGGAGAAATGAGATATACGCTTTCACACCGATGTGGTCATGTGAGGCTTGTACAATATTTATTAACTGAACTACGTACTAATTCGTGAGTTATATTAATCCAGGTTTCTAATAATATTATAAACGGGAATGTGTGAATATGTGTGTCACACTTTCACGTAAAAAGTTTATACAAGTTTTTTTAGTAGAAAATAAATCTGTTGTTCTATTTTGCGTGCCTTCTTTATACAGTAGAGTTACTGAAGATAATGTATTGTATCATCTAGATAAATAAAATTATAATAGAAGTGTACCCTTGTGTGCGCATCACACAAAAACTACTGGATTGATTTAACTATTATTTATATGATTTAACTATTTAACTATCTATCTAAGAAATGGTGGTAGAGCCACGCTGAAACTATTATTGGTTTCAGCATGAATGGGTCGGCTCGCCCGGGGTAGTACCACCCTCTCATAGAAAACCGACGTGAAGTAACAGTGCTTGTATTGTTGCGTTTCGTGCGGTCAGTGAGAGCGCCGGAGACCCACCTCCCCTCCCCTCTCCTCTCTCCTCTCCCTTTCCCTCCCCTAACCCTTCCCTCCAAAAGAGGGCAACGCACTTGCGACTCCTCTGGTGTTGTTGGTGCCCATGGACGGTGGTAATCACTTAACAGCAGGTGACCCACCTGTTCGTTTGCTACCTATGACATAAAAAAAAAGAAGAAAATATCACGAAATCTTCTTTTATAGTCTACACATATAATAAAAGCGTAAATTTCACATGTTGGATATTTTATATTTTCGTGAAAAAAGTTTTTTTCATGACTTTTTTAATTAAATATGTATTTATATTACTTTTACAAATGTCTGTCGGTCTATTTGACTGTTTATTTGCGCACGAATCACTACTAAAGTAGTAAGTTTCTCTTTAAAATTCAACAGGAAAATTATAAAGTATATTCTTGAGTAACATTTAGACTCTGTTTCATTGAAATCTATTTACTGTAACAAAACTTATTGTAATTTGAATGTGGGCGTAAGTTAAGTAAAAGAGAAACGTAGGTAACGTACATTTCAGGTTTATCCAAAAACCTTACATTGGTGATACGTTATTTAATACAAGGTTATGGAAGTTTTACAAACTACTATTTTAGTAAGCGTTACGCGCTCAACGGTGTATGAAGTTGGATAAGCGGTGTGACGTGCATGTGCAGGAGAGGAGAACGAAAAAATAACAAGTAATTAAATAATAAGAGTTTTTTTTTTTTTATGTCATAAGTGGCAAACGAACAGGTGGGTCACCTGCTGTTAAGTGATCACCACCGTCCATGGACACTAACAACATCAGAGGAGTCGCAAGTGCGTTGCCACCCTTTGGAGGAAGGGATTAGGGGAGGGAGAGGAGAAGAGGGGAGGGGAGGTGGGCCTCCGGCGCTCTCACTGACCGAACGAAATGCAACAATGCAAGCACTGTTACTTCACGTCGGTTTTCTATGAGAGGGTGGTACTACCCCAGGCGAGCCGTCCCATCCATGCTGAAACCAGTAATAGTTTCAGCGTGACTCTACCACCATCAAAATTGTTTATGAAATTTTGTAAGCAAAGTATACCTTTGCTTTTAATTTTATATGCTTTTTCTTCTCTACATAAAATGTATTATTAAGATAATAAACAAAGCAAGGATATCACGAGTATCAGTTACTTAAGATACGAATGCAAAGTAAATGTAATTGTCATAACTTAACCAGTTTCCGTAGAGCGATGGAAGTAAATGGGACTACAAGGCTTATCTTTTTGTGAAATTAGTAGTGATGTAATTTTATGGTTCATTCGTCTGACAATCGGTTTCCAGTTTGTAAATTTATCGCCAAACACATACTGGAATATTCTAGTAGCTGTATTTCTGAGTCAGTCGTCTTTCTAGTTTTACTGTGTCAATATAATGTTGTGTTCTCTAATATATAATTTGAATCGAAATTAATATATGTTACTTCATAAATATTACAAATTTTGAGTTACTTATTATTATTTACTGCCTACCCCTAAACAAAACGATGGGGATTAAGATGTTGATTTTAACTTGTTGATAAAATTAATAACTCTTAATACAAAGTAAAGGTTTGTTTATTTTATAAATGCCGACGTCGATAACCATATTTATACTGACCGATTTTTAAGGAGATAAAGGCTAGTTTTTTGCGGTTTTGTTCTCATATTGGGATACCTTTTTAAATAGATAGCATGTATAATCAATATTAATAAATTCGTATACGTATTAGCAAATCGGTACGGTTAGAAAAAAAAACGTGATTTCAATATTTTTGTTTAAATACGTATTACGTGAATACTGATTAATTTAAAAAAAATAAGCTTAAGATCTAAAAAAAATTATATCATTAGCTTCTTTCTTGTACTGTTTAAGTAATAACGATAAATTTATTTAAAAAATGAAATTACATACTGCCAGAGTTACTAATGCAATATACAGAATTATTATATTATATTTAGAAAAATTATAAATAATATCAAAAATGGTATCATTAGATAAGTATTATTTAGAAATTACTCACGGTAATCTGAAAAAGTAGTAATATGATTTAGAAATATTATTGAATAATTTTCAAATATTACTATATAATATTTAAAATTGTTATATCGTACTTTTTCATTATAGGACATAGGTAATGAAAATAAATCCATTTAAAAAAAATATATAGAATTAAAATTTAGTTATATTTTATTATGAATTAGTTCAGAATAATTCTTGACTTCTATAAATACGCGGCGACCATTTTATTCAATGATGTCTGATGTCAATGCTATTGCTAGTAGCAATACCAGGGGAGTCGCAAGTGCGTTGCCAGCCTGTGTATGGGGGAGGGGTAGGGAAAGGAGAAAGAGGATAGGAGAAAGAGGAAGGGAAATGAGGTGTTCCTCCGGCGCTCTCACCGACCGAACGAAACGCAAGCATTGTTACTTCACGTCGGTGTTCTGTGAGAGGTAGTACCCCGGACGAGACAACCCATTCGTGCTGAAACTAGTACCTAATAGCTACAGCCTGGCTCTACCACCTTCAACAACCTTGTATTCCTTTAAAATATAGTCTATTCTCAGTGTAAACTGCATCCTAATGCTGGACGTGGATACTCGCATGAGAAAAGTGATTACGTATTTAAAAAAAAAATGGAGATTATAGAACCATTCAGCCAAGCTATTATTAGACTAGTTCAATTGTTTAGTGTCGAAGTTGAATTAGTGACCATCCATGACGTGTTATTTGTTTGTTCGTTTTAAATTTTGTTTTAAACATTAACATGACTGATTGAATGTCTGTTTATCATCGTATAGGCTCCCATCGTAAATCAGCGCTGCAGTACTACTTATTGTAGTGTATGTACATTTTTGCTGAAAGGGTTCGCCAATTGTTGGACATATATTTTTCATTTTTAAATGTTTTTTTTCTGTCTTATTAGTTTGTGTAATTTAATGTAATTGTATGGTTGCTCCAACAATAAAGTATTTCTTTCTTTCTTCTAAAATCTATAAAAATAAATAAAATTCAAGTGTCTGTCATTTATCGGGACTGATCTCTGAGACATCAGAACAGATTTTGTTGTGACTTTTACTGATGGACGATTTTTCACAGCATAAATTATGCTACATATATTTACGCTTTTTCATAGGGGTTAATATAAATAATTCATTTTAATAGAAGTAACTTAAAATTAGCATGGCAGTTAAATAGTCATAAAATAAAATAAAACATAATAAAAGGGGTTCATAATTGATTCAAATAAAACATGTTCCCTTGAGTTTAAAAAAAAAATTATGCAGCCATAATGACTGTCGATAGAAGTGAAAACTGGAAACAATGGAATAACTGTCTTACCTTTTGAATTTTTAAATTAATTATACTCTGAATTATTTGTAAATGGATATTACCTATTATTATTATTCTGATTTTCACATCTATTGGTAAACAATAGATATATACACTTTATTAATTAATCAAACATATGATGGGCTGCACAATCTCAATACAATATATATTAGATATATAAAAATATTGGATGTACACAGGCTGTTATACTACGCGTCGCTAGTCTGACATAAGCCGCGCAAGCGCAGTAACATCGGTCACGGTTACCAGCATGTCATGACGCGAAATTATAAATTTATCTCCTCCCAACGCGCCTAAACAAGTTTCACTTCAAAAAATACTCCCAGGACAGCGAATTACCAGACACCACCTTGTTTCAAATAAAGCAACCTTAAATAGAAATAGGTATACATAATTAGACAATTGTTTGTCAGTAATTACATGAACGAATGCAATTAGTTAAACAAACTAACCTTTGCGAAACACCGCCGATGAACATAAATTATTTCACAAAATATCTTGCTAAATAATATCGAATGAGAATCTCTCTCGTACAATAGCATCGAAGTAATTACGCGTTGCCTAGTAAGGGACAATAATCGATAATATCGAAGCGAAATATCGATACATCGATGCCTTATTCGAGCGAGTTTGTTTATCATTATTGCATTTAATCAATTACTTTTTGTATGTTACCAGAATTACTTAAGGTTATGTTTCTTGGCGTTTGCTATTGGCGTGTGTGATATTTACAATTCATCAAAGTGTTAAAAATCAAATAAGATTCTCCACAAATTTTTTTTCTGTGTTTTTTTTTTAAATCTGTGACATCCTTTGGGATATTCATTAAAAGACAATTTGTATCTACATTTAACATTTTTTTTTATCGTAGGAGGCAAACGAACACGGTTGTCACCTGATGTTAAGCGATCACTGCCGTCCATAGACACTTGCAACACCAGGGGAGCCGCGAGTGCGTTGCCAGCATGTGTTGGGGGGGAGAAAGGGTTAGGGGATAGGAGAAAGGAAGGTGGGTCTCCGGCGCTCTCTCTGACCGAACAAAACGCAACAATGCAAGCACTGTTACTTCACGTCGGTGTTTTGTGAGAGAATGGTACTATCCCGGGTGAGCCGACCCATTCGTGCTGAAATTAGTAATAGCTACAACGTGGCTCTACCACCTTCAATGAATACTCCAGAGAGTTAAGTCAAATCTATATTAAAGCGAATAAAGTCGAGAACAAAGTTTGTATTATTATAGTGGCATCATTCTGGCCAGAAAACATCTCGATAGCTGAATATACACTAGCTGATTCCGTAGCCAGATATCTGAAAAATGAGTCGCCTTGTCGGGTTTATTAAATACATCCAGTCGGATAAAAATATCCTAACATCTAGCTTAATTGCTGGAAGGAAATTGGTTGATATACGAACGCGACATGCCTAAGCCGACACATACAATTGTCACCAATGAAATATATCATTACATAGTATAAAACAAAGTCCCCAGCTACGTCTGTTTGTTTGTTCGCGATAAACTCAAAAACTACTGAACGGATTTTCATGCGATTTTTACCAGTGGATAAAGTGATTCATGATCAAGGTTTTAGTATATAATTTGTCGATTTTCTATGAGACGGTGGTAGTACTCCGGGTGAGCCGACCCATTCGTGCTGAAACCAGTAATAGCTTCAGCGTACCTCTACCACCTACAAACATAGAAATTTATTGGGTATGTAATTGTCAGCAATCAAATGTATCAAAGAGAATGTATGAATAATTGTACAGAAACAAAAAAAAAATGGTTTAAACAATCTTCATATGAGGGGCGAGCGAGACAGAAAATTGAATTGAGGTCTAAAAATATATTGACAGATTGACATACAGTTATTATGTTGCCATTCCAATTAATTAAATGTTAGCTATTCGGTACCTCCATGCGAAGCCAGGGCGAGCGGCTAGTCCTTAAAGTAAGCATAACTTAATTCCAATGTCCTTTAAGTTACTAAAACAATTTTATGACTAACAATGTTTTATCTCGGAAACTCATTCCGCCCGCCTCCAGTATCTGGCCAGGTAATTTTTCACGGGAAATTGCCATAAAGCAGGGAAAACTTTGCGCAACTAGTAACCTGGTCACGTGCCTCCGAAGCGCGAACGGGAGGTCGGATATGAGAAATACAGGGGTACGAAAGAGACAACGATAGACGATATTTCTTCCCCGAGCTAAGATGGATAACCTTTATATTTATTATGTGTATCGTCGATTTTAGTTCGATGTAACGGAAAATATAAGGAAATAGTGACCATTTCTCATTTGGAATGATAACGCCGTCGTTTACAGGTTAAACAGAGACGCTGAAGGTCGTGCATTGTCGAATTATTAAGGAAGTTTTATTATTCTAACCTATGGAATATTCTAGTATGGAAGGTGTATAAAACTTTAGCGATAATCACCATATTTAACGGTAATTGCAAAGTCGCAAAAAAAGCACATGATATCGTGGTTTGTTATATCTTAGAACTCAATTTTCTTTGAAAAAGTGTTTTACATAAATAAAAAAAAAACTAAATTAAAATAAAATAAAAATCCCCGGATTGGAATTCAAAGGTATGTTTTTGCATATGTGTGTGTGTGATTTGATTGTATGACAAAATAATTATAGTTCTTATCTGTAATTTCTCTTTTCTTCGCAATTTTTCAGGAAGAGAGGTCGGTATAACAAAATTTCTTTCCTCTCTATACTATTTAATACACATACATATAGTTAATATAGTTTATTTTATGTTATCACTACTACAGCATCATCTAGCGGCGCAAAAACATGCTCTGATTTCAAATATTTGCATTATAATCGGTTGAACATCATAGAATTTAATATATTTTAACACCATCTGCTGGTAAGTTGTTCTTTTATTTTATGTCATATCAGGCAAACTAACATGTGGATCACCTGATGTTAGGTGATCACCATCGCCCATAGACACTAACAACACCAGGGGAGTCGAAAGTGCGTTACCAGCCTGTGTTTGGGGGAAAGAAAGGGAGAGGAGAGGAGAGGGGAGCGGAAGGAGGATGGACCTCCGGCGCTCTCCCTGACCGAACGAAACGCAACAATGCAAGCACTGTTACTTCACGTCGGTTTTCTGTGAGAGGGTGGTACTACCCCGGTCGAGCCGACCCATTCATGCTGAAACCAGTAATACCTTCAGCGTGGCTCTACCACCTACTGAGTTATGTTAAAAGTAGTTCGATTAAAACATTCCCCCAAAAGGTGCGTCAGATTTCACGTAGTTCAATTAAACAGTGTTGTTTAGCTACATCATATATAGAAATATCAATTTGATGTAGACAACTAGCTTTTACCAGTGGATTCGCTAGCATTGATTTATCGCCAAGGAATCGTTTATTTTCGCCCTAAAATCATATCTTTTTCTGTATTGTTGTTGTTGCTGTTTCTGTGTTGAGTATTTAAGACGGGAAAGTGCAACAAAGAAATAAACTCACATTCGCAATTATACATATATTATTATTAGGAAGGATTGTGTTCTTTTCATTTTTGGACTTTTAATAAATATAACTATGTAATAATTTATAAATAACTATAAGTAAAATTCTCTAGAATTAGATTTTCCAGAATGATTGTATTATTATATCTATACTAATATTATAAAGCGGTAAAGTTTGTGACGTTGTGACGTTGTAGGGTAATCTCAAGAACTACTGGTACGGTTTGGAAAATTCTTCCAGTGTTATATAGCTCATTTATCGGGAAAGGTTATATATTATCACGCTAAGACCCATAGTTTAAGAATGCTTAAGAATGTTTCAAAATCGGGATATTTTCCCACTTGAGAGCTTCCGCTGCGTGTTAGCGTTAACCCCAAGTAACTATTCCACGCGAACGAGGTCGCGGGCACAGGCTAGTACTTTGTGGGGGCGGCTCTACAAGGTTGATTAGCTTGCACGATCCCTTGCCGCCCCCACAAAACGGTCTGTCGGTACACCGTGGGGTTTTAGTCCGTGCGACTCGGACATAACCCACCCTCTCCCCCGGAAGGGTGGCGTATCCATAAGGGATTTCCCCACGCTAAAAAAAAAGAAAAAAGAAAAAAAAAAAAAAGAGGCTAGTATTTTATATACTTTTGCGTTTGACAACAATCTCATCTCATTTTAAATGACTATGGTAGTATGGTAAACATGCTGAACCTAGGCGGAGGCTGGTTCTCAAGTGCAGATGCCGAAACACACCAACATTAACTTGGCTTTTTTTTTTCGAACTGACTACGCTATTGACCAAGCAAGGTCTTAACAGCTTCACCGGACAACAACACATTAACTTGGCGTTTTTTAACTTAACAGTGGTTCCTTACCGCCATGCTACGGTTTCCTAATGATGTCTTCCTTCACCAGAAGCTCCGATTCAGTTGCTATGATTCGAACCTAAATCCATCGACGCTTCAATTAGGAATAGGTCGGCTCGCTCGGGGTAGTACCACCCTTACACACAAAACCGACGTAAAGTAACAGTGCTTGCATAGTTGCGTTTCGTTCGGTCAGTAAGAGCGCCGGAGGATCACCTCCCCCCACTTCACCCTCTTCCCCACTTTCCCAACCTCTCCCCACAAACATAGGCCGGCAACGCACTGGCGACTCTCCCGGTGTTACTAGTGTCTATGGATGGCGGTGATCACTTACCATCACCCGCCTGATCGTTTACCCCCTATAATATAAAAAAAAAATCATTTCCCTGTATTCCTAATTGCTTAAAATCTTGATGATGTTTCAAATAAGTAATTATATTTATCTTCACAAAATACAACTACACCTCACTCGGTCTTCTACTATCTATATATCCATTTGCATTCTAACAATAAATAGTACTTTGTTCAAATAATCAATTGAGATTAATAATTTTATTATTGCCTTTATTGTCCATTTCCCTCTCACACACTTACCTATAAACATTTATACGTCATAGGCCAGTATATATAAGAGGTAAAAATCAAAACAATCCACGGAGATATTTACGAGAGAGAAAAAAAAATGCCGGTAAAAAGAGCAGATGAAAGCAGCCGGCCTCACTTCTGAAATGATTTGCATACGAATAACGTTGCTTTGTGACAGACAATACGTTACCACACCCGTTCCTTTACAAATAGTCTCAAAATAGACGTGTTTGATGCACCGTGGACGACGAGCGACGACAATTCTGCCTTAGCGAGATTAATTACTATTGAGAAATGCCTTTTTTAAATATAGTTTATAGTTTTTGAAGCGAAAACTTCTTTAGATACGTTGAGTGTTATTTTCGGCTGGAGATAAACTTATAATTTTGCGTCATGACATGCTACGTAAGCATCACTGGCCGTATTGCGCTTTCGCGGTTTACCTTAGACTAGCGACGCGTAGTATAGGGGACTGTGTAAATGTAATATTGATATTTTGTAGACGGCGACGCGAAATTATAAATTTATCTTCGATTGTTGAAACTGTCGTCGCTTGACACAGTTTGTATGTAGTTGTAGAATACTAAAAAATGTAATTAATTAAAATATGACTAATATGATGAATGTTTCGTTCCTTCACGAAGCATTTTCAGATCGATGTTGACTCTTAGGTCCATATTAGAAAGATTCCAACTTGAGGATGGTATCTACCCAGGGGTCCTATCCAAGTTACCTATCTACAATCGCTAATACCAGTAGAAAACGGAAAAATGTATGGAGATGTCATATCTGAACGCTTATATCACTTGATAATTATTGTTTTGATCACGTGATATAGCGTTCAGATATGCCATCTCTATACATTATTCCCGTTTTCTACTGGTGTTAGCGATTGTAGATAAGTAACTTGCCTAGGCCCCCTGGGTAGCTTAGAAGAAACTATATGCGCTACACTACTGTTTTATCGAACTTACGTGGTTCGAAGTGGTGTCCGAACACGCTAATCACTGAGTTATCAACGCTTCGCCGGTGTTCAGTGTTTCTAGATTAAGCTTTTTCGACTTATCTGGAAATTTGTTTAATTAACTGTGTCCGGGACTTTAAGCTTAAGCTATTGACCTAGCAACGTCTTAACAGCTTCACCGGACTACTAAGGCGAGCGGTTAAGGCACTCAGCCGATTTTATTTGACAACTAGCTCAAGGGTGCACGGCACACCTCGGCTTGGGCTGTTGCCTTCCGCCCCCACGGTCCGCCGGGCTCCTACCTATAGAGGGACAGACCGGGTACACACCGGCTGCCCCCCCTCGACCACCGGGGACCTGTGCTAAGTTGGGCGAAGCGCCTTCTCCTCCTGCCTGTCCTCCTTTGGCGGAGACGGCCACTTTGAGGGTCTGCCTCGCGGGCCCTCTCCGCCTCCTCCTTCTGCGAGATGATCTCCTCGCAGAAGGAGGCCATCGCTCGCCAAGCCTGTTCGCTGCCGAGCATGGCCGAAACCACGCTCGGCAGCGATAAGTCCGCTCCCACGGCCGCCGCCAGGATGCGGCGCTGCTCCCCCCACGCAGCACACTCAGACAGCGTATGCTGCGCGGTATCTTCCTCAGCGCCGCACTCGTGGCAGGCGGCCGTCGGCTCCCTGCGTGCGATCCGGTGCAGGTACCACCCGAAACAACCGTGTCCGGTGAGTACCTGCACCAGTCGGAACGTCAGGGAGCCCCACTCCCTGGCAGTCCACTCCCGCAGGACCGGGCGGACGGCGTCCACTGTGAACCACCCGAATCGCTCGTCCGCCAGGTCCTGCTGCCACCTTTCGACGGCGTCCCCCCTAAGACGCCGTCTCTCCGCCTCTACCTCCCTGGGAGCCAGAGGCTCCCCCCTTCGTTTCCTCGCCGCCGTGAACTCGTACACGACGGCGAGAACTCCTGACTCCAGCTCCCAGGGCAGGGAGCCGGCGAGCGTGAAGGCCGCCGCCGAGGACACCGTCCGGTACGCCCGGATTGCCCTCAGTGCCACCGTACGCTGCGCATTGCGGAGCGCACGCACGTTGGCGGCACCGAGGGCATCAGCCCAGACTGGTGCCCCGTAGGCGGCCATCGCCCGCACGACTCCCATGTAGAGTCAGCGGCACCCGGCGCCCGGCCCCCCTATGTTGGGGAGTAACCGGCCGAGTGCCGCCGCCGCCCCAG
>MU158788.1:924315-976121 GCA_015888305.1 Antheraea pernyi | reverse complement strand
GCGTCAGTTTGACCGCCTCCTCCCACTGTAACCGGACCAGGGAAGATGGGTCGGGGGGGCCATCTTCCCATTGCACAGGTCCGGCGGACGGAGGAGATGGCCGGTGTGTACACGGCTGTCTCCCAACAAGACGGGGCCCGGCGGCAGCGCTTTTGCTGCTGGGCCAACCGCTGGGGCGGCACGATGAAGTCTATAGAGATCTCGTGCCGCCCCAACTATAGCGGACGACGTACACCGTGGGGTTTTAGTCCGTGCGAGTCGGACATAACCCACCCTCTCCCCCAAGAGGGTGGTGTATCCATAAGGGATTTCCCCATGATAAAAAAAAAAAGGTCGCGAATTGCATGTATCAGGCAACAGCCAAAGCCGAGGTGTGCCGCGCACCCTTGAGCTAGTTGTCAAAGTAAAATCGGCTGAGTGCCTTAAGCGCTCGCCTTAGTAGTCTGGTGAAGCTGTGAAGACCTTGCTTGGTCAATAGCGTAGACAGTTCGAAAAAAAAAAAAAAAATGTAAGTACTGTTACT
The DNA here is from genome assembly GCA_015888305.1 of Antheraea pernyi. Lineage (NCBI taxonomy): Eukaryota > Metazoa > Arthropoda > Insecta > Lepidoptera > Saturniidae > Antheraea > Antheraea pernyi. The sequence goes on along the minus strand of MU158788.1, from coordinate 975,598 downwards.
TCACGTCGGTTTTCTATGAGAGGGTAGTACTACCCCGGACGAGCCGACCCATTCATGCTGAAACCAATAATAGCTTCAACCTGGCTCTACCACCTACTAAATGATTGAAATGTATTCTATTACATATTCTTAAACACCTGCAACAGTTATTTTTATAAAAATCTAATAAGTACAGACACGTTATATTCACATTTTCACTATATGTGTAAAAGATGTCTAGGATATTCGTAATCACATCTCTGAAAAAAGGAAATTGAGTCCCTTGTCTACCTTTTCCATGATTCAAACGGTGAACAGAAGACATATTTAAGCAGCCCTGATTGACTTATGCCGACAAATGTATTCAATAGCAATTGGAGAATGTAAAGATTTATTGTTGTCATTATAACACGATTCAACCCTCGACCGATCTACTTTTAAAGTTTCTTAATTGAAAGAATAATATGGATACGCCGTAATTTTATGTAGTATATTCTATTATTAATCGTTTTGTAATCCTTTATTCATCATGAAGGTGTAAGCAAATTATTTAAGAAGTATTTTATTTCAACCAACAAGTGGTGTTGAATGTATAAAAAAATGTTATCAGAATTAAGTAAAAGAAGAATTGGGAAGGAATAGAACTTTTTGGCACTTCAGCTGTATTATATTTGTAATACGAATTTTTGGAACTTATGTGTTGTGTTTTGTCATCTATCATATCGCTGCGTAAATCGTGGTATGTCAGTAAGCTGAAATACATTAGATCTAACAAAGTGAAATATGTTAATATCGAGCTTATCACATTTGTACGCTTGGCCGCAACTCAGTCGTGTATCGATGTTCGACTACGATATTTGGTTTCTGAAGAAATATCGACTAATTACGAAATACGAGAAGGTTGAGTGAGTCCTTATAGAAGATGTTGCACTTGAAGTGTCGTGGTTGCGCTTCACTCGAACACTACTATCATCATTTTGTTTAGCAAATATGTCTATTGGAAAAAATATGGATTTTACGGGAGATCCTCAACTAGAACGCATTTTTATACCTTATAGGTTTTAGCGTTTGGCCATAGTCTCACTCGGTGCTAGATGACGATTAGAAGATGGTAAGCACGCTAAGCCTAGAGGGACTAGTTCTTAAGTACAACTACTTGTACACGCCTAAGCGTGCTTGGCGACAGAATTTAAATAAAGAGATTTAGGCCAATAGCGTAGTCAGTTCGAAAAAAAAAATCTGTTACCATGTTACCACGATGTCTGCAAGGATATTTTACACTACCAGACCCGGAGGACGTTGTCCTGCCCTGATAATAAAAAAACCTTGACAAATTATATACCTAAACCTTCCTCAAGAATCACTTTATCTACTGGTGAAAGCCACATGAAAATCCGTTTAGTAGTTTTTGAGTTTATCGCGAACAGACAGACAGACGCGGCAGAGGACTTTGTTTTATACTGTGTATATACAAGGTCTCGTACCTACATCAATCGATGCTGTGTCCCAACACTCTAACCACTGAGCCATAATCGCTTTAAAAGTAAGTGATATTTATGACATTATCTGTTTCGGGTATATCCATATATTTCTTTCAATCTAAAATAATTAAAACGAATTCCTATTGGGTGCATTAATTTATATTTTTTGTTCACACCGGCTCCTTTAATTTGTCCGCGTCGAGTGTTTTGCATAAATTCCACTGTTGGTTCGCAACAAAGAAATGACATTCAAGGGCGTAATTAGTAGGGTGGATGTAATTTATTTGGCTTTAATTATAAAAAATTGAGATTCCTTTTGTTAGATATTGGCAGTTAGAATTAAATTTACTTGGTATTTCGTTTTTTAATAATACATTTTATTAGTATTGTGTTTTAATCTCTTCAAAGAGTCTGTGCTTCTGCGAGATATTATTTTGTTGCCTATAACACCCAGCAATGGTGGTTTGGGACAATTTACTAGAGCGAAACGTCCGTCTACGCTAAGAGTTATATTACATCTATTGTATATATCTATACAAATAACAATTTTTTACTAAGTAGATATGAAAATACATAGGGTACATGTATCAAAAACGTTTTTTTTGTCGGCCTGTATCTTTTTTCCTCCTTATTTTTGGACTGATTCTGACAATACTTTCACTGTCAGAAAGCTGATGTTATAAAAAGTAGCCTTTGTTTTAGGAAACAAATTGAGATTCTATCTTTATATATACATTTCTTCTGTATGTCTGTATGTCAGTGAACTCTTCATAAACGGCTGGACCAATTTTGATGAAATTTTGTGTGCGTGTTCCAGCGGATATGAAAATGGTTTAGATTCTAGAATTTGACCCGGTAGGTGGCGTTGTGGTTGACTTTTAGGATTTTGTTTTATTATCAAGGCAGGATACAACGGTCGCCGAGCCCGCTAGTATAATATAACAAACTAAAGAAGCAGTGTCCATTATCGTCCACCGTCCCCATTCCATCAGAGGACGACCAGACGCCGTGAGGGTTTCCACCCTTATGTAATTGATATTCCTGAGATTCGTACGAAGCGATTTGCTTCCACATTTATTATACGTACGGCTAAGGTCTGGAATTCACTCCCGGGGTCTGTCATCCCGTCATCATACAACTTGGGAGTGTTCAAGAGTAGAGTGAACAGGAATTTAGCAGGTAAGCGCGATCCATCGTCAGCTTTATCATCACTTACCATCAGGTGAGATCGTGGTTAAGCGCATATCTATAAAAAATTAAAAAAAAAAACGCGAAAGCCCGTTACGCTCCTAATTGAAAAAAAAAATATTTGCTATATTCCACACGGTGTATGTCGCGGGTAAAAGCTAGTAATGAATATTAGGACAGGATTTTATACATTGCCATTGAATTCCAAAATACGCTTAGTTATATATCGTTAGGTTAATTATTCAACACCAAATACTTAACACTAAGACACTATTAACTGACAATTATACTCAAATATTAAAAATAAGTCATGTGAAGTAATTGAACCCGCGGCCTCTTAAATAAATAAGGTTTTATTCGTTGTAGTAAGACGCGATATTACAAATTTATCTGCCGCCAAAATACCGCTCGAAGTGTCTAAAGAAATTTTCACTTCAACCAATGCTTTCTTCTATATGTAACCACTGTTTCGTGGATAAAATTGCAGAAAAAAGCCATAGAATTCAATAAATCTCGACGAAACTATAAAATGTTATTTCTCCTAAATAACCAGGACCAAAACTTGAAATACTTTTAATATCATAATCCTACACAGAAATGCTTTCACATTTCGACGGTAGCATTACCTGACGCCCCAAAAAATTGTCCGGACAACAATGTGTAAAGTTTTGCAATATTATACTCAAAGTCAAGGTGTATGGAGTTTAAATTCGTTTGGCACAAAAATGTTTTGGAAAATGAAGTGAACGCGTCCCCACCGGCTATTAGTCCCGGAATTAGTAAATTGATCCCGGGATCGGATGACCAACGTCATATTAAAATGGGATTTGGTCACTTGTAACTAATTCATAATTCTATTGTTTGCGTGTAGAAATGAGTTTTTGAATTATTTTATGACAAATAAAAAAAAACAGAATTATTCTATAGATATATTATGAGTAATTCAATTAATTAATTATAGATCAAAGGTTATAATAAATATCATTTATAATACGTCAACGCGTGAACAAGTTAACGTCAATCTTTTAATTGTGTCAATATTTGCAGTTACTCAAAGTAGTTTCAGATTTTTCACTTTTTTGTATGCTTTTTCAAACATTTGCTTTTATACATATTTATTATTTAGTTTTTTCTTTATTTTTTCCTATGACATGGGGTCCTTCAAGCGCAACGTGAAAAGATACTTACGCAGGCCGGCATGACAACGGCGACCGGCGATGGATACTGTGTCACTTGGTGGTCGCCATTGTTTTTGGATTGTACTGTGCTTACAGGCACTTATCAGGCACACAGTACAGCCATTTTGCTGTGTCACAATAATAAAAAAAACAAACCTTGTCTTTGAAAAATCAAACAAACGAAAAAAATAATTATCCAAATACGTGCAACAGTTATTAATAGTTACGCTTACATACATTCGCCAATCGAATTTTATTTAATAAACAATCCAATTATTAATTAATTACAAATAAATAAAAAATACAAGATACGTTTTTTTACCCACCACAAATGAATTGAAATCCCTATACATTTTTTGTATTTGTTATTCATAAAAATCAGCTTTAAATTTTTAGATGTAACTTCAATGATGAAACTTAACATAATTTGTAAAATTAACCAACCTAGATAACGCCTTTGTCTGTTGTCAGAGGATTTATCTAAATCTTTAAAACGAAAATAATAAATAAAACAGATATAAATAAATTAAAAAACACACTCAATATCAGTAGAAATGTTGTTGACAATAATGCAAAACATACATAAAACTAAGTAAAACGTAAAAATAAACTAGCCCTCACACAATTACCGCACAACCGCAGCGTCTCAAATCGGACGTCTTGTCGCCGTCTCGAGCGGCTCTAATTCCCTTATAAATATTCATAGGTCCACTGTATTATACACGCTGTATCGTGATGCTTTGATTAAGTGTCTACAACCCCTCACAGTCTGATTAATAGCGGTTCATACAATAGTTCGCTGGTTTTTGAAGGCTTTTTTTGGATTCTTAAATCCATGTCATGTGTCAGACTACTGTGATGGTACAAGATTTTTTCTGTCTGTCATATTAACAAAGGTATACAACTTAGCAATAAGGAAACCACAAGTAACAGCAAGTATATAACAAAGAAATATAATTATTAAATTAACATTGGCAGTTAATGCAAAATATATACTATATTACACTAATCATAGAGTCGATGCAGTCAGGAATGGCAATAAATACTTCGTAAATACTGTCACTATTTATTTGGGCAGAGCTTCGCCTTACAATAGTTTGTACATTATAAATAATGCGTAGATATCACAGACATCTCGCCTTTTAAAGGCCGATCTATGTAAGTCAAATCGATTACTATTTACACATAATTACGCAAAATAATTTAAGTAACACAAAAATAATAAAGTATGAACAAATTAATGTTATTTAAGCTATACGACAATTTTATATAATTATCCTTATTTATGTATCTCGAATGTGTTTACTAATCTGTTTCGACATGTAGATCAGCGACATCTAGCCTTTCATGACCGAACTATAAAGTCAAAGAATATACTATTTATTATTCATAATGATCAAACTAATGATTCAATTCTATATAATGATATTCGTATTTAAGTCTTATTAAAATCTACATAATAATTATTATTCTTATTTATGTATCTTTATTATGGTGGCGCTAGTTTCAATGTGTATCTCTAATATGATGGCGCTAGTGTCAATATATATTTATAATATGGTGGCGCTAATATCAATATTCCGGTCGTGTTGTAGTCTCGTCTCTTGAATGTGATGAAGCGGCACCGGCGGTGGGTGCTAACAACTATTTTTTTATAAAATATATGTTCCATTGCAACGTAATTGATGTTTTTTAAAGCCAGGACTAGTTGTTAAATCCCAATCAGGCGTTAAATTAAGGATTCAAATACCATAGAAAGAAGAAACAAACAGTAAGGCCTTTGCCATAATCTTATATCTTTTTATAAAATATTTCTTCATTTATATCATTAAGGCTGTGATGTAATTGTAGCTTTTTAGATAACAGGCCACCTGGTTCTGTAATGAAAGAGAGATATTGTATTATTGTGTTCGCATCAATAACGACACGAGCGCTCTTACGCTCTCCTATATTTCCTTGGCTATTCACCAGTATTTATCAAGTGAAGAAGACACTGGCTAGCTCTCCGAATAGTCATAATACAAAGGTACCCTATATAAAATAAACAAACATCAGTTTATTTCAAATGTCATCCACTTATCTATTTATGTAAATAACAACTAACTGTGTTCGAAATATATTTGCATAATTAAAAGGTGTACAAATGATGAATCTCTAGCACCTAATTTGTCAAGCCCGTTTATCGTGAATTGCATTAATCAACGAAATAAAAGTGATCAGCACGCCCTTCAAAAATATTTTAAGTATCCAGTCCCAGGCGCGCGATGCGATGCTATGCGACAACACGATGGTTTTATTTTATACTACTAGTTTTTATTTGATTAGTTTAGTTTTTACTTCTATTCGACTGCATTCTGATAAGTAAATGTTCGTTATGTGGTGTTATTAATTACGTATATAGATAGTTGAGCCCATAGCTTTTGGGTTATTCTTGTCTTGCATTATAAAAGCACATATGCATATAATATAGCAATTCGTTTAATTTGTTCGAATAAGAAATATGTATTTAAATAGATATGTTATAATTATATAAAGCATGTATTTTCATATACTAACTCGCACACAATGTTAAATGCCATTATAACTCACGTGAAGCCAGAATTTGTATATTAAAATAGTAGGTATACAATAATTTTTAGGGGAACCTCTAGTTCCCAGGATAGAGGACAGAAGAGTAAGTGGTCGAGAGGAGGTGCCCGTGAGGTGGAGGCAGGACCTGGCGGACGCGCGTTATTGTCGATACATGATCGATGCCGTCCACCCGGTCCTGCCGGAGTGGATGGGGAGGAGTTGGGGCTCCCTGTCATTCCGTCTGGTGTAGGTGCTGACTGAGCACGGGTGCTTTGGTTGGTATCTGCACCGGATAGCACACAGAGGCCAACCGCCATATGTCACGAGTGTGGCGTTGAACCGGACACCGCGCAGCATATACTGTTTGAGTGTGTTGCGTTGGAGGAGCGACGTCACACTCTGGCTGCGGTGGTGGGGCGGGATCACTTGATGTCGAGCGCAGTGAAAGCCATTCTTGGCAGCGAGGATGTATGGAATATTGTAGCCTGCGCGGAGGTCATCTCGCAGAAGGAGATGGCGGAGAGAGCCCGCACGGAGGACCCTCTAAGCGGCCCTTTTCACCAATGGAGGACAAGCAGGAGGACGCGGAAGTTTGCCCACATCTTCCCGCCACCGTAGCCGGACCTAGGGAAGATGGGTCGGGGGAGTTTTCTACTGCTGGGGCGGCACGATGAAGTCTGTAGAGATCTCGTGTCGACCTAACTATTGCGGCAGATGTACACCATGGGGCTTTAGTCTGTGCGGTTCGGACATAACCCACTCTCTCCCCTGGGATCCTGGGTGGTGTATCCATAAGAGATTTCCCCACGTAAAAAAAATACAATAATTTTCCAATATAAGCCGTTATTGTTGGAAAAAATGACTTTATTTATCAAAAGATATATGTATTAGAAAATATGATTCCTGATACACAAGAAGGTAAATAACTTCTAATTTAGTTTCAGATTAGTTTCAATGGGTAAAAATGATTATTTTATGTATTTTATCGTAGCTGGCGAGTATTGATAGAGGACTATGATACGTGATATATTTAATAGTTTCCCAGTAGTTTATAGTATATTCTTGCTGATAAAAATTATGAGAACTCCCAGAACACGTGCAAAAAACAGTCGCCTATTATAATCGTTTGACAACCGTATCGGTTCAATGCATCACTGATACAAGTGCTTCTAGAACGCTTCTGGAACTATATTTTATATATAGTCGAAGACTAACGATTATAATGTAATCCTTAATATATGTACATGAAGTGATAGATACATATGTGCCATTGTGCACGCATCACGCAAAAACTACTGGATACATTTGAATCAAATTATTCTGGTTTTAGTAATTATCTAAAAGTATATTACGATATCCTCATTTTATATAGAGTTGTTACAATTTTAGGAAACCACGATTTTTTAAGCACAATTCGTCCAGCATATTTGTTTTACCATGGAGAGGTAAGGCAAGCAGTGTAGAACATTCTACCGTCTGTATCATGGCGAGTGTTCTGAAGAGTTATTCAAATTAATCCCTTCCTCTCCTCTTCACAACCGAACCACGCGCGTTGGTCTTCCGAGCCACAGTTTTACTCCTATCTGGGCATGAACTAAAAAGTTCGCTAAATCTTATTTTTGCCGTACCGTGAAGCTGTGGAACAATCTTTCGGCTAGTGTGTTCCCTCTTTCCTATAACATGGGGTCCTTCAAGCGTAACGTGAAGAGACATTTACGCAGGCCGGCATGACAACGACGGCCACCGGAGGAGGGCGTATCTCTCGGTGGTCACCGTTGTTTTTGGATTGTACTGTGCTTACCATCAGAATCAGTGCAGTCACTTTGCTGTGCTACAATAAAAAAAAAAGTTCTGTTTTGTTATTTATGTTTCCCCTCTGCACATAAAATTTCTATATTGTTAAGATAATAAACAACGAAGACGAAGAACCTGGTATTAGTGACTATAAACATACCTGTGGGTAAATTTATAAAAATATTTAGCTACAAGTTAAAATACATATCTACAGTATAGTAGGTGGGACACAAGACAAACGAAATATTCAAAGTGTTTGATTTTAATTAACTCTGCGTGTCTCGCTCGGAGTAGCGTTATTAATGAGTTCTCGTGTCACGCGTCAAAACCTAATCGTCGCCGTTTTGTCTTACAGCGTGTTTGCTCCCTTATTCACACCTTGTCTTATTCGTGTATAAATTAATTTACTCATTCATTCTTTGTACATTTTTCATTCATATTTATTTATGTAACAGTTGACTTAGCTTAGAGAATTTAGGCATATATATTTTATTATACTTTATCGGTTTTAGGGTTTGATTGCAATTTCATCTGATTTGAATTTACGATATGACTGAGATTATATGATACTAGCCTTTGCCCGCGACTTCGTCCGCGTGGAATAGTTACTTTAGGCTAACACTAACACGCAGCGGAAGCTCTCAAAAGGAAAAAAAAACATTTTGAAACATTCTTCCTTGGTGCTCCGTTCCTCTTGATCTTAGCGTTATGATATAGAGCCTATAACCTTCCTCAATATATGAGCTATATAACACTGAAAGAATTTTTCAAATCGGACCAATAGTTCCTGAGGTTACCCCCTACAACGTCACAACGAAGTGAACGTGAACGACGTGAAGTAACAATGCTTGTATTGTTGCGTTTCGTTCAGTCAGTGAGAGCGCCGGAGGACCACCGCCCGTCCCCTCCACTGTCCTCTCCCTTCCCTCTCACCCTCCCATTCCCCTAACACAGGCTGGCAACGAACTTTCGACTCCCCTGGTGTTGTTAGTGTCCATGGACGGTGGTGATCACTAAACTCACGTGACCCATATGTTCGTTTGCCTGCAATGTCATAAAAAAAAACACATACAAACTTCACCTCTTTATAATATTAGTATAGATAACTTAATGGAGCGGATAGGTCTCAAATCCAGCTACCGGGATATATCTACAAGTACTTGGTGACAAATTATCAACTTGACGGTGGTAGCTTATGGATATTAACAAAGTTCTACTACAATTATGGTTTCAACACGATATTTTCAATCACCGTAGTAATCTCATTCGAAAGGTTTCGAACCTACGTCGATCAGCGCGGCGTCCGAACCACACTGCATACTAAGCCATCGCTATGTTTATTATAGCCTTACAATTTTAATATTTCTACTCTTAGATATCAAATATTTTAACGACTCTTGAAATACCAGATTTTTATGGAATAAAATATTATATGTTGTATTATTATGAATATATCTATACACATATTAAGAATGTAAATCTAATTTATCTATATTTTTCCGATTTTCCGATTCCGATTCCGATAAAATGCAGGTGTCTAGGAATAAGTAATTAAATACATTTATATCATTTTTAGAAATGTCTGTCTGTCTGTCTGTCTGTTTGTATGAACACACATCACTGTAAAAGTACTGGGTTCTCGATAAAACCTCATCAAGAAAACACAAAGCATATTCTCGAGGATAACTCAGTTTTTGTTTCATTAAAATCGGTTCACTCTATCAAAAGTTATTGTAATTTTAATGACGACGCGACTTAAGTACGAGAGAAAAGTAGGTAAGTAAATGGACTTAATACATTCAGATGATTTTGTTAGGCACTGTTTTTCACATTTGGTTCCACACGGACGAAGTCGCGGGTTAGGCTAGTGTTATATCATTTTCGTCAAAGTTAGTTCAGCCGTTGCGGAGATTAGTTCCGGTAAAAATCAGAGATTTTATCTCTATGTATAGATATGTAGATGATACCCGTCCGCTTTACTGTACATTACATAAACTTACAAAGGCAAAGGGTTAATTGAATCCAAAAAATAAGTAGCCTAGAACCATCTACGAAAAATTCCCGATCGAATAGTCATAGTCATATGCGAACACGTTCAATAGGTTCGAATTGATTGATTTTCAAACGAACTGTCTTTTATGATATTACCTTGTCGTCTTTATCTTTACATATAATAAAAATGAAGTGTCTACATGTAATATCAAAATAAAAAAAAACTGATTGGGTATGAAAGTATACAAGCTACTGATTAAAAAACTACAATTTAAAAAAAAACTGTCGGTCTGTCCGTCTGTTTGTTCCGGATAATCTCCGAAACGGCTAGACCGATTTTGACAGAAATTTCACTGACAGATAGCTGAAATTACAGCGGGTTACTTAGGCTACTCTACATTAGACTAGCTGTAAACCGCGGCTTCGTCCGCAACGCTATCTCCTAAACGGTTGGACCGATTTTCATGGGGCATTCACTGGCAGAAAGCGGATATCATAACAAGTAATTTAGTCTATTTTAATTTAGACTAGGTGTTAACCGTGGCTTCACCCGCAGTGCTATCTTCAAACAGTTCGATTGATTTTTACGAGACTATCACTGGCAGACAGCGGACATAATAAAAAGTAATTTAGACTATCTGTTAACCGTGGTTTCGCCCGCAGTGCAATCTCCAAAATGGTTGGACTGATTTTTACGGGACTTTCACCGGCAAACAGCGAACATTATAAAAAGTAATTAAGTCCATTTTAAGTTAGACTAGCTGTTAGTCATAGTAGTTCATTTGCCTGCTGTGCTATCTCCAAAACAGTTGGACCGATTTTCACGGGACGTTAACTGGCAGATAGCTGATCTTATAGGTAGTAATTTAGGTTATTCTATTTTAGACCAGCTGTTACCCGCGACTTTGTTCGCATGAAATTTAGCAAAAATATGTTGTTCGCTGTAAACATGTAGGTAAGACGTGCGTTGTACTGGATTCCAAGAATAAATATAATTTAAATTCATATATCAATTGAAATTCATGTATCTGTATTTATGTATGAAACTTTGAATTATATTGTCTTTTTGGTCATGTTGGCGGCCATTTTGTTTACTACATAACTCAGTAATCATAGTAATATATAAGAATATTGTGTTGAGTCAATGAGCACTAATTAAATTGTCGAATGTTAAAAACTGCTTAGACAGACATAAAGTTTTATATCTAGATTTATATTTATGCAAGATTTCAAGACGTCAGCTTATTCATTGTTTACAATTCAACATTATAATTATTCATATTAATTTTCAATATAGAAGGGGTATATAGGTACATAATAAGATATTAGACCATAAACTTATTGACAATATGAGCATATTATATCATTATAATAACAAATTTAAGTCATTGTTTCATTAGTTTCTTATACAGTATAAGTGAGGACTGAATTAGTTATATGGTAGGTTAAGGTTCCTCATTTGACGCACTGTTAGTATTTATATATCTAATGTATACGTTACATGTTACTGTAAGTGGCGTGCGTGTCGTACTTACAATTGTTTTTAAAGAGTATTTCTATAATTGTACATTGTCTCACAATTTTATATTTCTTTAATATTATTTTTTAAAACGCGTGGTGGAGCTGCGGGTACTGCTAGTTAAAAATAATATAAAATCAAGATACATATTATTAACAAATAAATCTCAGTCAAACCTCGGATTACATTTTGTCATTCATAACCGACATATTCGAATGTACAAATTGGAAAATGCTAATTCAAACTAGAAATTCGCATAAGACATCAAACTTCGATAATCAAAGAGAAATTCCCAACAGTATTCATAGACGAGGTGTCTTGCGAAATATTTATACGTACCGAGTAAAAGAATAAACAAACTTTACAGATGTGCGACACTAATGCATTATCCTCTGGTGACTGTCTAAAAGTATTATTATTTTTAATCTTCAACAATTTACGTATGTAGAACTGTTAGTCCAAAATTTATTAAATAATTTTTGTAAACAATCCTACTTCCTTAAATAACATTTTTTATATATAAAATTAGCATGTTCATGTTTTTAATTTTTGACTTCTTTGTATTGACCAATTTTAATCTCATTTGTGCCTATGATGAGTGCTTAGGTGCATGTTGGATGTGGTAAGCAGAACTATTGTCGATAGCTAGACCTTTTTTAATCTTTCAACCAAGTTTTTCTTTTTATTTTTTGTATATATCACAAAAAAAATTAATATGTTAATTTCTTCACCTCTAGGAGTCGTAACGTCATAGAAGATAATAAAATAAAAGTAAATACAAGCTAGTATACCATAAAATGGAGAAATATTTTAAAAAATCTAAATGGTATTCAGACAGTGGCATTTTAAACAAATAAAAAAAAACAAGCAATCCGTCTAAACTTTAGTACGAATATCGGTTGATGTTACTAAATATGTAGGTTAAAAAGACCGCTCTGTTAATAATAAATCTATGAGAAATCTTCATACATCCGAGCGGATTTAGCTTAACATATGTACTGTTAGGGCGGGGGTCGGCAAAGACTATAAATAATAATTCCAACCCCGACTCGCGAGATAAATCGACATATGCTAATACGTTGCCAAATTATTTATCGAGGGGTAAGCCTTAGCGATACGTTTTAGATGAAAACGGACGGAAATGATTTTTAAATGTAGACTTTATTTTTTCGCTTGCAAGTGACTTGAAAAATATAATTCCTTTTCCAAATGCTTCAAGATGTTAATATGATGTTAGAAATTATATCCATCCATAGACTAGTACTTTGTTTGATGTTCAGTCTGAACGTAGGCCTTGAATGTGCTATTTAAAGTATTTTGATTTTTATATATTTTCCTGTATGAACTTTAATTGTGCTAAATTTTACACTCGTCTGTGCGCTTAATGAACATAAAAAAAGTTTTTGAAGTTATATTTCTTTTGGCGCGTTAAGGAAAAATGATGAGAGTAAATTTTTACGATGAGCGCGCACACCGTCACGAAAAACCGACACCCTGAAGCTAGCTATAGTCAACATTTTGTTTCTTTGTATTTGTTGTTTGTATTTCTTTGTTTTAAAACTTTCAATGTAATAAATACCTTTTTTCTATTGTTAGTGTCGTTTTTTCTACAAACGTAGAATAAGGCAAAAGATAAAAATTTTTAAAAGATCTTTATCTTGTTACGCCAAAGAAGTATTACTTCTAACGCGTGTACATAAGTACACACACACTTTTACAATTAGACCCAATAGGTGGCGCTCCGGTTGACTTTTAGGATTTTTTAGTTATTATCAAGGTAGGACAACGTCCGCCGGGCCCGCTAGTTAACTTATAATCTATATTGCAGAGGCATTTTCGGATAGTATATTATGAGTTAATCCATTATTACTTTGTGTTAATATACAAAGAGTTTTAATTTTTTTTAGTAAAATCTCATCTCGTTAGCAAATTATCATGTTTATTTTTTATTTACTCGCGTTTGCTCGCTGTCTCACTTGCGATATTGATGCTTTGATCGAACCCTCGGAAATAGTGCATCTTCTCTTTCAGTGAAACGTACCGTATGTCCTTTTCTGTACCCTTGGTTACTTGTATTCATGATAATCGGTACAGTAGTTAAGTTGTGAAAGCGTAACAAAGAAACAAACCTACTTTCGAATTTATAATATTAGTAAGGTATAACAGGGTTTTTAAATATGTATAACAATATATTATTGTACATTATTGGGGTGTTAGGGTTGTCGAATAACATCTAAGACTTGAGACACCCAAGACAACCACACCTGCACGTGATGCACTCAGCTTAATAACGAACGAGGCAATAACGAAAGCGGGGTGGTAGGGTTTTACAGCCTGTCTGGGTCACAACCACCATGTATATGGCGAAAAAGCCCGTCATAGTGAGTCGCAGTCTGTGCATATCCAGATTTGTGCATATCCAGCTTTTCGCAGGCCGGCATGACAGTGGCAACCGGCGATGGATAATGTGTCACTCGTTGGTTGCCATTGTTTTTGGATTGTACTGTGCTTACCATCAGGCAAAAGGCAATCATTTTGCCGTGCTACAATAAAAAAAATAAAAAAACATGAGGTTATGTATATTTAGTTACCGCTTTATGTTTCTGGGTTGTAGGGACCTAATATGTTCAGTTTACCCTATGAATTGATAACAAATTTTCTTGAACCAATGCGGAGTTATTTTATTGGTCTAATTTATCAATAATATTGATGCATGCAGTAATTTACTGATAAGTGTACAGAAATACATACAAAGTATGCTATTGAAGAGATATTTTCGAATTTTATATTTATATTTAATACATTATTACTATGTTTTACAATCTTGTGCAAATATAGATGGAGTTTTACAAGTAAAAATTTCAGCTCGGTCTCAACTATCATGTCTTTTGTATACTTTTTTTTTATATATATTATAGAGGGCAAACGAACAGGTGGTTAAAGTTGATGTTAAGCGATCACCGTCCATAGACACTTGCAACACCATGAGTCGCAAGTGTGTTGCCTTCCTGTGTTTGGGGGAGGGGGAGGGAGGAAGGGGGAAGGATAGGAAAGGTGGTCCTCCGGCGCTCTCACTGACCGAACGAAACGCAACAATACAAGCACTATTACTTCACGTTGGCTTTCTGTGAGAGAGTGGAACGTAATGTAAAAAAAAACAGTAACTAATAAAATCATCTGAATGTTTTTTTTTCTCGAACTGACTACGCTATTGGCCTTTTTGGAGGCCTCTACAGCTTCACCGACTACTAAGGCGAGCGCTTAAGGCACTCAGCCGATTTTGTTTTTAGGTAACATGCTCAAGGGCGTACGGCACACTTCGGCTTGGGCTGAGAAATCCCGGATCTGACCTAGCTAAACTATTCTAAGCTATTCATACATATATTCATTTGTGAATCATACAATCGAAATTGCACGATTCACAAATGCATACGTGTATATCGGAATGAAACGAACTAAACTATTCATCTGAATGTATT
Organism: Antheraea pernyi; assembly: GCA_015888305.1. Taxonomy (NCBI): domain Eukaryota; kingdom Metazoa; phylum Arthropoda; class Insecta; order Lepidoptera; family Saturniidae; genus Antheraea; species Antheraea pernyi. The sequence continues at coordinate 960,417 of MU158788.1, read as the reverse complement.
AAGTCCATTTACTTATCTACTTTTCTCTCGTACTTAAGTCGCGTTGTTATTAAAAATACAATAACTTTTGATAGATTTTAATGAAACAAAGAGTAATTGTTATTCCTTGACATTTTTTTACAAAACTCTAAAAAATACAGACAAAATAGATTTACATTTATGCAGGTGGTAGAGCCACGCTGAAGTTATTACTGGCTTCAGCATGAATGGGTCGGCTCGCTTGGCGTAGTACAACCAGGTCTCAAAGAAAACCGACGGGAACTAACAGTGCTTGCATTGTTGTGTTTTGTTCGGTCAGTGAGCTCCTTTCCTCTCCCTCCCTTAACCCTTCCCCCAAAAAATGGCAACGCACAAGCGACTCCTCTGGTGTTGCAAGCGTCTATGGACGGCGGTGATCACTTAACATCAGGTGACCCAACTGTTCGTATGCCGCCTATGATATAAAAAACAAAATACAATCCTCAGTTGTATTGTCGTTATATATAAATTAATCACAAAATACTACCGACATGTCAGACCTTCACATATTTTTTACAATTCGCTGTTCTGTAGTTAAAAAATATATTGGTTTTATGCAAATATTAAACATTACGAACATAACTCTTAAGAGAAGTTAAATTATGCGTCAACTTTTATACCGTTTTATATATTAATAAGGAAGATACTATTTCACTGTCCTATTTGCATTAATATAACTTATTCCGTGACGTTAAACTTTAAATGCCCACTCTTCAATGATACGCTCTGCGTACACAACGGCACTTTACATCGAGTCATCCTAAATTGGTCTATGTAGTGACTAACCTCTCAGATCTAGATTGCTTTTTTTATATATTCAACATTATAGTACTTTGTAATATATTCAAATAAGTAACGGAAATTTGCTTATATCCTATATATTCTAATTAGGTATTAGCTCAATTGATAGACTGAGTTTTATTGTTCGAATAAGCCGATAACCGGATTCTAATTCAATATTTATATTATCACAGTAAAACTGCTTGTATTTACGTATTTAGCTTCTGCTCGCGATATCGTCCGCTTTTTTTTTCGAACTGACTACGCTATTGACCAAGCAAGGTCATAACAGCTTCACCGGACTACTAATAGTTTCTTTGGCTTAACGCTAAGTGTTCGGCGTTGCGTCCAGCGGGGCGTCCAGCGTCCAAGAGCGATGCTCGCGCGCCACTCAGGACACTCACGTATTAATGCATACGCCGGACGCGACGCTACGCTCGACGCTCGATTACAGCGTCCACTCTGGACGTACACTTACACGCAGCGAAAGCTCTCAAAAGGAAAGTACCCCGATTTTGAAACATTGTTTATTGGTGCTCCGCTCATATTAGTCTTAGCGTGATGGTATATATAGCCTTTCACTATAAATTACCTATCTAACACTGAAAGAATGTTTCAAATCGGACCAGTAGTTCCTGAGATTAGCGTGTGAATATTAGTATAGATATAACATTTTTCGATATATCTTCCTACATGTAAGTCAATATAGGAGAGTATAATAATCTAGCGTACATACTTAGAATTATGTTTATTACGTTCATTATTAGAATGATGAAGGCGTTATATTGCGGAAATCCATTATCAGGTATTTTAGTGAAAGTTACTTCGCACTTTCGCCTGGAATTAATTGGGCGCTGCCACGTCGCGAGATCAAACGTGTAACGACCAAAATCAAGTATCACCTTGAGATGTGACGTAGCTAGTCAATTCAAGGCAGAAGTGCAAAGTAACGTTCTATACATTTTATCTTGAGACGTGGCAACGGCCAATCAATTCCAGGCGGAAGTGCAAAGTAATATGTTCTATATTTTTGTGAACTTTTAAATGACCTTGCTTATGTTATTACCTACATATTTTTTATTGTGTTAGCTATAAGATCAACTTTTATCTTAAATTAAAATAAGTAAATAAAATAAAAATGCCTATTAGTGAACTTTATTTACATTAAAAAAAAAATACATTTAAAAAATTGATTCAAACGACACCTATTTTCCGTTTAAGATTCCTTGATTTCTTTAAAGTGTTGCTTCATTGATTGATGACATCTTCATCATCTTACCTTTATCCCATCTAAGTAGGGTCGGCACAACATGTTTTCTTTTTCCACACTCCACTGTCAAATGTCATCGCCGTATTCACACTTTTTATACACATATCATATCACACAATCTATCCACATCTTTTTCAGTCTTTCTCTACTCCCATATTCGTCGATTAATGATGCTAAACTAATATTAAAAGTTATACCATACATTTTCCTGCGGAATTGCATCGTACTGTATAATCACTATACATGGATATTGCGGACATAAATAATGTTAATAAGAATCTATATGACGATATAATAATACACAAATAATAATAATCATGCTAGATACAATCGTACTGCGAGACGTAACGTTATAATAACCGTGTACAAAGGTTATGCCATTAATTCATGTAGCATTCGTAGGCCTGCGCCATTGATTCATGGCGTTGTTAAGGAGAAGATATTCGGGTGATTATAATGTTTTAGTCTATAGAATTAAATTTAATAATGCCTTTTCTTTATTACTTACCTACGGGCTAATTTATAAAATGTGTAACCATCATATTTTTTTATAATTAGTATCAACAGAATTGGTGTATTTTGGGATAAAAATAAAAGAAATGTAAACTTATTACTTTGTCTGTGCTATTTATCATTTTATAAATATGTGTATAGTATGTACAGAAAAATATAGAGAATTAGATGTAACTTATATTTTAGAAAAAAAGGCTTTCGCGCAAATATAATAAACTAAAGAGGCAGTCCATAATACCGCGCGTCCCACGTGCAACTTTACACTAAACGATTTTTTTTTTGTATATTCCATATGTATAAATCATGGGTAACCGTTAGTATATGATATGAATAAAAATGTGTTAAATTACTCGTGATAAAATATAATATTTTTTACTAAAATGATATAAAATCTTACCTTTAAAGTAGCACGTCCACTAAATAACATTTTAATAATAAGTAGTGATCTGTAAACATTCCCCTTAAGACGTCGGAAATGCAACATACGAACAACGCTTGCAATGGGATCCACAAACAGATACTATTTGTGTCAAAGTTCACATGAATAACTTGAAGCTCATATTATATAACTATATTACATATTTGTACGCCTGTGCAAAAAAAAGTGTGTGTGTACTTATGTACACGCGTTAGAAGTTATACTTCTTGGGCGTAACAAGAAAGGATCTTTTCAAAAATTTTACCTTTCGCCTTATTCTACGTTTGTAGAAAAAAACGACACTAATAGTAGAAAAAAGGTATTTAGTACATTGAAAGTTTTAATACAAAGAAATACAAATAAACAAAATGTTGACTATAGCTAACTTCAGGGTGTCGGTTTTTCGTGACGGTGTGCGCGCGCATCGTAAAAATTTACTCTTATCATTTTTCCCTAACGCGCCAAAAGAAGTATAACTTCAAATATGAATTCATATCTAACATCTGCTTTAAATTTTTAAAAGCATTAAATAAAGTATTTAATGAGAAATATATTCTAAAAGGACGAAAGTTTTGATCTACATGTTTTTTAAGGCTTTGCATATACAAATACACTTATCTTTTAATCGTAAATTGTAACTAATATTAGTTAAATAGATAAATAAAATGTTTAATAAATGCGAAACTGAAGTTGTTTGCTACGTTATCGGGGGTACACACAAGGAGATAGAGTACCTTTCCTCTACAAAAGAATACTGTTCTCGAGAGATTATTCAAAATTCATCAACGCAAGCGAAGTCGAGTGCGTAAGCGAAGCCGAGTGCGTAAGCTAGTAACTTTATAATAATGCATTATAATTACAATAATTTAAAGCGGGTGCATAAAGATAAGTGTTTTCAAATACTACCATTTTTCAAATGTTGACTCACCCTATAAAATAGCCTTTTGACTAACGAATATCTGATATCTTTTGTATACAGTCTCAATTAACGTAGCTTTGACAATAACTATCTTATGTGATGATGAAACATCTTCATCAGGCTTACTGTGTTCTACAACATTTTTATACTCTTTCGGTGTTATTACAAAAAAAGTTAAATGCTTTAAATATGTTTCGAATTAAATGTATCGCGCCCGCCCGAGGCAAGTTCGCGTTATCCTTTTACGCAAGTCTAACCTAACGTAACCAAAGCGAGACAAAAGAGCAAGATGGCGAACATTCAGCGACCGCGGTGCATTTAATTCGAAACCTTTTTAAAGCAAGTATTCAATGCGTATTTAACTTTTTTCTATTAACACCGTGTAGGTTTAGCGTTCGATCATAAACTTCATCCGATAGTAACCATGTGATCTGAGAAGGTATACACGATTCGAGGGGCTGAATCTCGAGTGCAACTGCTGGAATTCACATATAAGTGCGGCATATTTTCAACGTAAAGGTGGTAGCTATCCAGGAAGGTAGAAAAAACCCTATCAAGAAAATTTATAGTAGACGTTACTTTGCACTTTCACCTGGAATTGATTGGCCGCTACAACGTTTCATTCTAACAAAAAAACGTTTGATTTTATTTTTATGAAGTGAATGTGAAAAACTTAGTATGAAACTAGTAATGGATAATCAATTGCAGGCAGAAATGCAAAGTAACCTCTGCTAGTATATTTAATGCTGGATTTCCACAAAGTAACGCCTTTTTCAATCAAATGCCCTACCTTTTAGTACCATTTATACTATTCTTTACCAGTAATTAGAGGTGGATTTAAAGAAATTGACAAAATTTCATGTTTTGAAAACTAGTCAGTGTGTATTCCATCTATTTCTTGGTAAAATTAAGTAAGCCGATATAGAAGTCGCGTGTTCAAGGGACAGCAGTAAAGGCAAATTGGATTTTTTCGGGACCCTCCGTAGTGGGAGGGTTTAATTATTGTTTTATTACGTGTCAGAGGGCCGGGAGCACTGTGTTAATGCTGAGGGCATCGAAATTCTGTCCATTGGCATGGTTGAATGAAGTGTACTTTAGTTTTTTTGTAACATCGTTTATTCTGGTTGAATCTTACTTCAACTATTTGTTGTAGAAAAGGTGGAAAATTGACTAATGCGATCCAAATAGCTTATACTAGCTTTCGCTTGTATTAAAATACGTACGAACGTACTGTATACTCTTTATCCTGACGATGTGATATATTTTGAAATGTATCTGGAAATAACCGGAAATAACAAAGTTCCGAAACTTTAATATTGTTAATACGTTAATATAATTATTGAAACACTTATGATGCTATACTAGTACATTAAACCGGAGCAAAGTGTGGGTAAATTAAAATTTAAAATACTTTATTCGTTTTAGGCCCTAAGAAGGCACTTATGTATGTCAAAACTACCACCGGTTGGGAAAACCAGATTTATCTTTTTATCTTACATATATTTGAAAACACATTACAAGTTATAATCGTTTTTAGTGAATGCACAGAAAGAGAGAGTGTGAGAGGTGTGTTCCAGACATCACCATCGTTCACATATTGATCAACCCTATAATAGCCTATTGACACAAAAACGCGCTTGGCACCACATATCACCTCCACACACGTGCACGCATACACGCTTACACATGCAAGTGGAAGGGTTTGATTTTTTCCCTTATCAAACTGAAATAGTTTAGAATATTATCCGATACGAAATATATATAAGAGTTGTTGAGGCATGTATGCTTGGTACACATATATGTTTCAACAACTCATATATGTATAAATAGTTAGCTTAGCTTAGACTAGCTCAGATAGGTCGCAAATTGCATGTATCAGGCAACAGCCAAAGCCAAGGTGTGCCGTGCACACTTGAGCTAGTTGTCAAAATAAAATCGGCTGAGTGCCTTAAGCGCTCGCCTTAGTAGTCCGATGAAGCTGTTAAGACCTTGCTTGGTCAAAAGCGTAGTCAGATAGAAAAAAAAGCGCTTGGCACGGTAGTCCGGTGAAGCTGTTAAGACTTTGCTAAGTCTATAGCGTAGTCAGTTCGAAAAAAAAATGCGCTCGGGATGTCGCTTAAACCTACAGTCCGGCAAATCGGTTTCTTTGGGAGTTTATTGTAAAACCTAACGCTACCACTTAAAAAAACTGTTACTGGTCTTACTGAGTCTGAAACATGTGAAGACCAGTTTGTTACATATTCAAATATGAGCTTTTTAAAGTTTTTGTGGACATCATGTGTCGTGACTTTAGAATATTTATACCTAAATTTTCTTAAACAGATAGTGTAAGAAAAATATATATTTTCATATTTTGTATTTTTATAATGGTTTATTATATCTAATATTATATTATTACTGTGAAGAATCTGAAACCACGAATCCTGAAAAAAAATGGCAATATAGCATGCAAACCATAATCTGGAAGAACTTCGTTTTTAACTGGAACGAAAAAATTTAAGGTTAAAAGAGCCCATCAGACTTCGTAACTATTCGTAATCATACATACAGTGGTACAACAAAATAATCCCAAGGAGGGTTGATGTCAGGCAGGCGGCCGATCGTAAAAATTAAGCCAAATCATATACCACAACATGACAAACATGTTGTACCGACCCTACTTATGTGGGATAAGGGTAAGAAGAAGAAGATAGTGTAAGAAAAATTATACTTACTAGCTTCATTAAAACGATCCATCTATCTTAACTTCATAAGTCACAGGTCTCATTAAACTGGTTACGTGGAAATGCTAAAAGTGTAAAGTTGTTAAGGAAAGCTCCGGGAGTCGTTAGCTGTCATTAACTGTCATTAAACCGGCCTAGACTGTCATTTGGAGCGCCATAAACCGAAGTCGGTGTTAGCGACGCCGCCCGCTTGGGATTTTTCGCTTGTCTTGAGTAAGTTGGGTAAGTTTGGAAAGGATTTAGCGGAGGTGTTACTTCCGCAGAATTTGTAATTCCGTTTGTAAACTTTGATCTTTAATCATAAGATAAGTTTTAACGCGTCTACTGTCATTATAAGGTATAGTTTCAATGTAAATCTTCTTAAAATTATTATATCTTCTTTTATCTTCTATACATCTTCTTCTTCTATACAATCGTGAAAAAAATTGTTGCAAATATATAGGAATAAGTAATAGAATACATTTCAATCATTTTTAGAAATGTCTGTCTGTCTGTCTGTCTGTTTGTTTGTATGAACACGCATGCTTAAGTACTGGGTTCACAATATAACCACACCAAGAAAATCATACAACATATCCTCGAGAGTAACTTAGTCTTTCATTAAAATCGGTTTACTCTATCAAAAGTTATTGCAATTTGAAGGACGGTTCGAATTAAGTACTAGAGAAAGTAAATAAATAAATGGAATTAATATATTCAAATGATTTAGTTAGTCACTATTTTTTACATTAGGTTTCACGCGGACGGAGTCGCGGGCATATCTATTTAATAATAATATTATGAAAGATTTAAAAAACCAAGATTTTTATACGAACTACACGTTCAACGATGTGTTTCCTTGCCACGCAGATGTGGGTAAGACGAGTATGCTTAGAAGAGTGCAAATAAATAGATAATACTGTTAGCACTCTCTGTAATACTATTGACTTACTATTGACTACAGCGGGAGTGTTACTAATGACCTGACACGCCATTGGTCGAAAGTTATCGTACGGTCGTAACTTGACTGAATGCAATAAAAAGCGAGTCTGTCGAGTCATTAAAAACGTTCTTACTTGGTCGTCTCTCTGGAAGGTTGTATCGCGTGATTGTTGTTGTATTGCGTGATTCCCAATTACATTGTTATTTGCATTTCTCTGGGTTTTTATGAATTATTGTGTTACTTGAGATTTAATTGTTGATGTGAGTTTTCGTGTTGAGATATGTAATTGTGTTATTTTTTATATAAATCCATTTCTGGTATTCTTATATCGGAAGTGTGATTTATTTTTAAATTCGATTTACTTTTTGGTCTCTAATAATATTGTTTACAAATACATCTTGTAAGCAAAAGATAATAAACAACGCAGATGAAGTTCCGGGTATCAGCTAGTTTAGATTGTAAACCAGAAAATATTTTATTCGACGATATCATTATTTTAGAACGAGGTTAAATTACATTTAATATATGGTGAGTCTAATCAGATACAATTGTAGTATCCTACAATCAAGCAAAGCAACTAGTGTCTTGGCACTGATCGAAATTTGTTATAAAATCCTATTAAAAATCATGTTAAAATTATATTATTTAGATTTAATAATTGTGGAGCTGCAAGCCGAGGTTTGGTCACTGGCGCTTTTGAACTGGTTACCATACGGCCGAGTGCCTTGAGCCTTAGCCCAAAAAGTCCAGTGAAGTGTCTAAGGTCCATTAGGCCCACAGAAAAAAAAAAGTTAAAATATTTAGTATTTTTACAAGAATTCAAATGTAAATACAGTAGATAGAAATATTTAAAGTACAATAAACGTTTAACATACAAAATAATAGAGTTTTCCATCAAAGGCATTTCCCGATAACATCCAATATCGACTCGCGACAATGCATTCGTGCCATTATGAAGAACTGATTTCTCATTGTACCGAGATATCTCGTCTTTTCATGCCCTATTACCAATGCCGTACCGTCCATGCAATCGTCAACCTAAATACTTTACGATACAGTCCATAAACGCTTAAAAATACAACGATAGACGCTTCTAGCAAAAGCGATTTTTAAGCTAAGAATTCTAAGGGATATATTCGTATTCAAAGAATGGAATTCGACGTGTTGTTTAGTAGTGCATTCGTATAGAAATCGCTTTAACAAAAAGGTCGTATTATCCGATATTATGCCGGGGCGAGACTGTTCGCGCGACGTCGTGCGAAAAAATTCGTATTCGGACGTACGGGGAATCGATTTAATTGATCGATTGCAACACGTTAGGGTTACCATGTTATGGAAATTTTAAATGATATATGCTGAAATAATTATCGATGATTGCCGAGTATTTCTTTCGCAAAAAATCTAAAATAGTTGCACTAATTTGAATATTATTCTTGTTTTTTTTTATATTATAGGAGGCAAACGAACAGACGGGTCACCTGATGGTAAGTGATCACCGCTATCCATAGACACTAGCAACACCAGGGGAGTTACAAGTGCGTTGCCAGCTTGTGTTTTGGGGGAGGGAGGAGTGGGGAAGGGGGAGGGGGGAGGGAGATGGGCCTCCGGCGCTCTCACTCACCGGACGAAACGCAACAATGCAAACACTGTTACTTCACGTCGGTTTTGTGGGAGAGGGTGATACTACCCCAGGCGAGCCGACCCATTCATGTTGAAAGCAGTAGTAACTTCAGCGAGAAACCAGTAGTAGCTTCAGCGGAAGTTTTTGAAGAGAAAACTTTTTTAAGTGTACTAAGCAGTATTTTTCGCAAGAGATAAATTTATAATTCTGCGTCATGACATGCTAGTACGCGTGACCGATCGTGTAGTGCTTGAGCGGCTTGTGTCAAACTAGCGACACGTAATATAAAGACTAGTGTACATTTAATATTGATATTTTATATTGAGATTGGGCAGCCTATCATATATTTAATTAATCAATGAACTTCATATAATTATTATACGGAGTGTCTATAAATATGAAAACCAGAATAACGTTAATAATTCCAATTGATGAATTATGAAATTTAAACAATTGATAATGTAATTAATTTAAAAAAAAAAACAGAACACAATTATTCTATTGTATTTGAGTTTTCACTTCTATCGGCAGTCTTTATGACGGTCTCGATTTTTTAACCTCAATACTGTGGTAATTTAAAAATATAAACATTAGAAGAGCCCAAGAGACTAGTCTAAATATCGAAGAAATTGAAATTGGTATTTGTTTCAGGAATTCCTACTTCGGATTGCTTCCAATAGGTTGCTTTCATGGCGGACCTCATTACCTAAAAGGCAACAGATTTTATTGAGGCCATAAGAGGATACGTTACGCTGGCTGAACCTAATGAGATATATCATTTAATTATGATATACCATAGTAATTATTATTATGATTTACATACTATTAAAAAAAAAATTCATATGCGAAAATATTTCCACAAATAAAGTGTTAAAATTTATCTAATTATATCCTTTATTTATGCTGGGCATTGAATGTGGATCAAAACTGCCTTTTATAGAACATTATTTCCATGAATATATCTTTTATATATTTAAAACACTTCAACCCACTTCAACAAAGCGTTCAATTCATGTCAGATCAGCAGGATAATATCAAAATTACTATAGTAGACCTAGAAACAAAATTGAAAGCATTGGAAGGTGAAAATAAAAAATTAAATGAAAAATCGAAATCGCTAGCAAACATCAAATTTGAATTAAATGAACTAGAACAAAGAGCTAGACATAACAATATTGAAATATTTGGTGTACCCGAAAGAAAGACGGAAAAACTACCCCAAATTGTGACAGATATCGCAAAATTCCTAAGTATTGACTTAAGTGAACGCGATTTTCAATTTATTACACGAATACGACATAAAAATCCTGCTGTCACATTTTGTAAACCGATAATTGTTAAATTGAGCTCTGTCTTGAAGAAGGAGGAATTTCTTAGTAAAGTTCGTAAGCAAAGAGGTCTAACCAGCAGTGATATTGGTATTCCGGGAGACGCACACAAAATTTTTATAAATGACCACCTGACACATCTAAATAAATTGCTTTTAAAAAACACACGCAATGTGTGCAAGGAACTGGGGTTTCGGTACGTATGGACAAGAAATTCGAAAATTTATATAAGGAAAAACGATTGTTCTCCCGCCATTCGCATCCACAGCGAAGAACACCTTGCCACGATAAGCGAAGATGCCTTCAAACATACTACAAAGACTCCAAGTGGCCAGGAAACAAAGTAGATGTATATAGCAACGTATCACTTTATGTATTTTTAATTAATTTTAACTATATCACGAATATGCTAGTTTTAGAAATTTTAATAACTCTTTTATCAACAAATAAAATAAGTTTTTATCCACAACACATCGTTCAAAATTCCACTTTACACTTACACATATTTGTTCCTGTTTGTACAAAAATTTCGTACATATTAATTATTTTGATTATTTTGTTTTGGATCCTGTTTTTGGAAAACTTCATAGTAATATTACATATCCTTTACGATGGGTTCCAGTAATCTTTCCATATATTTTCAAAACGCACGGAGCATACGTGGCAAAACGCAACAATTTAGGTTAGGTATGCTAAATCAACATCATGATGTTGTTGCAATTTGTGAGACTTGGCTAAAGTCCGGTGTATATGACTCTGAGCTTTCTGACGCGCGTTACGATATTCATCGATGCGATCGCAGAACTAATGACAGAGAATTAGGACGCAATTTGGGTGCTAGAAAACAAGTAGGGGGTGGACTTATGATACTGACGCGTCGTGAGCTTGGTGCAATTCGTATCTATCCAGATGATGCTCAGAAAGCTGTACACTGTGAACTACTGCATTTAAAAATTGTATCACATAATATGAGAAGTGATAGAAATCTCCATATAATCTGTGTTTACTTACCAGGATCCGGATCCTCTCATGACGAGTTGTTAAAGTCTCTTATTTCTTATCTAGATAGTTGTCGGCTGGTGATTAATAATGACTATTTATTGTTACTAGGTGATTTCAATTTGCCTCATATTACATGGCATATCGATAACATTAGCGGCGATGCCTTGGCTTTAGGTAATTTTAGTGATAGTCAGTTACTATTTACAGAACTTCTATCAGAATGGGAATTGAACCAATTTAATATTATTTATAACGATAATAACCGTCTATTGGACTTAGTATTTTGTAACACAGATATAGAGGTACGACGTTCTCACTTATCAATAACTAAAGAAGATATGCCCCACCATCCTGCTTTGATATTAGAATTAACTAACATTAATATTAAATCTTTGAAAATGATACCAGCAATTACATATAAATACAAAAATGCTAATTATGATGAAATAAATAGATACCTTAATTCATTTCACTGGGAACACGATTTCAGTAACAATACAGTTGAAAACGCAGTTATAACTCTTTATAGCAGATTGAATACAGCGATTGAAAGAAACGTACCAATGTACAAAAGTTGCACAAAAAAATTTCCTCTGTGGTTTTCTAAATCTCTAATGCATATTGCCAATGAAAAGTCAAAGTTTCATAAAAAATGGAAGAAATATGGAACAGCAGCAGATTATGACACATTTTCCCTCTTGAGAAGAAGGTTTAAAAGGACTCAGGCCTCTTGTTGGAAAAGGTATATCAAGGAAAGTGAAGCAGCCATCCAAAAGAAACCTACAAGATTCTGGCAGTATGTGAAAAATTTAAAACATGCCTCATCTGTTCCCACATACATTGAATATGGTTTACAAACAGCTTGTAATGGTAGTAATATATGTAATTTGTTTTCGGATTATTTTCAAAGCGTATATACTTATGACATACCTCAGTTACGAGTAGATAATTCATGTTATGCTGATTCTCTGAGCAATATTGGTCATTTGAGTTTAACCAAAGCAGAGGTGGAAAAAGGAATTCGTAGAATCGATAGTAATAAAGGTGCCGGCCCAGATAAAATACCTCCGTACTTTGTTAAAAAATGCATAAACTCTTTAGTTGTCCCATTAATGACTTTATTTAATATGTCGCTAAGCTCAGGTATCTTTCCTAGTAAATGGAAGGAAGCTTACGTGGTACCTATACATAAAAGTGGTTCTAGGAATAGCGTGGAGAATTATCGGCCTGTATCGATATTGTCTATTTTCAGTAAGTTATTTGAAAAGTTGGTACACGATCGCATATACAACACAATATCTTTATCTATTCCATCGGAACAGCACGGGTTTATGAGAAGGAAATCAACGGTATCCAATCTAGCAGTTTTTTCAGACTACGTAGCTACTGCTATGGATCAAGGTTATCAGGTGGACGTCATATACACAGATTACTCTAAATGTTTTGATCGTATCAACCACGATATTCTCTTGCTTAAGCTTGCCAAGATAGGTATACACGGTGATCTCTTAAGGTGGTTTAAATCCTATATACATAATAGAAATCAAGCAGTTCGGATTGGCACATTTGTGTCTGGCTTTCAGTCTATTCCCTCAGGCATACCGCAGGGATCACATTTAGGTCCACTGCTTTTCAATATCTATGTATACGATATATCCTCCTGCTTTTTCTCCACTAGATACCTTATGTACGCCGATGACACCAAAATATTCAGTATCATTCGTACTATTGATGATTGCCTCACGTTACAGAATGAACTTTCGCGACTTTGTGCCTATTGCACTCTAAATAATCTACATTTAAACGTAAAAAAATGTAATGTTATAACATATACTAGAAAACATCAACCTATAAATTATTGTTATACACTTGATACATTACCAATCCAAAGAGTTTCTGTTATCCGAGATTTGGGAGTGATGATGGATTCTAAACTACTCTTTACGTATCATTACGATTATATACGGCAGAAAGCTTTAAAGATGTTTGGTTTCATTTGTAGAGTCGCAAAACCTTTTGTAAATTTAAGCTCTTTCAAAATATTGTATTTTGCATATATACGGAGTCATCTCGATTATGCTTCACCAATATGGTCGCCAGAATATATTACACATAAGTCTGAACTGGAAAAAATTCAAATAAAGTATGTGAGATACTTAAATTTCAAACTAAATAAAGAACATGATACATATTCAAATAATTTGGATTATTATAACTTATCATCATTATCGGATCGACGAATTATTTTTGATATGAAATTTTTATATGATATTTTAAACTACTATACGGATTGTCCCGAACTTTTAAATAGAATTCCTTTTAAAATATCCACGAAAACGACTCGAAACCCGCGGCTGTTTGCACCACAACCAGTTAAACATAATTACGCTAAGAACTCTGTTTTACAGAGATGTCTTACTGTGTATGACACAAAGTTCCATCATATTGATTTATTCCAGCATAACCGGAATACTTTCATCCAGAAACTGAATTCCAGGGCAAAATAATAATAATATTGGTAGAATGAAATATCGAACAGGAACATATCACATACACTTACACATAAATTCACAGATACACAAGAACACTCAACATCCCAGTCACAGTCACACCTAGAACGCATTAACTCAAATCTAAAATACTATTGATTTAATATAGTTACTATATAAAATGTAATAATTATTACTTTGTAATTGGCACTACATGTTTTTAAATTAAAAATAATTATGTTTTAAATGTGCTGTAAAGTAATATATAACAAATAAATAAATAAATAAAATTACGCTCAACAAAAAAGAAAATTGTTCGTGTGAAGATTCTTAGACGGAGAAACTGTTAATAAACCCTCTTCTATGTAAGATGTCAAAGTATAAAAACCATTATAAGTAATAATATGTTATACTGATTACATTAGATAATAATTACTTAAAACATAGTTTTCGAATTTTTATTAATTGCCAACCCTATTGTTACCAAAAGTAGAGGACCTGTTTTCGAACACCTTGATTTTTGCATCGGAGAATGCTTTACGTTCATTAGTCAGCCTCTTAATAGCATGTTTATACAGAGTTGACGATTCAAAGCGATTTTTGACACATAAAAAACTTTATGATAAACATACATATGAATTAAGCACGCCTTACTTAAAGCAGGTTTGATATTTAACTTATTAAATCAAACTAAATTCGACTTAATCACCTGGTTATAAGATATTAAAATAAGATAAATATTTTGTGTTGTTACAACCCTAAATGTTGTTCAGTACGAGGCAAACGAGCTGATATTGACAATCATCCATTGTTTTGTATAGGAATCGATTCAATTGATTGACGCAATTGATAGTAACGGTTATATATCAATAATGAATTACGCCATTGTATTATTTTGCAACAATTGTTTCTGTACACTGTTATCAGACGGTCGTATCGTGATTTTAAGTGACAATAATGTGCTGTCCTTTTCCCACCTGTTGGTTGTTAGTTCGCATATTGTCCGAACTCGATACCACTGAACATCTCCACAAATAAATCAAATTAAAATGTCTGTTTTTACTATGAAAATAACTACTTTTTACTAAATGACTATTAGGTCTTTACCTATGAAATTGCCGTTTTGTATGAAAACATTTCAACGATTTTTTTTCATGTATTTTTTATTTGTATTAATTGAAGTAATCACCCATGCAATCAATGCATCTTTGCCAACGCAGTGGCAGTTTATTGATGCCCTTCTTAAAGAAATCAGCTGGATGGGAGGCAACATATTCTTCAAAGGCATTTTGTACTGCCTCTCGGGTATTGAATTTTTTTCCTGACAAGGAGTTATCCAAATTCTGGAAAAAGTTGTAGTCTGTAGGCGCAAGGTCTGGTGAGTAGGGCGGATGACGGAGAACTTCCAACCCCAGTTCTTGCAATTTGGAGATCGTCTGCTGTGCAGTATGAGGTCGCGCATTGTCGTGCAGGAGCAGCGGAGACGAGCGATTTACCAATGCTGGTTGGAGATGCGCCAGCTTCTCCATCATTGTGTTCAGTTCTTCACAGTACACATCTGCAGTAATGCTCACCCCGTTTGGTAAGAAGCTGTGATGAATCACACCGGCGCTAGACTACCAAACAGTGACCATCACTTTTCTAGGGGTAAGTTTTCGTTTAGGGCATTGTTTAGGTGCTGAACCAGGATCCAACCAACTTGCTGAGCGCTTGCGGTTATCAAACAGAATACATTTTTCATCGCAGGTAACAATGCTGTTCAAAATTCCTTAATTTGTGTGTCTGCTGAGCAGTGCAAGGCACGTCTCGACGCGTACTTCGCGCTGGTGATCATTGAGTTCGTGGGGCACCCATTTGTCAAACTTTTTTACCTTGCCAATTTGACTCAAATGGACCAATATTGTTTTGACGCTAACGTCGAAAGCTGCTGCTAATTCAGCCGTAGATTGTGTACTACTTATGGAAAAAGAATTCCATGTTTTTAAAATAAAATTAATTTTAAATTAGAATTCTTAGCCAAACAAAAATTATTTTGACTTGAAATGGCCAGTACTGCAGAACGGCAATTTCATAGGTTCAAAGACCTATTATTAATACGTGAAGCGAAAACTTTGTACCCATTTTTAATCGAATTGCGAGAACGGATGAACGTAAAATTGGGTATAGTTAAAGTTTATATGGAGGAGAAGTGCACAAAGCTATTTTACATAAAATGCATTAAAAACAAATTAAATTAATTACAATATACATTATACACACTACTGCTTGAATGATACACAACCTATACACACATGTAAATAAAAAAGACATTTCGCCATTCTTCATTTTACTGTTACGTTCCATACTTTACATGCCCTTTGAAATTACCTGGTCAAATTATAGGTTAACTTTATAATATATCATACGTAAATTCATAATATACATTAATAATTAATTAATAAATAATTTATCTTTACTTAATTTATGGACTCGTCAACTTGTCAAAGTGAATTATGGTCGAATCTCGACCACTAATATACAGGAATATTCCAGTCGTATGCGACATATAGCAATCTTATATATTATTTATCAATTCTATAATTTATGATTGAGATCCGTCGTAAATACTGACCCTAGGTTATAGCGTTTGGGATCAGTTTTACGACCATTCTTATCTGAATTTTTCGATTTATCTACAATAGACGTAACATATCACGTAGAAATTACACTCTTTATTATTCACAATCTATGTCTCTCGGCTTTGAACGAACTGACGAAGAAAATAAGTCCGCATCGATCATTGACACTACGGCTATTACAATATAAACAAAACTCAATTGAAGGGTGTATGTAAACGCATCACTTCAGTACGGCTGCAATTATTTGGCAAATTCGTTTTTTGTTGCCAGGATAAGGTCTGTATGAAAGAAAACGTTTGAACGTGAACATTTTGGGTTAATAAATTTCGATATAAAAAAGCCAGTTAGACAGAAGACAGTAGGCAGAAGCCTACCTACCTAGAAACTTACGTCCATCGACGCTGTGTCCGAATACGCTATCAACTAAGCCATGATCGCAAGTTAGTATTGTACATTAAGTTTAAATAATAATACGTGAAGCGGAAACTTTGTACCCCTTTTTAAGCGAACTGCATGAACCGATGAACGTGAAATTTAGCATAGTTAAAGTTTATATGCAGGACAAGTGCACAAATCTATTTTTTTCATATAAAATGTATTAAAATATTACACACACTACTGCTTGAATGACACACAACATATACACACATGTAAATGAAAAAGACGTTTCGCCATCCTTCATTTTACTCTTACGTTCCAATTACCTTTTTTATCCTACATGCAATATTGCAATATTTTTAACATGACTTACGTTCCATACTTTACATGCCCTTTGAAATTGACTGATTAAATTGTAGGTAATTTTCTATAAATTCATAATATACATGAATTATTAATTGGCATCTAATTTATTTTTAGTTAATTTACAAAACTACTGAAATAATTATTATTCTATTTAGTCTTATTGAATGTAAAATGAATTGTGCTTGAATTTCGATTAAGAGTGGTAGAGCCGCGCTGAAGCTATTATTGGTTTCAGCATGAATGGGTCGGCTCGTCCGGGGTAGTACCACCCTCTCATAGAAAACCGACGTGAAGTAACAGTGCTTGTATTGTTGCGTTTCGTTCGGTCAGTGAGAGCGCCGGAGGACCACCTCCTTTCCCCTCTCCTCTCCACTCCCTTCCCCCAAACATAGGCTGGCAACGCACTTTCGACTCCTCCGGTGTTGTTAGTGTCTATGGACGGTGGTGATCACTTAATATCAGGTGACCCACAAGTTCGTTTGCTAGTTATGACATAAAAAAGGCGACCACTAGTTAATTTTAATTTTACACGGCAAGCCGTTTGCGACAAGATATATGTGATGTGTGTCGACAAGCTATCTATCAGAGGTAAAAGTTGTTTCCATATAATCATAGCGTAAACTTCTGCCTCGACATACAACTTTTGCACCATAGTGTTTAATTTTTTATGCATTAACTTTTGTTCATGGTGTCACTCGCATTAATGTACATTTGGTCTAACCCTCGACCACAGTACATTTTTTCTGGACTCTTTTCTGTACAACTGACAACCATATACAACATTTAATAATGATCAACCAGTTGAATAGTTAAAGTGAAAGTGTAACAAACAACCAAACTCACTTTCGCAGCTATAATATTAGTAAGGACAGTAAACTACAAAAAGAATCTTTGAAGAGAAACAGTATGTCCGTTACATTCACGTTTTTTTTATATTTTATTGTAGCACGGCAAATTGACTGCACTTTGCCTGATGGTAAGCACAGTACAGCCCAAAAACAACGGCGACCACCGAGTGACACACTATCCATCGCCGGTCGTCGCTGTCGTTCCGGCCTGCGAATAGCTGGATATGCACAGGCTGATCCCGAAACGCGACCCGCGGAAGCGAATCACTATGACGGGCTTTTTCGCCATATACGTTGTTATGATGTTATTTGACACCCCTTACACCCCAAAAGATTTGGTTTGGTTAGATTATTATCAAATAACCTATGAACTGTATTGATCTAAAATAATTTAAGTACATTGTGAGTACAAGTTTATACAAACGCATGAATTTCCTTTAAGAATTGAAAAGAACCCTCCAGAATGACCTCGGACGACCCCCGTGAAACCGAAAGTAACGTTTCTCCTAATCCTTTAAACAGTAAATTCCTAGTCAATTGTTCCTCGACGTATGGTACAAGTGGATACAATTAAATACGAAATAAAAAGTATAAAGATATTGACGTACTTATGATTTATTTATTTTAATATTATTCGCTATGTCTGTTCTTATTTCTGCTACGTATTTTTAGAAACTAACGGTTACTAATACAATTCTATATATTTACGAGTAGTTCGGTGAAGCTGTTAAGACTTTACTAGGTCAATAGCATAGTCGTTCGAAATATATATATATATATATATATATATTTACAATAAATTTGTATCTGTAACTCAATATCTTAATAATGGTCTTTACCTATGAAATTGCCGTTCTGCAGTACTGGCCATTTCAAATCAAAATCATTTTTGATTGGCTAAGAATTCTAATTTCATATTAATTTTATTTAAAAAATATGGAATTCTTTTCTTTTTTTCATACAAAACAGCAATTTCATAGGTAAAGACTTAATATATAAAAATACAGTGTCATGATGTTTGTCCATGATGAACTCCGAAACTATTCAATCGATTATCATGAAAGTTAGCATTTATGTATAACTTGGCCCAACTTGAGAGATAGGATAATTTATATTTCGATTTTTTTATTACAAATAAAATTATTGTCAATGTTTATTATTGTTATTAATTGTAAGCTTCATCAGATTCAACCAGATGGCGCTTTAAATTAGTTTGTTGACCGAAAAGTGTAGAACCAACTGTTATAGATGGCGCTACCTTTTAATTATGAAAATAGTTTATCATAATTTTATTTCAATGTGTTATATCAAAGCTAAAGGGACACGTGGCCGGGTCAGCAACTAAAGTATATAATAAAAACTCTTATTTCTATTTCCTAATTAAAACTAAATAATTTTAAAATATAGGTATATAACTCAACTGAATATTCTTCTGTATTAATTTATATCATTTCAATTCTATAAGCACGTAATCGTAATTTGTATGAACAAAGCCCTAGACTATATTTTATTATTATTACGTTTATTATGCGGTCGATTACTTGTATTAAAAAAAACTTTGTACCATCTACCATACCATACAAAAATATCATTTTCAAATATCCTTTATTATTAAAACTCAAGAAGCGATTTAAAACTCGTTGGCGCTTATATGTTAGACCAACCCCTGATACCATTGTCTTAACCCACAATCGAATCGACTAAAAACGTATCAGATAGTCCAAACGGAGGGTTATGTCTCATAAACTGCCCTCAGGCTATCCCAATAGCCGGTGGCTGATACCGAGGCCCATTCGGTGGAATTTCATGTCAATAAACATGCTCGTATTGCAACTCTATGGGTACTTAGTTGATCTCGAAACAATGTCAATGTTTTGGGATGTTTTTGTAGTGTTTTTTTATGGAATTTACCGGTTATCCATACAATATGGTTTAAATATTTTTTATTGTATAATATTTTTTGTTTAATATAAATTTATTAGACATTTAAGTAAGATTTGTGTAGATAATAAAATAGTACGGATAATGAGTAGACAGATGGCATGTAGCGACATGGCAGTAAGTACAAATCAATTTCAAAGAATAATTGAGTTTTTCAAAACAACAAATCATCATTATCTCTTGTTTCGGCGTAGTAATATCTAATTTATATTCCACTAGGAGCCGCTCTCGACTTTCTCTGCGTATGTACAAAAGATTATATCTCCGTGGAAAACATTTGTTTTGTAAATAACATTAGCCTTAGTTACTCCGTATAACATTGGCTATGTGCCAGTGAATGTCTCGTCAAAATCGGTCCTACCATTTCTGAGATTAACCATAATAAAGGACAAACATATAACATTTTTATATATCAGTGTTGGGCTCTAAGTAAGTATCGTGTATAAGTGTATATCGATTTAGTAAAATGCTATTATTTTGATATGACGTAGAGACACTTTAATTTTATTAATTTGTGTAGAGATTTTATTTTAATAATCAAATTATAAGAAAAAGTTTAATGCTAAATAATAGTAATAATTATTTTTAATTTCTTTTTATTATTTATAATCGGAAATGAGCTTGTCACGAGTTTATTCACTAAAATAATAAATAACATAGAATAAAATAAAAGAATAAAATACAGTAGAAGAAAATGGAATGTCATATAACGGAATGGAATGGTATAAAAGGATACAAAGTCTGTTAAAACACACACATGTAAGCACACGTGCACACGATGACATAATACATGTTTAACGTCCCTTAAAGCCTGAGCTTTTGCCTAAAAATAAAACCGTCATGAATAGGAGATTTTATAATATCTACTTGGCTAGTTACCACCTAAGTTCAAGTTAACGATTTCTCACCAAGCACTATTACGTGTATTCCGATTAATGCAATAGAAAACCATTGAATCCTTAGCGTTAGCTAAGATTATGGTTAAGTCGGGGAACATCTTTAAATGTATAGATAAATATGGATAAATACTATATGGATAACCAATTTAATTATATTTACCTTACATCAATACAATTATTATTATAAGAAAATTTGTTTTTAAACCTCATTTAAATTCTATTAAGTCCAATTTTTTGAATTTATACTTCTTTTGGCGCGTTAAGGAAAAATGATGAGAGTAAATTTTTACGATGCGCACACCGTCACGAAAAACAAACACCCTGAAGTTATTACGATGCGCGCGCACACTGTCACGACCCTGAAGTTAGCTATAGTCAACATTTCGTTTCTTTGTATTAAAACTTTCAATGTATTAAATACCTTTTTTCTATTGTTAGTGTCGTTTTTTCTACAAACGTCGAATAAGGCGAAAGATAAAATTTTTGGAAAGATTTTTATCTTGTTACGCCAAAGAAGTATAACTTCTAACGCGTGTACATAAGTACACACACACACTCTTTTTTATTAATTCTGAGGAAGATGTCTAATCCTACCTTTGCGACCGACGTTTGCGTTTCATCCGTTGATAAGATTTAGTAGTTAATGTAACTTAATTTGGTGCTATGATATTGGAAAATGCCTTGTATGTAGCAGTTTTATTAAATTAGAATATAATTTTTCATTGAGAGTTTATTAAATAACACATCGAACGACGTGCTCGTCGGCTTGTCGGTGATGAAGCGCTGTGGGAGACAAAGAATGTTTTATAAGTTACACTTTAGAGAGTGTGCACAGGAATTACATGATTTAATTCCACCGTCCCCATTCCATCAGAGAATGACCAGACGCCGTGAGGGTTTCCACCCTTATGTAGTTGATATTCCTGAGATTCGTACGAAGCGATTTGCTTCCACATTTATTATACGTACAGCTAAGGCTTGGAATTCACTCCCGGCGTCTGTCTTTCTGTCATCATACAACTTGAGAGTGTTCAAGAGTAGAGTGAATAGGCATTTAGCAGGTGAGCGCGATCCATCGTCGGCTTCATCGTCGCTTACCATCAGGTGAGATTGTGGCTAGGCGCGTACCTGTAAAACATAAAAAAAAAACAATTTCAATTTTTCGCGTCTGTGTCCAACGACGGTTTGCTTATACTTCCATATATTTATGTATTATAGCAACTTACCATGCTAAATCATTATCATAATTAAGAAAACTTACCATCTTCGATTTATTAACTCAGTAATAAATGATATATGTATGAAAATAGCTTAGCATATCCATATTAATGAGACAAGTCAATAACTGTTTGATAATAATTATATATTTAGGTCCATTTTATTGTGACGAGCGGAGCGATTTTTAAATACAAGCATATATAACAAACAGACCTACGTCTGTTTTTGTTTCTTATTAACTTTATGCCCAACATCAGAATAAAGAGAGAGTATAAAGTATTTCTGTATTTCTATATAGGTTTTTATACTATTTTTGAAGTGGAAACTTGTTTAGGCGCGTTGAGCGGGTTTTGTTGACGGAAGATAAATTTGTAATTTCGCGTCATTACACATCAGCATGACCAGCGGTATGCGCTTACACGGCTTACGTCGGACTAGCGCAGCGTACTATAGGGACCTGTGTACATGTAATATTGATATCTTGCAGCTCATCATACGTTTGATTTATTAATATACTTTATAAAAATGTATATAAATACTTCTCCGAGTGCCAATATATATGAAAATCACACTACTGTTAATAGTTTCAATAAACAAATTGTGAAATTTAAATATTATCATTCACACTATAATTAATATGAAAATTAAATAAATAAACATATTTATTTCATTGTTTTGAGTTTTCCCTTCTGTATGCAATCCTCTATGACTCTATGACTGCCTCTATTTATTTTTTTAATATTACATTGTCCATTATCTTACCCTTGTTTCACGTAAGTAGGGTTGGTACAACATTATTCCACTTGCACGCTCTTCTGTCAGCTGTCATCTCAGCGTTCATGACTTATACAGATATCATTCTCCACATAATTCATCTAATCTTCTTTTGTCTTCCTCTATTCTTATAACAATAATCCATTCACATTTAGACCTTTTATGGTTAGGTATATGACTATGATCTCTCCTCATAATATGCTCATATAGTGCTCACCTATTACTCCTTAACTTCTCTGTCATCTGTGCTATTTTCAAACTTTCTTTGATATACTTATTTATTTAGTTTATAGGAAGACCAACAGCACTAATTACAAGAATTACTATGGATAATAAGCAACAGAAAACCATTGACAGGTCTCCACGAATAGGCATCTGGATACTTAATTACTATGTGGATAACAGTTTTCCAAGCACACTCAATCAACGCTTATTTATATTTAGAGAAAAAGTCAAGGCTGAGTACCCGTCTCACTGACTCTGGCTTAAAACAAAATATATCGAAATCAAATTTATTTGTTTGTTTGTTTAAACTATTCCCTGCCCGCCACAGAAACGAATTTTGACGATAATTGGTGGACACCATTGGAAGATGGATTATTCCCAATGTTATCCATACTGATAACGTATTTATACCTAAGTTTCCCTTCTGCACATTGATATTCAGAAAGGATAAAAAGTTTAGCGAGGAAAGTACAAAGATACTAATATATCTCTTAATTGTACAGGTCTAAAGATATGTTATTTTCTTAACAGTTCACTTAATGAGAATTAAAACATTAATTTTAATTAATAATCTAACATCATTCAGTGCTACAAAAAGAATAAATACAAAATATTTCAATCGCCAGAACATTGACGAAAGGAAAACAAAAGATGTCATGCTACATATACACATAGATATGTATACATTACATTTAGTAACAAGAAGGAAATATATACATGTAATAACAATGTTTTTTTTTATATATCATAGGAGGCAAACGAATAGTCGCGTCAGCAACACCAAGGGAGTCGCAACTGTGTTACCAGCCTGTGTTTGGGGGAAGGGGTAGGGGGAGTGGGGAAGGGAGGGGTGCCTGCGGCTCTCTCACTGACCGGATGGAACGCAACAATGCAAGCACTGTTACTTCACGTCGGTTTTCGGTGAGACCTGGTGGTACTACGCCGAGCGAACCGACCCATTCATGCTGAAGCCAGTAATAACTGCAAAATGTAAATCTAATGTGTCTATAATTATTAGATTTTTGTAAACAATGTTTAGGCATAACAGTTACTCTTTGTTTCATTAAAATCTATCAAAACTTATTGTATTTTTAAAGACGCCGCGACTTAAGTACGAGAGAAAAGTAGATAAGTTAATGGACTTAATACATTCAGATGAATAGTTTAGTTCGTTTCATTCCGATATACACGTATGCATTTGTGAATCATGCAATTTCCATCGTATGTATAGTTTAACTAGGTCGGATCCGTGATTTCTCAGGTAACAGCCCAAGCTGAGGTGTGCCGTGCGCCCTTGAGCATGTTACCTAAAACAGAATCGGCTGAGTGCCTTAAGCGCTCGCTTTAGTAGTCCGGTGAAGCTGTAGAGGCCTCCAAAAAGGCCAATAGCGTAGTCAGATCGAGAAAAAAAAAAACATTCAGATGATTTTATTAGTTACTGTTTTTTTTTACATTACGTTCCACGTGGACGGAGTCGCGGACACAGCTAGTATATAATATAAAACGCTATTCGCTTGTTAATATGATACCTTCATTATTGTGTATTAGTGTGCGCGGATAAAAAATCACTTTTTCAATATAAATATCTAGTGGACGTTGATTGACAGTTCCCGCTGCGAAGTAACCTCGGGAACGGGCACTTTTTACCTATTTACCCCAACTTTATAGCATGTCATGAATATAAGTTATAATAGTAATGCTTCTTAACATGAGATAACCGGCAATGGAAGTCACAGAAAGCATAATTAATTATCGTAACGTTATTTTTATTTAGCGTTTGTATTTATCTTATATTATGGTTTGATGAGATTGGATGACGTATGTTGAAAAAGGTTTGAAGCTTGCAATGAGCCTGAGTTTGTAATCCAAGAATATATTATCATGCTGGAGATAAGCAACTGCCTCATACTGACATGCTTTTTACATGCAATTAACCTATCATCAGTAACTTAGAATCATATGAGAATGTTATTAAATGTGGGTATATTATTATAAACTAAATGTAGTCCACTGTTTTACTCGTTTTTGAATTATTGTCTACACATTGAGGCAACTTAGATAAGATTTCGGTTGTATAGAGAGTCGCTCGGGTAATATCATCTCGCTCGGTTTTTGTTGGACGGCTAGCGCGTCCCCTATAAAGCCAGGATTTTGATTTGGCACATTAAAAAAATGCCGAGATAGTCAACTAAATTCGGTTTCGTATAGCGTTATCTTCGTCTACCGCAGTAATTGCGCTGTGTGATAGAGACAACGCCTTACAAAACCGAAGCAAGCCGATGTTGGCCGGACGTATCACTCTTTTCCCCGACGTGCCGAAACAAATGCGCGGTAGTGTATTATGTAACACTCGTCCTCGTTTGGCCTATGTGTATAATTTTAAAAAGAATGTTAAATAGCTTATATATATTTTTTAATAAATAGACTTAAAAGATATAATATATAAAAATATTGTAAAAATAGAATACGTACAAGAAAATCATTGATTTTGTTTCGATATTAAAACATAAATTTAAGTTCAACCCCCTTTGTTATTGCACTCCTTATATTTTATTTAATAAAGTATTCGTGCCTTATATTTATGTTTATTGTTTATCCGCATGGGTCGGTAAAGTGATGGCCGAACGCGAAAACTTTCGAGGGTCAGCCGATCGGCAAATTATGTAAAGTGTCCGGTCATTTCGGTCCGGCCGCAGCGAGTCACTGACGACTTCATCTTGTACGACGCTGGATATATTTTGATACTTTATGAAAATAAGATCATATTCATAAACACGTTAGAAGTGGTACAAAATAGAATACTTATTAATTTCATATATTCTATTATCTCGTTAAACCAGTCTGTTCATATATGTTTTCTATAATACACTTTATCAATAAACTATTAAACAGGAAAACTCTTTAACAAGCTAATAAATTCTATTCACCCCAATGCACAGAACGTCGGTAAAGTATGTATGTTTATCTATTTGACTATCACGTTCTATATTTTAATTTGCTTCTCCGAACTTAATATATGGAGCGACATTACTTTTGTCTTAATTGTGGACGTGATATAGAATATGTATTATTAAAGGTGACGTATGTGAATAAAAAAAAGAAAGTTTGTAGCAAGGTTCTTTGTTTCTCTTTATTATTCATTTTAAAAATATAATTTCTACAAGACTACACAAAATTAAATCTATATAATATTCCCAAGTATCAAAACGCATCGAGCGTTGTAGTAATCGTCTATGATAGTTTGCACCGCGTGCGATCTACGGCTACCGGTCAACATTGAGGGTAGTTTTATTAAGAATTACAATTATTTATTTACACCGCTTACTCCCATATAGTATGGAATTGTATATTTATGATGTTCTCTTTTTTATATTTGCTTCTAAATTTATCTGACGAAAATAAACCTGAGGATACCTAAGTGTATTCTGAAATTGTATCTTCATTTATTGTTTCATTGTCATCAGAGTAATTGTTTTTTTTTTTTTTCGAACTGACTACGCTATTGACTAAGCAAGGTCTTAACAGCTTCACCGGACTACTCTTCATCAGAGTAATAGGCTTCATAGTCCTTTATAGTTAATAGGTCGAAAGGTTCCGGGTTCGATCACTGCATGGGATAAGTTTTTATGTTACGAAAGTATTTATTACTAGCTGACCCGTGCCCACTTCGTTGGGCGGTAATAGGCATTACCAAGCTACAACTATTTTGTAGAACTCAATCATATATCTCTCATCGTTAAGACAGCGTTCGTAAGAAACGTTTTACAATTTTTTTCTCCGACTCCTCAAATATTACCCCCTACAGCATCACAAACTTTAACTCTTTATGATATTAGTGTAGATAATATAATTAGTTAATAGCTTCTTCCCGTGACTTCGTACGCGTGGAATGGTTGTTTTGCGCTAAAACGCAGCGGAAGCTCTGAAAAGGAAAAAATACCCCGATTTTGCAACACTCTTCATTACTGCTCCGCTCCTATGAGATTTAGCGTGATAATATATAGCTTATAACATTTCCTGATAAATGAGCTATATAACACTGAAAGAATTTTCCAAATCGGACCAGTAGTTCCTGAGATTACCCCTTACAATGACACAACGCCACAAACTCACAATTTTTTTTTTTTTTTCGAACTGACTATGCTATTGACCTGGCAAGGTCTTTACAGCTTCACCGGACTACACAAACTCACAAACTTTACCTCTTTATAATATTACTAGTGGGCGTCCAGTGGTCGACATTCGACCATAGTTCATTGATTTTTTAAAGGGATAAATATTATAATAATAGTTGTATGTTATAATATCATTGTTGAATGTAGAATAAAAAAGGGTAATTGGAACGTAAGAGTAAAATAATACATACAGTCGAGCATAGCAACCTCCTTCACAACCTTTTTTGAAGTCCTTTATTGACAAGATGTCTTTTTGTGTTCTTTTTTATTTACATGTGTGCATATGTTGTGTAAAATTGAAGCAGTAGTGTGAGTAATGCATATTTTAATTAATTTAATGTACTTCTAATGCATATTATATACAATAAATAGCTTTCTGCACTTCTCCACCATATAAACTTAACTATGCCAAGTTTCACGTTCATCCGTTCGCGCATTTCTCTCAAAAAGGGATACAAAGTTTGGACTTCACCTATTAATATATAATAATTATAGTATATACGAGTATAGTATAGATTATTATTTAGTTGGCAGAAAGCTATGTTTTCGGGTTTGGCTTTGTATTAACAATATGTGAATTAATGTTGATATATCTGAGATCAACAAAATTCTACACCTTTTTAACGATCCTCATAAAATTAGGCACGCCTAAGTATTTTTTTATTGAGACGGTTTTACTATAATTAGTCTGTAGGTGGCGCTAGGTAGTGTCTTATTAATAAGTTTCATATTGTGAATTAACACGGATTAATTGGCGACCGGTAGCTAGTGCTAACTAATAAATCCGAAAGTGAGTTTGTTTGTTTGTTATATGTTTAGTCATTAACTACTAAATCGATAAGTATGAAGTTTTGTGTACACACTGTTAGATATATTAAAAAGAGCATAGGGTATTTACTCTTTATCCAGAAAAATATACTATTCCCGAGTCCTAACACTTGACCTGTAAATTCGCAATAAAGCGAGCGAAGCCGCGAGCAGAACCTAGTAGTCATATAAAGTAATTCAAAATGCTTTAATTCAACTTCCGAATATATCAATTAATTACTTTAAATGATGTATAATATTAAAAATTATTTACGAAATGGGTATAAACATTCCACAAGAATAAATAAGACAAAATCATGTGATAAATTATTTCAAGGGCAATTCAAATATAAAAGCTCAACGGTTCGTGAATATTATGATTAAAATACATACATTATTTCAACTCAATTTCTTTAACAAGCCAACTATTTGGGAAGCAACTTATCAAAGTAAACAACGTCGTTAGACGAAGCTCCTGATGTTATGCAAATCATATTATTATTCATACTGTTTTTGCAGAGGGCGTGGAATGGAATCGAACCCCTAATCTACCCGTTACGTACAAAACTACCGGTTCATTCGATGGAATTAATGTACACTCTATTTTGCACCTTATTCCATTGAAATTAGAGCGTCGGATCCTTTAATTATTGATTTCGTAATTTCGTATTATTTGGTACTCGCTCCTCGCTCATAGATGGAGCTGTAGGCGATGCAAATTTTCGGTAATGTAATTTCGCGTTATGAAAAATTGGGGATCATGGAAAATCTGATTGGAAAAACATTATCCAAGTTATAATAAGATTAAGGTGTCGTTTCTTATTGTTTATTAATGTAAGCCTGATGCTGGGTGCGTGGATACTATATTTAATATTTTAAATAAAATTAGATACGTGATGGATTTCTGAAGTGAAAAGTTCTTCAGCTGCGTTGAGCGGTTTTTGTTAGGAGAAAAACTTATGAGTTTGCGTTAGCAACATGCTAGTGAAGCGTTACCGACATGCTTGTGACGTATTACGGCCTGTGTAGATGTAATATTGATATTTTGTATTGAGCTCTACAGCACATCATATGCTTTATTAATTGATAAAGTGAAAAAAAATATATATATTATTATTGTTCGGAGTACCAATAGATGTGAAAACCAGACTTATGTTAATAATTGATTTTAAAAAGTCAACAAAGAACATAGTTATTCTATTGTTTTGAGTTTCCACTTCCATCGGCAGTCCTTATGACTGTTCCAACTTTTTTGTTTATATTAACTTCTTGAAGTAGGTAATAATATAAAACTATGTGGATTCAATAATAGCGTGTTCGAATAACTACAACAACTCTTATATATATTTCCTATCGGATAATATTCTAAACTGGCAGTTTGATAAGGGAAAAAAAATAAAACCCTTCCACTTGCATGTGTAAGCGTGAAGGCGTGCACGTGTGTGGAACTGATATGTGTAATGTTGTCGCAGTGATGTAAGATTTTGTGTCACTGTATCGCGTGAGGAGCGTACTCAAGGGCTCCACGCCGAGGGAATG
Organism: Antheraea pernyi; assembly: GCA_015888305.1. Lineage (NCBI taxonomy): Eukaryota > Metazoa > Arthropoda > Insecta > Lepidoptera > Saturniidae > Antheraea > Antheraea pernyi. The sequence continues at coordinate 930,626 of MU158788.1, read as the reverse complement.
GACCTAGGTTTGAGCCACTGCCGAGGGGGGCCTAGTGTGGTGTGCGGGAGCGAAATTTACCTCCAGGTACTACTGACGTAGGTTCGAATCCTACAACTAGCCGCACCTTTCGGTGAAGTAAAAGGTTATGATAATAACATAAGAGCCTAGTAACACATATACGTGTGTTACGGTAGTTACACTTGATACATAGTTGGGTTCTAAGTTTAGTGTGTTACCATCTTAGCCTACATTGATATTTAATCTCAGAAGAGTTTGTGGTCAGACAATTATTGCCATATAAAAACCCAAGACGCGTCTCGAATAAAAGTAACATTCAAAACCGCCCGCAAAAACTTCACAATATACATGCGTGGTTATAGTTATCCGATAAACTTATGATCTTGCAAATTCAACCTTACCTGAATGATATAAAGTTACTTTTATAAGGACACAAGCGATGCGAGACTATTTGAAATGACTGTGTAATCCAAAATTATTCACTCATTTTTGTGTGCCGACTATGAGACGTTAAGTGTGCATCTTGGGTTTTTGTATATCAATGGGTCAGATGCTAAAACTTGTTGAGAGTTAAGATAACCTATTTATTGTGGTAAAATGAATAATAATAATTCAATAGTTAAGTGAACACTGCGAAGCAAATATATACTAACAGTAACGTGTCACATGTATAATACAGTCGGAACTAGTCATTTTTTAGTGTGTGCTAAATGCACGTAAAATATATTCAAAGAAATAAAAACGGCCAAGCCAACCTCACCTGCACGTGGTGCACCCTGCTGAATAACGAACGAGCCAATGTTGAAAGCGGGGTGGTATATGTACCATATATATATATATATATACCATGTATATGGCGAAAAAGCCCGTCATAGTGATTCGCTTCTGCGGGTCGCGTTTCGGGATCAGCCTGTACATATCCAGTTTTTCGCAGGCAGGCATGACAACGGCGACCATCGATGGATAATGTGTCACTCGATGGTCGCCACTGTTTTTGGATTGTACTGTGTTTACCATCAGGCATAGTGCAGTCATTTAGCCGTGCTACTATAAAAAAAAAAACGGAAATATTAGAAATACTTATTTTCTTCTTCAAATATTCGATATGTTATTTATTGTTAAAAACATTAGCGACCCTACTCATGACGCAAAAGTCAATCAAGACCATTTATGAAAATCAAACTCGCAACTTATCGACTTAGTAAGAAGGCTTACTATTACTACGACACCATCTAAAAACAAAGGGGAACCCGTAAAATAAGGATTTTTTAAAAGTATTTTACCTCATTCTAAGTAGGTATTTCCTTCCCACGATCTCGCATGACCTCGAATTATACCTAAATTACGAGATAACGACATACGCAGGTAAATTATTGTAACTTGCATATCTAAGTATTATTGCATAAAATTACATGAAGATAATTCAGTATAGGTATCGATGATTTGAAACAATTATTGTTACATTCTTACTTAGATTTGCGTCAAACTCGATAAAAACCGTTCGGGAGTAAATTCCCTTAATTGTAACGCATTGTGTAATTTAGGACACCAGAATCTGTTATGTTAAACCAAAAATATTGGAATATATGAGAAAAGCAAAGGACTCTATCATAATTTTACAAGTTTTATAAACACATAAAAGTAGGTACCTATATTTGTAATGTGGTTGTTTTTGTGTGAATATATTTGAATTAAAAAAAATCTAAATATTTTAAACTTCTAAAACCTCTATTTGATAATATTTTTATTCAAATAGATTTCACTTACAATTTATGTCGTTATCTATACAATAAAGACAGACATATTTCTATTAAACGCTGATTACAATTTGGAAAATAAAATAAAATATCTCATACTAGTTTGTCAATCTGGACAGTTATTAAAAGAATAATAACAATACGTAACCGCCACGAATGTTTTTAAATAATATAAATGGTTAGCTTAGCACATAATGAAAAGACTTAAATTTTTTTACGTTTAAATTTACGCCATCTCGTGTCTCAATTACAAACTATACGTCTCATATAATAGTTTCTTACATTCCCCAGAGATGGCGATGGCAGTAACATGTATGTTTTAAGAAAACTTTAATATATTTTTCGGATTGTATATTTATTTACTAAATTAAATTGCTGTCTAATAATGTTACAATTTATTAATATTAAAAATAACTTGTTTCAGATACTATGCTCAAGAGAACTGGTTAAGTAAAATATAATTATTTTATAATTTAAGTACATATAAGCTATATCATATATAACTTATTCAAAATTGAACACACCATTATGTAACCTACATACATGTAAATCAATAAGGATTTAGAGAAATTCACTCATTTTTTCATTAATTCCTAGAGTTATTAAAAATAGTTTGATAAAAATACCTGGATGTTTGTAATTTGTATAGGTACACTTTACAATTGCACAAAACGGAATACCATGCCTCGTTAAGAAAATATATACTTCGACTTACTTTCTTTTATTATCTCGAAAGACGGAGGTCTTTTATTTCAGGGTCCATTAAGCGTTAACCCTTCCGTCGCTAATTAGAGTAATTCCTGGGGAATTAAAAATACTATTCGTAAATATTGGAGGGGTTAAACAGTTTACGTTATTACGATGTATTCATTGACCGTGTAATGTTTAGTAGTGGAATAACTTTTAAAATTACAGAAGCTTCCTATTTATTCGGAGATATAGTATGACTAGAATTATCTTCTATTATATTTTTAAAATTAAACTATTGAGTCAAATAAAATACTCCTTATCTCTTTTTGTAATAATGTTCGACGCAGTTATTTCTTATGTATATAGAAAAATTACGGTACGTATATAAGTTCCACTATGAAGCAAAATTCTCTTCATTACACAATATATAAAAAATATAGGGAGCTTCCCTCAACATTTTAGTTCTATAATTTCATAATAGATGGCGGTGCTTCGCTCATTTCTCATTTGTTTGAGTCTCCTCAAATCGTGTTGTACTCATACGCATGGCTGATAATATTTTAATACGAAATTCTTATTATTATTAAGTGCAGATTCTATAAATATAATTTTTTTCTTTCGCTAATTATACTTAGGATTATTAAATCACTGAATAAATGTACGCATTTATAGAATATATTATAACACATAATATAAATGTTGAATGAATATGTAATTCGCTCGGATAGTTAAATTCAAATTCGCAGAATTCTTATATGGAAAATAAAATTAAATTCGAATTTCAATCATTTTGGCACTCATGCGCTATTTGTCGGTTCGGTTGATTGCTTTCTACGACTCAAGCTGTATGCCCAGTGTTATTGTAAAGGCCATGCAGGCCAAAAAGCTGTATTTAGTAAAAAGTTATATTTATATTTTGTAGCTTCGACTTTTTAGATATATAATTTAATCATTAAACAATTGAGATTTAGACAATACAGACGGACGTATGAAGTGTACAATTATCGATTTTAGTTCTATCACAAAATTAAAAAATCAAAATGTAAAACACTTTATTCAATTTAGGCCCTAAGAAGGCACTTATGAACGTCAAAACCCAGTCATCGAGAAGAGCCGCCAAGAAACTCGATCTGGTTTATCTTTTTAACAAATATATATAATATATTAGGTAAATGTCACTAACTTTTAATGGATGCACAGAGATGAGTCAAGACATCACCATCGTTTACATATTGATCCAGTCTATAATAGCCTTTTGACACCAAAACCCGCCTGACATGGCGCTTAGATTCGCAATCCGGCAAATCGGTAATATCCTTTGGGACTCTGTTTTAAAATCTAAGACTATTTCCCAAAAAATAATTACTGGTTTTACTAAGTCTAAAACATGGGACAATCAGTTTGTCACAGTTTCTAGTATTTAGATTGTGCCGTATTTTTTTACGAAATCTAGCTTTTCAAGTTTCTTACGGGCATACATTATGTTGTCAAAAATGTATTGGGAGGGCAGAGTTAAGATACCGTATTCCTTGAACTTGGTATTTAAGGATTCGCGAGGTCACATATTGTAAATATGGGAAATAAAGCAAGCTAATACTTACTATTAACTTTATACGTCTGGTACCGCGGGTTCAAAGTTATAAACGAATTTGTTTGAAAATGAAAAGATATATTACGAAGTGGGTAGCGAAATTATTAAGTTATTATTAACTGGTTTTCTTTTCCGTTCTGTTAACTATCCGTTTGTAAATCGTACCGTTTGTTTTGATTTACGATACGCATGATAGTAATATAAACTCTTTCTTCATTTAAATTCACTTTTGTTCATCGTGTGTCCTAAAAAGCAAAAAAAAAATGACTTTGTTTAATTCATTAATAAACAAAATTTTGATAAGAATTCGAATGGACGTTACTCTACAATTTCGCGTGGATCTGATTGACCGCGGCCACGTCTCACTGGAACAAAATAAGATGGATTTTATTTGCTCGACGTGCACCTGTAATAATTAAATCAGCATCTAGTAATATAAAGAGGGAAATATTAGTAATATATATTTTTTCAGGTAAACATCTCTCAAACAAAATCGGACATTTTCTATGGCAGTAAGAAGTGACATCAGCTAATCGATTTTGGACGGAAGTGCAAAGTCACGTCTACTCTATGCTTTATGATGGAATTCTGCAATGTAATATCTTTTTCAGTGATATATCAAAATTATGGCCCCTTAATATGTCTTATATTAAAATATATCGTTTCATTACTTTCGGATGCCATTATCTAAGTAAACTTCCAAATTTTAACTAAGTAGGTATTATTCTATACATACAATAAAAATGTAAATTTACTTATTAAATATTGAAAAAAAAATTGCAAGTATTTTGGAATAAGTAATAACATACATATGAAACATTTTTAGAAATATCTGTCTTTCTGTCTGTTTGTTTGAACACACATCACTGCTAAAGTACTGCGTTCACAATAAAACCTCAACAAGAAAATCATAAAGCAGCTCCTCGAGTAACGTTTAATCTTGGTTTCATTAATATCGGTTCACTCTATCAAAAGTTATTGTAATTTTAATGACGACGCGACTTACGCACGAGAGACAAGTAGATAAGTAAATGGACTTCATTCAGATGATTTGATTAGTCAACGTTTTTAAAATTAGGTTCCATGCGGACGGAGTCGCGGGAACAGCTTGTGTATGTATATGAAGGTATTTTAAGTAAATCTATGTTTACGGTAACGATACGAAATCAAGATCAAGTAGCTTACTAACAGCTATAACAATGTTAAAATTCACAAAGCGACGCGCGACAGCCCTCTCTCTCTTTGAAGTTTCGCCGCGGCGAGATAATCCGTCAAAGGCGTGAGGATTAGGGTTGCCGCGGCGCATAAAACAAGTGATTCGCGGTTTTCGTGACGTTTTTTTTTATAGTCCCATAAGCGAGCATAGATAAATATGTTTTTGTGATTACTATGTAGTTTTCTCACGGTATGCGACGCTACCGAGTGGAATGGATGTATATATATGTATAGATTTTTATCACGTCTGTATTTTGTTATCATATGTACTCGGTACGTCGGTTCCTTCATGCGGTTGCTATGATTTTCAATGTTATATTCTTTACATTGCTCATAGTTTTGAGAACTGTTCTGTGTCCATACTAATATTATAAATGTGAGAATGAGTTTGTTTGTTACGCTTACACGTCTTAACTTATCAAGCGATCAGCATGAAATTTTGCATTCGCATGTTCAGGTGTACAGACAAGAACATACCATTTTTTTACATGGGGAAATCCATCAGGAGAGGGAGTGGGTTATATCCTACTTACACGGACTAAACTCCCATGCGGAGTCCCACAGGGCTTGGTGCTGGAGCCACTACTGTGGAAATGGGCTACGACTCGGTGCTCAAATACTTTCAATTAATATATAAAAATACTTTCACCATTTATGTGGAAAAAATAATTAGATACTTCAGTTAATTATACATACATAGATATAGAGAGCACTGGCTATTTAACGTTAGGAGGATTACAAGATTGTATACTATTTTTTAATATAAAAAAATCAGTCGTGTATGCATGTATGTGGTAGAAGCATCCCTAAAACACGTCCCCGTGTGGATCATCAGTCACAGTCGGTAATATTAACCCTGTCGATATCAAAGCTAGACACAGGGGTCGCGCTATAAGAACAAATGTCTATGGCTATGTTTAAGGTTCAATTTGAATTACATTTTTGAATAGTATTTTGCTTAGAATTTCTGCAATATATTTGTTAAAAGGTTTTGTTACTTCTTACTTATTACCACCAATTAAAAATTCTAAAACATTTTTTTTTAATATTAGGTCTTT
>MU158788.1:901344-924277 GCA_015888305.1 Antheraea pernyi | reverse complement strand
TTTTATTTGTATTAATCGAAGTAATCACCCATGCTATCAACGCATCTTTGCTAACGCAGTGGCAGTTTATTGATGCCCTTCTTAAAGAAATCAGCTGGACGGGAGGCAACAAATTCTTCAAAGGCATTTTGTACTGCCTCTCGGGTATTGAATTTTTTTCCCGCCAAGGAGTTATCCAAATTCTGGAAAAAATAGTAGTCTGTAGGTGCAAGGTCTGGTGAGTAGGGCGGATGACGGAGAACTTCCAACCCCGGTTCTTGCAACTTGGAGACCATCTGCTGTGCAGTATGAGGTCGCGCGTTGTCGTGCAGGAGCAGCGGAGACGAGCGATTGTTATCCGGCACTATCACTGACCGAACGGAACGCAACAATGCAAGCAGTGTTACTTCACGCCAGTTTTCTGCGAGAGGGTGGTACTACCTCGAGCGAGCCGACCCACCCATTCACGCTGAAAGCAGTAATAGCTCTGAATCTAATATTAAAACGTGTTAAGTGAAAATTTAATTTATGTCAGAACCAAAAAGAGAGTTTCATTATACTAAATTACTTTAAAGAAACTGCTGACAGATTCAGCGAATTTTTTTTTTACATAGTATATGGATTAACGTCATAATTATAGATGTCTAATATATCACAAGCCTCATAGCGTACTGTTAACATGCAGTACTATTAAACCAAGGGTACGCGGGTTGTATAACTACCTTTAATATAATAAGTAGGTATAATCGTGACGTCATCCGTATAGAGATTAAAAATCTATAGTATACGAATTTAATAATTTTTTTCCATAATATAAGCTATGCTTAGTTTGAAATAAAATGGTGTATCGTGAAGTTGTGTCTTTTTTCTCGAATTTTCTCGAAGGATTGAAAGTACTTATAGAATGGATCCTATTTAAGCACCGCAACAAATCGAAAGATAATAATGCGGCTTTTTTTAAATGTTATAACAGGGTGACTCGACCCCTAAACTTAAACCATTATTTTACATTAGCCAATGACAGTGTCTTCCAATATTTTAGTAGGCTTTTTGTTTGTTAAAAATAAACACAGAGAACTAGTTTTTGTTATCGACTTCGTTCGCGTTAATCTTGTTTTGATCTATCCTTTAAGAATATCACTTTCTTTGGGAGAAAGAAACTTTATGACCTTTCTGTACCCTTGAAAATTGTATGCAAAATTTCATGATAAACGGTTGAATCCTCTAAGAGTGAATAATTTAACAAACAAATAAATAAACCAACTTAAATTCTTATATATAAAACTGGCTGTGCCCGCGACTTCGTCCGCGTGGAATATTTATTTTGGGCTAATGTTAAGACGCCGCAGAAGCTTTCAAAAGAAAAAAAAAACCGATTTTGAAACATTCTTCATTGGTCCTCCGCTTCTATTGGTCTTAGCGTGATGATATATAACCTATAGCCTTCCTCGATTAATGAGCTATCTAATCCTGAAACATTTTTCAAATTAGACCAATAGTTCCTGAGATTAGCGCGTTCAACCAAACAAACAAACCCTCCGGCTTTATAAACTACACTATATAATTTGACGTCAAATAGATTAGAACAAAGGACAAATGGAAAATTAAAATTACTATAACAACCATTGAAGCGTTACCTAAATGTTTGCAATAAATAAAGGCGTGTTCAGGCAGGTGCGTAATTCGCGAACACCCCCGGGAGTGGTGTGTACGCGCCCTTAACAACATAAAGAAAAAAGGATTGCCTACTTTATTATTTTTATTAGTACAGTGAATCTTTTCTGCCGATGCTCTTAATGTGGGTTGTTAAGGGATGATGTTTTTTGTTTAGAATTTTGAATTACACACTGTTCAGACGTACCAACCTATAAGCGGTCACGGAATTCTGAGCAATTTTGAAGTAGGTTATAAGAATGTGTATACTGTGGTGACCACTTAACATTTAATGAATCTATTACATGACTGTTCGCTTGTCATACCATAGGGAGTCAAGTGTATATATCCTGTTTCATGTTATATGATATCTTAATCAACCTTTCTTACATCGCATTTATTTTGAAACTGGCTAAAGTAAGAAGCACTACTTTCTTCTGTATAAAAGTTACTCTATGTATTTTTATGTACCTCTGAGAACGTGAATGTAAAATTACATGATAATTGTTGGGTACTTACGGCGTCAAAGCGTAACAAACAAACAAATAAAGTAACATTAGGATTAGCGTTAAATTAGAATATAGAACTTATTTTAAATAAATTATAGTTTAGCGCCACCTAGTGACGCGTTATCGAAAAATGAATAGATTTTTTTTTTATGTCATCGGTGGCAAACGAACATGTGGGTCACCTGATGTTAAGTGATCACCACCGTCCATGGACACTAACAACACTAGAAGAGTTGCAAGCGCGTTGCCAACCTTTAGGGGAGGGGTTAGGGGAGAGAGAGGGTGAGGAGAGGGGAGGGAGGTGGTCCTCCGGCGCTCTCACTGACCGAACGAAACGCAACAATGCAAGCACTGTTACTTAACGTCGGTTTTCTGTGAGCGGGTAGTACTACCCCGGTCGAGCCGACCCATTCATGCTGAAACCAGTAATAGCTACAGCGTGGCTCTACCACCTTCTAACCTTGTAACTAGAATGGCTAAGATTAAGAATGAGTATATTAGAGGAAGTTTGAAAATAGCATCAGTGACAGAGAAGTTGCGGAGTAATAGGTTAGCCTGGTACGGGTATATTATGAGAAGGGATGAAGGTATGTAAATAGCGATGAGTATGAAGGTGGGCAGATATAGGAGTAAAGGAAGATCGAAAATGGTATGGAAGGATTGTGTGAAAATTATTACAGCTACATTAATACGAGTGATTCCAAGGTATAATTTAGTAAATAATAACTAGAATGTTGTAATGTAGGAATCCTATGTTATTTACCTGTTATATTGACTTATGTATCGGAGATGTTGCTGAGATAACAACCTATTCCTAGTCTACATTTTGTTATTAATAAAAGTAAATTTTCAAAAAAAAGTATTAATCGACTTCAATATCAATCAAAAACCCATAAGGCACTAAAAAGCGGAAAATAAACAACGAAATAACAAAACAAAAATTTTCATGGGTGTTAATATTTCAATGCTTAGAACTTTGAAATTTATCTGATTTTGCGACATATTTGAGAGACATTTATAGCGGCAACCGGTGATGGATATTTTATCTCACGGCGGTTTTTTTTTTTCGAACTGACTACGCTATTGACCAAGCGAGGTCTTAACAGCTTCACCGGACTACTATCTCACGGCCATTCTTTTTGGTTTGTACTGTGCTTACCCATCATAGTGCAGACACTTTGCAATGCTACAATAAGAAAAATTCTACTATGCTAATGTTAGTGTAGAATGAGACAATGCGAGATTTAAAATTAAAACAGCCTGTATAAAATTGGCTTACCCCCTCCCACGTAGAAATATGTAAAACTAAGCACCTTGCTCACCAAATATAAAAACCCTGTAACCCGTGTAATGACAATTTAAAACTCAAAAACTTCCCGTTTTGGACCATTTGCTGCGGAGCGTATTGTCTCACTATCGACCGTTTTACCTAGACCCGCCGTGGAGAGAAAAATTGAACCTGCCATGGGGAAATACACCGGAGAGGTGTGTCACGGTTTATTAGTCGGGTTTTTTACGATTGTCTCTTATTGTCTATTGCACAGACAAGCGTTTTTATTATCTGTGGGGCGCGTTTTAAAGTGGAGGCCCCTTAAGTGTTGTAGCTTCTGCTATTTCAAGATGGGGCTTGTAATTCTCGTGTAAGAGCTTCGCAGTTTTACGTTTTTTGAATTGATATTGCTGTATTATTTGCATTTCGTTTATTCTAAAATGAACCAAAATATGTATATGTATTTAGTTTAAGTATAAAATGTGATAAACGTTTCCAATGTTAAAATTTTATAACAATAGAATGCTACTTTTATATTCTATGATTCACGCAGAACTATTTACAATTCGTTTTCCTTAAAAAATTTACATTTGGAAAGTAACTGATACTAGGAAAATTACGAGCTTGAAAATAATCTCGGAGCAGCGCCATCTATTTCTAATATGCAAAACTACGAATGTCAAAATCTAGTATTGATTGAATCTGATTATTTGCAAAGATCTTAATGAAGGCTTGGTTTCTATTAAATGTTTCAAAATTTAAAATCCAAATTATATAATTTATGTTACTATTATTTTGACTACTAATTATTAATTACGTTGATATTAATTACGGTTTTGTGATAAAACATTAAATAAAAAAACTGAGAATTTTATTCCTTACATTTAATATCAGATTTTATAATATAACCAGCTGTATCCACGATTCTGTAAGTGGTATAAATATTTTCGTATTGTAATTATTTTTTTAGAATTACATTATATTATTTTATAATTTTTAAAAACAATATTGATAATTTTCCTTTTTTTCATCATATATAAAATCTTTTTACAAAATATTATTAATATCGATTGTGAATAAACAAAAGTTTAGTGGCAAAGCCACACTGAGGCTATTACTGGTTTCAGCATGAATGGGTCGGCTCGTCCGTGGTACTACCACCCTCTCATAGAAACACCGACGTGAAGTAACAGTGCTTGCATTGTTGCGTTTCGTTCGGTCAGTGAGAGCGCCGGAGGACCACCTACACTCCCTTCTCCATTCCCTCTCCCACCTCCCCTCCCCCTAATACAGGCTGGCAACGCACTTGTGACTCCCTTGATGTTGCTAGTGTCAATGGACGGCTGTGATTACTTAACATCAGGTGACCGGCTTGTTCGATTGCCAACTATATTATTTAAAAAAAATTTACTGGTTTTTACGAAATTTAAAAGTATCTAATATAAATGCGAATGTGAATTTGTTTGTTACGCTTTGATGCATTAACTACTCAATATATCATCAATCATCATCAAGAATTTTTGCAGACACATTGTCTTCAGCACAGAAAAGGACACAGAGCAGCTTTTATAAAAAAAATATACTGATCTTGAGGGATAGGTTAAATTTACATTAATGCGAGAAAAGCCGCGGGTAAAAGTTTGTTATAGATATTTTTCAAAACTAGTTAAAGATATTTTTCTAATCTATGAATTGTGTGATCGTAGTCTGTATATACTGCCCGTATACAGTTTTTTTAAACCAGTTATGTGAGCTGTTTCTGACTTACATCGAAACATATTGAGACAAATATTAAAAAGAACTTAAACTTCCCCATAGAAAAACTTACCTACTACAAATTTGGAAAAAAATTACATGTACAGATAAAAGATTAATAATGATCTCCAGAATGGTCATTTAAAGCTGGTACTAGAATTGTGACTTGAAATTTTATTAGAATGAAGGGAAATTGGCTTTAATAATCTCGAACTGAAACATGTGATTTTCCTAAAGGAAATGTCCACATTTCACCGGTTAGCTGTACTGAACGAACGTTCATTCCGCACCTGTGACATAATCATTAATTTACTCACAATTCCAAATGGGAATTTATAGTGACAGCGATGACATCAATCACATTAGACATTCAGATCAGGATTCGAACCCACTACCGCTTCCTGCCGGCCGGACGGTTGGGCAATAGTACGATGCCTAGTCTGATATGTTGCTAGGGTAATATACACATAATATAAATTATAATAGCAATTATAAAAGCAGTATGTATAGTTCAGATCAAAACAGTTAAAGTTTTTAGTAAAATGGTGGATATAGGAGTAGAAGAAGACCGAAAAATGTATGGATGGATTGCGTGAAAGATGATATGTGTGTAAAAGGTATGGATGGATTGCGTGAAAGATGATATGTGTGTAAAAGGTATGGATGGATTGCGTGAAAGATGATATGTGTGTAAAAGGTATGGATGGATTGCGTGAAAGATGATATGTGTGTAAAAGGTATGGATGGATTGCGTGAAAGAATATGTGTGTAAAAGGTATGGATGGATTGCGTGAAAGATGATATGTGTGTAAAAGGTGTGAATACTGAGATGACATGTTGTGCCGACCCTACTTAGGTGGGATAAGGTTAAGAATGATGATACATACTTCAGATTCATTTGAAGTGATGATCGTTTATTTGATAGCGTCGGACATAGCGTCTATGGACATAAGTTCGAATCCTTGCAGCTGAATCGATGCTTCTGGTGAAGGAAAACGTCGTTATGAGACCATAGCATGGTGGCAGGTTTTTTTAATACTCCTGGTTAGCTAGCACCCTTAAGTTGAACATCCGTTGCCAAGAATCTGTTGGTGTGCTTCAGTAACTGCACTCGAGCGCCATATAGGTTTGGCGCGTTTACAATTTTAGACCACTTCGTCTTTACCATTTAATGTAAATACCAGAAACCATAACAAACTGGTCACTCCATGTTTCAGGCTTACTAAGACCAGTAACAGTTTTTAGGTAATAGTGTTAGATTTTAAAACAATGTCCCAAAACAAATTATCGATTTGCCGGATAGTAGGTTCAAGTGTTATGTCAAGCGGGTCTTAATACATAAAGATTATTACAAGGTGGATCAATACGTGAACGATAGCGACGTCTGGAAGTGACGCCTCTCTTTTTGCATCCACTAAAAACGAATGTAGCATTATGTGTCTAATATGTTGTAATAATCAAAAAATATGTTATATATTATGAAAACATAAACCAGATCGAGTTCCTTCTCGATTACTCGGTTGTTTTCCGAACCGGTGGTAGTTTTGACGTTAGTAAGTGCCTTCTTAGGGCCTAAATTGAATAAAAAGAGTATTTTCATTTGGAGCATCAGATGAGATTGTGGTTAATCTTATAAAGTATTTAAAAAATGAAGTATACTTCAAAAGTTATTAAAGTTTTTAATCATTAGGTTTTTTTTATTGAAGCATGGGGAATTAACGTCACAAAGCGATAATAGTTCAGTGGATAGCGTGTTCAAGCACTATATCGATCAATGTAGGTTCAAACGTTTATAAACGAACTGAAAGAAACAAAGAAAAGAAAGAAATACTTTATTATGGAACGACCATACAATTACATTAAATTACACAAAGTAATTAGACAGAAAAACAAAAATACATTTGAAAATGAAAAATATATGTTCAACAATAAGAGAACCTGTTCAACAATAATCAGCAATACAGTAAGTAGTACTGCAGCGCTGATTTTCGATGGGAGCCTATATGATGATAAACGGACAATCAGTCAGTTATATTAATGTTAATATAAAATTTAAAACGATCAGGACACAGACACACATAACACGTCACGGATGGTCACACTAAGAGATATAGCTACTGCAACCACAAATTTAGGATTAAACAAAACAAATATAAATTTAGAAGAAAAAAAAATACACAACTGGAGTTTTTGATGAAGAAAAATGTCGTGATAAGCCTATGGATTAGTGGTAAGGTTTCTTCATTTATTGTTTTTACTATTTTAAACCATATCGTTATTTAGGGTCACTGGCCAAGTAAGACTGTGGTCAAACTTTAACGTTAAAATTTATAGAGTAATAAACAAAACTATATAAGATGGTATGCATTGTAAAATATAAAAGCAGCGGTCACCACCATGAAATCGCTATTATGTAGGCCACTGTAAACATCTCTTGACTTTACACTTGAAGGATTCTCAGATGGGAAAATTTGACGGTGAAATCACGAAGTCATATCGGTACGGAAACTCTGTTTTCCTTCCAAGCGTTTCTCTTCCCGAGCTGTAATAAAATGCATGTGAATCATAGGCGTCTAATTAGGAATACAATGTATGGAACTTCAATATGGTATAAATTTCCTAGCGACTATTTATATCCCTTACCTACCACACGCAAAGCCTTTCAATTCCGTCTTCAAGAATATAATATCCTATAAGTAGCCGTTGTCTATAGACTGTACTTGTACATGAGGTACTTGCTGAGCCAGTCTAAAAAAATAGAGCTAGTCCCTTTTCAGTTTTAGTTAAACTTCTAGATGTTGGCTGTTAGTCTTGATATATTACTTCACATTTAAAAACTAAAATAATTTTCACCCACAAACTATATTTTTGTTTATCACAAATGTTCACAATCCTTACCTATCCCGAAAGCTACATTTCCTTCGAGACCAACACCTAATTTACATACTTGTAATCTTATGATATACAAATAAATTCACGAATGATATATGTAAATTTTATTCAAAAAAGAAAAGCCGAAGGAAAATCTCGACGGAAAAGAAATATTAACTCTGAGGTGAGAAGTGAGTTAAAAAAATCCCGTTCGAGATGAATATTTTAGTGCGAATCTCTTTGTGGTTAAGTTATAATGTTTATTTATGGGGCTTATTCTGTTACGGGGGCTGCTTATGGACCGAAAATTCGCTGCTTTTTATTATTTTCTTTTCTCAGTAGAGTACATTTCTTTTTAGATTGCTTTCATCCTTTTCCAAAGTTTATTAATTATTTATTTAATAGCTTTAGACTGCGGGTTTACTCTTACCTAATACCTTTGTCAATGCCATGAAGACACTTCTAATGGCACCTTAGTTGAAATCCATAAAATTATTTAAAATATTCAGTCTTCTAAAGAAATAGCACACATACATTATTTAACCCGACATCTCTTTCTGGGCCGTTTGTAAAAAAGGGTGTTCTCTATAACCAGTAGAATAGAACTGATTTCCTACGTATTGGAACCTTTATATATGTTTTTAGGTAGGTACATGTCGGGTGTCGAATAACATCATAAGACTTGAGACACCCAAGCCAACCTCACCTGCACGCGGTGCACTCTGCTGAATAACGAACGAGGCAATCGCGAAAACAGGTTGGTAGGGTTTTACAGCCTGACTGGGTCGCAACCACCATGTATATGGCGAAAAAGCCCGTCATAGTGATTCGCTTCTGCGGGTCGCGTTTCGAGATCAGCCTGTCATATCCAACAGGCCTTTTCGCAGGCTGGCAATGGATAATGTGTCACTCGGTGGTCGCCATTGTTATTGGATTTGTACTGTGGTTACCATCAGGCATAGTGCAGTCATTTTGCCGTGCTATAATAAACAAAAACTTTACTTTCATAATCTTCCTTGGTAAGAAATTTTATTAATAATGCAGCTCGAGTTACGGCTACAATATACCTTACAATAGTTATATGGCTTCATAAAAGTATTTTCCGTCACCGAAAACTTTTCAGTGTAGTATTCCAATCTGGTATAGGTATTGATTATTATTTTCAATGATCAATTAGAATAGTTCAATGTCTATATATATTTTATTATTAATCATTCTAGAAAAGTCAGATAACAAAATCACTATGCATGACTAGTAGTCTTGAGAAATATTACGGATAGTGAGCATTATACAAATCTCTGTCCATCACTCCATGAGACGTATCACAAAAATCTGACATGACAAACGATGGCTTTATACAACAACCAGATTGTTTTGAGACGGCCCTCTGCCTGCGAAGTTAAACAAATGAAGGGAGAGGGGATAAAATCACTCCCAGTGTAGCGGTCTGAATAACATGGTTTTCTGATAGCCTGCTTGAAACAAGGGACTTTTGATAAACGCTTTTCCCGAGGACACCCTATGCGAAATATTCGTGGCTGTTTAACACAGTCTGGGTTATTGACTTGGAGATCGTGAGATCGAAATATGCGAGAGTTTTTGGCGTTAATAATATTTGGGATATTTTGAATATATTTAATTAAAAGTCATTTGTAGTAGTGTATGTAGGTAGATCAATTCAGAATAACTGCACATGTTTGGCTAATTTTGTTTTGCTCTGAGTGTAATTGTTAGTGGCAGGGTTGTATGAAAGAAAATGTTTGATATGAACGTTTGATTTTTTTTATGTCATTGGTGGCAAACGAACAGGTGGGTCACTTGATGTTAAGTGATCACCACCGTCCATGGACACTAACAACACGCGAGGAGTTTGAAGTGCGTTGCCACCATTTGGTGGCAAAGTTAAACATTTGAGATAAAAAAACTCCACATAAAAAAGCGAGTGGGGGAGAAGACAATAATGAGATCTTGATGAAATGTTGACAAATTGAAGTACGGTTGTCTGTTTTATTTAATGACAAGATCATACTGTACCTTTACAGTTTTCCCATATTTTTTTGTATTAAATTTTTTCTTGAAAATGTTGGTCCCAGTTTTTACATTAATACACTCATACGGAGCCGGGCGAACAGTTAGTATTCGATAATAACGTTAAATAATATTTAGGTCGTACTACAATTACTTAGCAATTATTTTAAAACCATTCTATACGACAGGAGTTCTCCAAGTATATGCTGCAACTTTCCGGGATATTGCAAGGCATCCCGTTATGTGTTTCCAAGAAAAATAAGTAATTTAGTTCCCAAAAAATAAAAAAAAACAGACGTTAGTACTAATTTAAAAAATCATGTACTTAATTGGGCTTCAAATTGTGTAGTTTAAAATATCTTTCTTTGCTATACTTTTCTAGTGTCAATAATTTGACTATGGCGCTGCATCGTAGGTACATATTAAACTTCTAAGTGCTTCCATATCTGAAAAATTTTGGAACTACAGCAGTATACTAGTACATAATATGTGGTACCTCGAATACTGTTTAATAATATGGTATCATATATACTGACAAATAAATGTTGTATTTATAAAAATAGTTTCTTTTATTCAATAATACAGCTAATAAAATTTACCTGTCATAGAAATATAAAAGTATAAATGTAGGTAAGGAACAGGCCCTTTACATTATGTTTTCCCAGTAACAAATTTTAATTGCATTTTCCTACTGTTTTAGTGTGTTGATATTTCAAAACTTTCTAAGAATGAATAGTAATAAACTATCGGAGCGCTGCAATCGTTTTTATAGTCATTTTAGTGTGGAATGTATGCGTCCGTTCGTTCGCCATCTGAATATTTTATATGCAATAATAAATAGACCTGATTAATAATCGCGGCATGAACCGCTACTGTCAACCAACAGAACTGTCCACCTACTCAGTATGGCCGGCGTGTTCTATTTTTGAAATGTGCAGTAACGGTCCAACGGTGCGTGATCGCGTTACAATTCGAATTTTGATGTTCGGTGAAATTCGGCCAACCGTTGTCGGCCAATCGTCGCGTTTCGACGTAAGTGAATTTGCATCGTTTCTCTTTTTCGATATTTGAATTTGAGACGCACCTTTGTGCGATATCTCGCGTCGCGCCACCCTAATGTTTTGGCTTTGACAGCCGTTATTTCGTTTGTCGCCAAAAGATGGCGCCACCTGTATATTACATCGCGGTTGTGTTACATGCATTTCAATTGATGGGATGGATTGAGGAGATAAAAATGTTAACTTTGCGCAGAGGCAATATCGTAACCAATGAGGTTTATCCGAGGTGCGATTATTGCTAGTTGAAAACTTTACCAATACCCCGCCTTGTGGACGTGAAATACCGTCCGCTATGGCAAATTTTGTACGGCTGTAATGGCCTCATTAATGTAAGCTGTGAAGTTGCATGGCAACTAGCACGTCTGTTATAAGGAACTGTTAGTTGTGAGTAATATTATGGTTATATATAAGAAGATAAATAATGTATTTAGTTAGGCAATTGGTAAGCTATAAAAATATTGATAATTATTTAAAAAAAATACATGTTTAGTCTCACTTGATTGTAATAAAATTCCATATACAGGACACGTATGTTATTCTAGTGATATGTAATACACTAATACTGCAATAGATTGATATGTTTCAATATATATGTAATTAATATAAAATCTGTAGTTTCTTTTGTAGATAGATGTACTTTTTCCATGATTCGTGTTACGTGAAAATGA
Organism: Antheraea pernyi; assembly: GCA_015888305.1. Taxonomy (NCBI): domain Eukaryota; kingdom Metazoa; phylum Arthropoda; class Insecta; order Lepidoptera; family Saturniidae; genus Antheraea; species Antheraea pernyi. The sequence continues at coordinate 912,486 of MU158788.1, read as the reverse complement.
CCGCATTATTAACATCTTAAACATTCAGTCTTTTATATATAGATTTAACTCAAAAAGTTAATCGATATCAATAAAATTTAAAAAAACCGATAGTACATGTCATATCCAAATTTATAGTTATAAAAATATCAATACGACTTGTTAAAATAAATTTCTTTATAAAAAGTGTATTTCGTTCCAATATTGATGCAGTATTATAATTATTAATAATGTTATTACAAATTGTAAAATGTGAGTAGAAATAAATTTGCATAATGAGAAATAATTACTCCCTAATAATAATCATATGCGAAGCCGTGGACTCAGCTTATTAAAATATTATAGCGGATATATTCTTTAAAATGTTCGAATAAGGGATATTATTTCATCAAATCATAAAATAAATAATCATAAAACTAGCAAATTTAACAATAATCGTTATTAAACTCCGAGCCAAATATATGGCGTTATTTATATTTTTAGTATGGCACACAGCCAGATCGCAGTATTTCCTATGATAATAAGGGCAATTAGGATGTCGACAATGTATAAAAGTACTAATCGACGATTTGCCGCACCATTGACCGCGACGTATACGAACTACAGAAAAAGCAAGCTGGTAAATATTCAATGAAACGTTCCGTAATGTAGGGCGACCTTTATAAACGCAATGCGCACATACTTAAGTATTTTATGGTAGACTTAATAAGTGACCTCCTTTTTATGGAAGCAAACGAACTTGCGAAATTATGTTTACTGTGAGATGCATTCATTCTCTTAGCCAGGTGAGCAGTAGAGAAAGCCATTAAAAATGTTTTTTTTAAATTGACATCTATTATACTAGAATTAGGTCTCAGATCAACTATTCGTGAGTCAATATTTTCTAGTTTTAAGGAGCAAATTGTTTCTTGTGCCACCTCGGATATGGACAAAAGGCGACATATCCTAACCCTGTGTGCAAAGTGGTGTAAGCCCTTAAATCTTCTTATCTCGTATCAACCACATTTCTTTATTATGCGATTTTAACCGGCTGATATAAAACAATTACAACCCACGTATACATAGATAAACTGTTTAAATAAATATAAATTTGAGTAATGAACTAATTTTACTACATTATGAATGAATTATTATTATAACTATAGGGCACAGTTTTTTTTTTCGATCTGACTACGCTATTGACTAAGCAAGGTCTTAACAGCTTCACCGGACTAGGAGGGCACAGTGAACGTTGTCCCGCCCTCATAATAAAAAAAACTTTGAAGTTAGACTTATGCTGTCGCTGACTTTTTTGTAGGCATTATCAAGCTCTACAACTTTATTCTAGAACTCAATCATATATCTCTCATCATTAAGTCAAGAGTTCGTAAGAAACGTTTACGTTCGACCGTTTTTTCTCCGACTTACTTTGCAAATCCGACTACCACAAAAAAGTCTTTTCATTTTTCGGGTTAATATATAACCTATATATAGCCATATACATCACAAATAACGTGGCTTTCTAATGGTAAAATATTTTTCAAAATCTGTTTAGTAGATCCAGAAATTACTACCTACAACGTCACAAGCTCACAAACTTTACCTCTTTGTAATATTAGAATAGATAAAATGAAGCGATGATAGCTTAGTTTTTTTTTTATTGTAGCACGGCACAATGACTGCACTGTGCCATGGTGGCACAATGGCGACCACCGAGTGCCACACTATCCATCGCCGGTCGCCGCTGTCATGCCTGCCTGCAAGAGGCTGGATATGCACAGGCTGATCCCGAAACGCGTCCCGCAGAAGCGAATCACTATGACGGGCTTTAGTTAGTAGCGTGTTCGAACACCGCGTCGATGACCATAAGTTCAAATCCAAGTAATTGAGTCGAAGCTTTCTGTGGAGGCTATTTGAGAGAGGCTATGAAAGATAAAACGATTCATATAAATACAAAAAGTAAATTATTCAACACCTGCATACTACCTGCTCTTACGTACGACTGCCAAACATGGCCTTTAAATCAGGAAATATTGAATAAACTAGCAACTTGCCAATATGCAATGGAAAGGAGTATGATAAATGCCAAAAAGTCTGATAGATTAAAAAACTGCGTCATCAGAAATAAAACAAAAACTACAGATGTAGCAACCAAAGTCAAAATACTTAAATGGAGATGGGCTGGCCACGTAATAAGAGGACACGATAAATGGAGCAAAAGAGTGACACAGTGGTACCCCAGGGAAGGAAAAAGAAAGAAAGGTAGACCGCAGAAACGTTGGGATGACGACATCCGAAAAGTGGCAGGAGTCATGTGGAACAGAGTAGCTCAGGAAAGAAACGAATGGAAAAGGTTGGAGGAAGCCTTTGCCGATTGGCAAACAGATCTGAAGATGGTAACGAAAAAACAAATATTAGTTTAAAAAGTTTAATTAGCTAAAGAGCTATGCATTAGTTTAAGTTTTAAGTTTAAGCTTTCTGTAAATCATTTAAGGAGATCTGAATAAAAGGCTATTTATTTATTTATTATTTATTTTCTGTGGAGGAAAATATCGTCCTAAGTCCGCCTGGCTAGCTACCACCCTCAATCTGAAAATTTGTCGCCAAGCACCTGTTGGTTTGTTCCGGCAGTTGTAATTGAGAGACATTCCTCTCTAGATTTAACGTGATTATCATCTTAGAACATACCATCATTTAACATCATATCAGATTGTGATCAAACGTTAAAACCCTATAAAGTATACAAAAAAGGAAATGTTCTGTCATGGGAGGCAAACGAATAGGTAGGTTACCTGATGTAAGATACCTGAGCCACCGTCCATAGATACTAACAACACCAAGAGAATCGCAAGTGCGTTGCCAGCCTTTGTTTGGGTAAAAGGGGAGAGTGGGAGGGGGACGGGAGGTCGGCCTCCAGCGCTCTCATTGACCGAACGATACGCAACAATGCAAGCACTGTTACTTCACGTCGGTTTCTATGAGAGGGTGGTACTACCCCGAGCGAGCCGACCCATTCCTATACCTCTAATACCTAAAGATCTCACCACACCTTATTGAAATCTATGAATGTGGTTTTCATTATTAATGTCAGGCGCAATCCAAAATATTTCTATATCATTATGCTTTTGCGTCATAGGTGAGTGGGAATAATAAAATTATTTCACGTGACGGATTATTTTACAGGCGTTAGATATTATGAAATATAAATGTTAAAGTATATATACATCTCTATAATGAAAGTTATTATGGGTTAAGGTATAAAGTACGTATAATGTCCATGAGAGATGCCCATCTTAGGGGTGTAAGGGGTGTCAAATAACATCTAAGACTTGAGACATTCAAGTCAATCTCACCTGCACGTGGTGTAACCTGATGAATAACGAACAAGGCAATGGTGAAAGCGGGGTGGTATGGTTTTACAGCCTGACTGGGTCGCAACCACCATGCACTGGCGAAAAAGCCCGTCATAGTGATTCGCTTTTGCGGGTCGCGTTTCGGGATCAGCCTGTGCATATCCAGCATTTTCGCAAGCCGGCATGACAACGGCGACCGGCGATGAATTGTGTGTCACTCGGTGGTCGCCTTTGTTTTTGGATCGTACTGTGCTTACCATCAGGCACGGTGCTGACTGCGCTTTTGCCGTGCTACAATAAAAAAAAAATGTGAAGTCATTATTTTTCATTTCAAACAAATCCTTAAGTTTTAATGTATTAATTTAATTTTTTTTGCTAAATGAATATAAAAAAATATCTTGTTAATTAGATCGTTAATTTCGACGACTGCATATAAATAATTGTAAATAAATTTAATAAAAAATATATATTAGATTATTATTTTAAAATTCCAGTTATATTAGAAAGTATAAGTTATTTGGCACACTGACTTATACAACTTGTCAACCCGATTCTAAGTTAGGGTTGGATGAAAAACGACCGCGTGGAAATTAAGTTTCGCCAGTGAAAAATGGTTCGCGATGTGGACATCGTTTAAGGGACGGTTTACTGCAAACAGTAGGGTATCGTGGCTATTAGTTTAAACAAATTTACAGTTCAGCACTAGCCTGTCGGCTATTTTTTCCTCCGTTCATTTTTTGGTACGTTTCGCGCGTAACAATATCGTAGATCAGTTTATATTTATTTCTATTAAATTAAAAATATTTATGTAAAACTAGCTAATACCCGCTACTCTGTCTCCATTATTTATAATCTTAACAATTTGTTTCATGTAAAGAAGAAAAAACATAAAAGATTTAACGTAAACATATATTTTGTATGTAGATTATATAAAAAGTACGTTTAACACAACACGCAGCGTGTGTGGCCTCCATTCCAACCACTATATATTATAAAACAAAGTCCTCTGCCACGTCTGTCTGTCTGTCTGTCTGTTCGCGATAAACTCAAAAACTACTGAACGCATTTTCATGCGGTATTCACCAGTAGATAGAGTGACTCATGAGGAAGGTTTAGGTAAATTGTCGAGGTTTTTTTTAATATCAGGGTGGGATAACAACCGCCGGGTCCGCTAGTTCGAACTAATATCATAAATGCCATTGTAAGTTTGTTTGTTACGCTTTCAAGCGATACTTACTAAAACCGAGCATCATGCAATTTTGCATATACGTTGCCAGGGGCACAGAAAAGGTCATAGAAAAAGCACTATTTCCTAGTGCTAGGTCTAATCTACTTTAACACGAGCGAAGCCGTGCAGAAAAACTAGCTATAGACATTTTCTACGAAAACCTAAAAAAAAATTGACAATATAAGCCCAGATGGATATTCATTAAATTTTAAATATACCTAGCGATGTTTTCAATTTTAAGAATCGGTAAATCTATACTCAGGTTCAACTAATGTGTAGGATAGAATTTTATAGGCATTGACAAGCAAACCCACCACTACGAAACTTTGTGTTTTTTTATATATATATCCATAATGCATCAACAAGGTTTGCGAAAAAAAAAAACATATAAAAAGGGCAGTATTTTGAAATACAACACCTCTGATCGTATCTAAAAGCAATTTGCGGTAATATATGACTTAATCCGAGCGAAACCGAGGGACGAATGTGTAGACATTATAAAGTTTTATAGCTTCTTATATGAAAAAAAAACAACGTAAATCATTACGTTTGTACCGATTCCCGTTAATTCTTCAGAACAATTTGTCTTTTGTCCTCTTGTGATTAATTGCCTTTTATGTTAGAATATATAGTTTTTATATTTTATTTATATGCGTGAAGCGTTCTCGACGTAGATATATGTGGTTACTAATTGAGTACCCCGGTTTTACTCGTATATAATTGTGAAAATTTTAAATTACTGTTAATACAATCCTCCCGTACAGTTACTTATTTCTTGCATTGTCCCTAAAAGTCGACGCGTGATGTTACATAGCTTATAATAGTGGTGCTCAAACTTGAACTCTGTTGTGGGGGACAGCAGCTGAGGTAGACACCGTATTTTTATTACAAAAACGGGCAGTTCGAGCAATATGGGACCTAGCGAATCCTTAAAGATCAAATTCAAGGAATACGGTATCTTGACTCTGCCCTCCCAATACATTCTTGACAATTTAATGTATGTCCGTAAGAACCTTGGAAATCTAAATACTAGAAATTGTGACAAACTGGTTATCCCACGTTTTAGACTTAGTAAAACCAGTAATAGTTTTTTGGGAAATAGTGTTAGATTTTCCAACAAAGTCCCAAAGGATATTACCGACTTGCCGGATTGCAAATTTAAGCGCCATGTCAAGCGTGTTTTGGTGTCTAAAGGCTATTATAGAGTGGATCAATATGTGAACGATGGTGATGTCTGGAATTGTCTCATCTCTGTGCATCCATTAAAAGAAATTGTGACATATATCTAAAAAAAATATATACTAAATATTATATAATATATATTTGTTAAAAAGATAAACCAGATCGAGTTTCTTGGCAGTTCTTCTCGATTACTGTGTTGTTTGTCCGAACCGGTGGTAGTTTTGACCTTCATAAGTGCCTTCTTAGGGCCTAAATTGAATAAAGTGATTTTGATTTTGAACCGCTAGCGATCCTCCTCAATATTGTTAGACTCCAATCGATCGACTACGAAAGGCTGTAATGTGTAATTCTAGATAGGTGTAGGTATCTCCCGCTAAACACGATAAATAAATTGACAAGAAGGTTATTCTGGCCTAATTATAAATCAAATAAATTCTAGTAGGTATTTATGACATATTGTTTTAGTTACATAGCAATATAAAATGTGTGAATAGTTGTATATGAGCGAATTTTTCTCAAAATCGCCTCAAAAATCACTAACGATCGACCGTGAGAACTCCTGGTCCGTAACTTTCCTCAATAAATGAGAATAAAATAGACAACAATTTTTCCAAATCTGTCTGGTATTTCTGGAGATTAGTGCGATCAAACAAACAACATCTCTATCTTTATAACATTATAGTATAAAATAAATGCACGTAAACTTTTATGACTTTACAAACATAACTAATTTTAAGGATAATATTAGCATTATTCTTAAAATAGTAAGGTATTATTGTCTTTCTAGTGTATGCACATACATACCTATATTTATTTGACAAACTCTGTGAACTAAATTGCTTGATTGATTTTAATGTGTGATATTGTTAGATTTATGGTAATTCATAATTTATTAAATACTTAAATTTATTTATTTAATAATTTACTGAACATTTGTTTTGCGATTTCGGTGGTCCATCCAGCTTTTCTCCTATAGCTTTAAATGGTATAGCCTTACCAACCTGCTCTGATTTCCGGTATCTCGGTTCTCTGATCCAAAACGATGGTTGCATAGACAAGGACGTGAGGAATAGGATAAATGCAGGGTGGATGAAATGGCGAAAGGTGTCTGGTGTCGCTTGTGACCCACGAATGCCCTTGAAACTCAAAGGGAAGGTGTATAAAACTATTATAAGACCAGTAATGTTGTACGCATCTGAGTGCTGGGCGACGAGAGAGACGGATGGGAGAAAACTACATGTGGCAGAGATGCGAATGTTAAGGTGGATGTGTGGTGTAACTAGAATGGATAAGATTAGGAATGAATATATCAGAGGAAGTTTGAAAATAGCACCAGTAACAGAGAAGTTAAGGAGTAATAGGTTAGCATGGTATGGGCATGTCATGAGGAGAGATGAAGACCATGTAACTAGAAAAGCTTTGAGTATGACGGTCGATGGATATAAGAGTAGAGGAAGACCGAAAAAAGGATGGATGGATTGTGTGAAAAATGATATGTGTGTAAAAGGTGTGTTGACTGAGATGACATCTGATAGGCGAGCGTGGAAAAGGAAAACATGTTGTGCCGACCCTACTTAGGTGGGATAAGGGTAAGAAGATGATGATGACTTAAATTTATTTATTTATTTACACAATATATGTTAAATACACAATGGCGGACTTCATGCCGAAGGTATTCTCTGCATGTCAACCGTAAATGTAACATCTGAGAATAAAAAAGAGGGAAAGGGTGTAAATAGTATTTATTAGTATATTTTTTCTTTATTCATTTGACTATCCAAAGCCTACACAGCTTTAATAAATGGAATATAATGTTATTACTGTATACTGTTAATAGAATAGTACAGTATTTACATTGTCATAGTCAATAGAATTAATAGTTACGTTGTTTATTTAACTCAGTCGATTGAACCACGTCACCGTAAAAAATATTAAACAGACTTCCTCCGCCTATCTAATAAATAAAAAAATAAAAAATGTGATATGTTGATGACAAGGAATCTCTACACTATTAGGACATTTAGGAAGCAGTATTTATGATATTTAGAAAATCTCTTATCATCACATCTCAAAATATGTCGCAATTAAAATCAAAACTAGTGTCTCTTGCGAACGAAAATCACATCAGAATTATAATAAAAATAAATTATATAAAACAAACAGAACGGGATTAAGCTATAAAAATGCTACTGTTTTTTGACACCAACCCCCGTTCTCGGAACATATAAAACCATGCAACGATTTGTTTATAACGCATTAACAAGGACAGGTCCCCTTAATAAAGTAATAAAAACCCGAGAATGGACGACCGAGGGTATAATTTCGCTATTAATATTCAATTTTACCCCAAAATGTCTGTAGCCACTTCAAAGAAAAATCTTAGATGTAAATCTAAAGTTTCTACTTACTTAATTTCCTAGTAGGCTCTCGGAGGGTTAACCGAAAGTAGTGCGCGTGCGAGTGGCATTTATTTGTGTGCGTGATGTAATTACAGCGATGTTAACACTTCGGGAGTACACGTTAGGTAAACACGATTGTGTTTTAACCGCGACTTATTTTCAAAATGGAATGAATTCCGTATATCACCTACTGTAAATTGGTTACACTAAATCAGAAAGCTTCGCGGATATACGCACAATGAGGATTCTTCACAATCTGATAAACGGTAAAGGACCCATGTACCTCTAGTTACTATGTGGGTATATTTAAATAATTAAAAAAATAACTTCAATCATTTGAAGCGATGAAGGCTTAGTTGCCAGCCTGTTCGGACACCTGGTCGATGGAAGTAAGTTCAAATCCTAGCAACTGCACTTTAGGCCAAGGGAAACTTCGCCTTGAAAAGATTGCATGGTGGTAGGGTTTTTTCTAAGTCCGCCTGGCTAGCTACCGTCAGATTGAAAATCTGCCACCAAGCACCTGTTGGTGTGCTTCGGCAGCTGCATTTGAGAGCCTCTAGGCTTAGCGTGTTTACCATCTTAGACTACATCGCCATTTAATATCAGATAAGATTATGGACAAACGCTAAAACCTGTAAAGTATAAACAAGGGGACAAACCATTATAACACGATATGTCGTTTTTGTTTATATCTATGGAGGGAAACGAACAGGCGGGTCACCTGATGGTAAGTGATCACCGCCGTCCGTAGACACTAGCAACAACAGGGGAGTGTTGTGTGCGTTGCCAGTCTGTGTTTGGGGAAAGGGAAAGGGGGAGGGCTGAGGAGGGGACGTGGGCCTCCGGCGCTCCACTGACCGAACGAAACGCAACAACGCAAGCACTGTTACTTCACGTCGGTGTTCTGTGTACTACTCGGATCGGGTGGTAATACTCCGGACGAGCCGACCCATTCATGCTGAAACCAGTAATAGCTTCAGCGTGGCTCTACCCTACCACCTACAGATTCCATATTGATGAGTAGTTGCGAATCCATCCAAGAACACAAATAGGTTATTATTTAAAAAAAAACATTATTTAATCATTAATTTAGAATGTTCCGTGTGTCGATTTGTATTGCCAATCAAAGAAATACCTGCACACCTGACACTGTTATCAGATTGGTATGTTTTCACACAAATTCAGGGATTTTACCGTCTAGGAATCCACATGGAAATCTAATCGCGAAAAATATCAAGGGAATGAAAAATACAAAACCCGGGATTCATAAGGTTTTTGTATAGGCGGATATGATTATAGTATTAGGTTAGTTATGTTTTATGAAATAAGAAGTTTGATTAAAAACATTCATATGGGAGTTTCACGCGTAAGTTATACCTGTCTATCATGTCTATCCTCATTCCCCAGTATTCTGAGATTTTAAAAAGATTCACCAATTTGGAAACGGTGACACCTGAATGCAATAGCTTAATTGTTATTGCTACAACATAACCAATCGAAGGTGCACAGATAAAGAATGAATATCAAATAATAATAAAATTTTATATCAAGACTAGCCTCTGCCCGCGACTTCGTTCGCGTGGAGTAAAGATATTCTTTTCTTTCTCACACGCAGCGGAATCTCTCAAGAGGACAAAATACCCCGATTTTGAAACATTCATCATTGGTGCTACGCTCCTATTGGTCTTAGCGTAATGATATAATATATAGCCTATAACCATTCTCGATAAAAGAGCTATATAACATTGAAATATTTTTTCAAATCGGACCAGTAGTTTCTGAGATTACCCCCTACAACGCCACAACGTCACAAACTTTACCTCTTTATAATATTAGGTCTTAGGTCTAGGTCATAATATAATACCATTAATTTTACGGGGTGGTAGGGTATTACAACTTGACTGGGTCGGAACCACCATTTCTATGGCGAAAAGACCCGTCATAGTGATTTGCTTCTGCGTGTCGCGTTTCGGGATCAGCCTGTGAATATTCAGTAATATTAACTAGGCCATAAAATAATTACATGTTTTCATAGCGACAACTATAAAATTAAACAAAGGTAACTTAAAAGTGTGATGGATATTAAGTAGTAGTGATATATATATTAGGTCTTTGCCCATGAAATTGCCGTTTTGTATGAAAAAATTTAAACTAATTTTTTTCATGTATTTTTTATTTGTATTAATCGAAGTAATCACCCATGCAATCAATGAATCTTTGCCAACACAGTGGCAGTTTATTGATGCCCTTCTTAAAGAAATCAGCTGGACGGGAGGCAACAAATTCTTCAAAGGCATTTTGTACTGCCTCTCGGGTATTGATTTTTTTCCCCGCCAAGGAGTTATCCAAATTCTGGAAAAAGTAGTAGTCTGTAGGCGCAAGATCTGGTGAGTAGGGCGGATGACGGAGAACTTCCAACCCCAGTTCTTGCAACTTGGAGACCGTCTGCTGTGTAGTATGAGGTCGCGCGTTGTCGTGCAGGAGCAGCGGAGACGAGCGATTGACCAATGCTGGTTGGAGATGTGCCAGTTTCTCCATCATTGTGTTCAGTTCTTCACAGTACACATCTGCAGTAATGCTCACCCCGTTTGGTAAGAAGCTGTGATGAATCACACCGGCGCTAGACCACCAAACAGTGACCATCACTTTTCTAGGGGTAAGTTTTCGTTTAGGGCATTGTTTAGGTGCTGAACTAGGATCCAACCAACTTGCTGAGCGCTTGCGGTTATCAAACAGAATCCATTTTTCATCGCAGGTAACAATGCGGTTCAAAATTCCTTCATTTGTGTGTCTGTTGAGCAGTGCAAGGCACGTCTCGACGCGGACTTCGCGCTGGCGCGATCATTGAGTTCGTGGGGCACCCATTTCTCAAGCTTTTTTACCTTGCCAATTTGACGCAAATGGACCAATATTATTATGACGCTAACGTCGAAAGCTGCTGCTAATTCAGACGTAGATTGTGTATCATCAGCTTCCACAATCGCCTTTAATTCATCATTGTCGACCAAAGTCTTCGGATGAC
>MU158788.1:830236-898347 GCA_015888305.1 Antheraea pernyi | reverse complement strand
AGCAGCGGAGACGAGCGATTGACCAATGCTGGTTGGAGATGTGTCAGCTTCTCCATCATTGTGTTCAGTTCTTCATAGTACACATCTGCAGTAATGCTCACCCTGTTTGGTAAGAAGCTGTGATGAATCACACCGGCGCTAGACCACCAAACAGTGACCATCACTTTTCTAGGGGTAAGTTTTCGTTTAGGGCATTGTTTAGGTGCTGAACTAGGATCCAACCAACTTGCTGAGCGCTTGCGGTTATCAAACAGAATCCATTTTTCATCGCAGGTAACAAAACAGACATACAAATGAAGGAATTTTGAACCGCATTGTTACCTGCGATGAAAAATGGATTCTGTTTGATAACCGCAAGCGCTCAGCAAGTTGGTTGGATCCTAGTTCAGCACCTAAACAATGCCCTAAACGAAAACTGTACTTCGTGCTGGCGATCATTGAGTTCGTGGGGCATCCATTTGTCAAGCTTTTTTAACTTGCTAATTTGACGCAAATGGACCAATATTGTTTTGACGCTAACATCGAAAGCTGCTGTTAATTCAGCCGTAGATTGTGTATCATCGGCTTCCATAATCGCCTTTAATTCGTCATTGTGGACCAAAGTCTTCGGACGACCGCGAGGTTCATTTTTCAGGTTGAAATTCCCAAAATGGAAGCGAGCAAACCAATAACAGGTGCTGCGTTGGTTTATAGTGTTAGCTCCGTAAACGTCGTTGATGTTGCGTGCCGCTTGTGTCGCGTTGCTGCCGCGACGGTACTTATATTCCATAATTACTTGAATTTTTAACGTATCCATGACAAAAAATATTGAAATGCGATGAAAATGTAACACTAATTAATAAACAAATGACTACTTTTGGAAAAAGAATTCCATGTTTTTAAAATAAGATTAATTTGAAATTAGAATTCTTAGCCGAACAAAAATTATTTTGATGTGAAATGGCCAGTACTGCAGAATGGCAATTTCATAGGTAAAGACCTATTACTAGTATAGAGGACAGATCAAATTAGCTATAACTTAGTAAGCTTAGAGAATCATAATTAAATAACTCAACCTATTACAAGAAGAAAACATACTGTATAAGGGATACTGTACAATGTACATATGCTAAATATTGATAGTAGCCTATCGAAGGTTTAAAGATTAGTTGAAATGAATATGAATGGTGGTTAAATAATTGCTTATACGTGAGATTTTTATTACAATTTGAAGGGAATCTGGTGATTAGATAACACGTATCAGATTCATAGCCCCGTTTCAAATCAAATCAAAGTACTCTTTATTCAATTTAGGGCCTGAGAAGGCACTTATGAACGTCAAAACTACCACCGGTTCGGAAAACAACCCAGTCATCGAGAATAACCGGCAAGAAACTCGATCTGGTTTATCGTTTCATAACTAACATATTTTTTTATTATTACAACATAATAGACACATAAAGCTACATTCGTTTTTAGTGGCTGCACAGAGAGAAGCGTCACTTCCAGCGTCGTTCACATATTGATCCACCCGGTAATAACCTTTATGTATTAAGACCCGCTTGACATAACACTTGAACCTACTATCCGGCAAATCGGTGATGTGTTTATTAGCGACATATTAGTATCATGTAAGCTGTCAGACAAATGCTATAGTTGAATTCGTTGCTACTAAGAAAAAAGAAATTGCGTCGTTACCACCTACAGACTAAACTTTTCTGTTGGTTAATAATGTTGAGTAGGCTTACAATTGCTTAGATTACATCCTGATAATTTATTTCGTTCGCTGTTTCACTACTTTATTACGTTTATAATGGACGTTACTACTAGTGTAGGTGTTGTTATGTGCAGCGTAGGCTATATAATGAGTTTATTATGGGCATTTTATTTACACCAAATTATTTTTTAAACTAGCACTGCGGCAAAAAGTGTGTGTTCTGTTTAATGCAAAGTGAATTTCGCATTCTTTGAGCGATTGCAACACCAGAAGAAATCGATTCTTGTTGCAGACTGTTTAGATAGTGGGTAAATCTATTTTGAATAACCCAATACTATAGTCGTCTATCGTTGGTTGTGGCAAGCGCGTTGCCAGCTTTTGTTTGGGGAAAAGGGGAGAGGAGGAGCGAGGGAGACGAGAGGGGGAAGGGGGGAGGTGGGCCCTCCAGCGCTCTCACTGACCGAACGAAACACAACAATGCAAGCACTGCTACTTCACGTCGGTTTTCTATGAGAGGGTGGCACTACCACGGGCGAGCCGACCCATTCATGCTGAAACCAGTAATAACTTCAGCGTGGGTCCATCACCTTAATGGATCGTCCCATTGTTACGCACGCGAGGACGTCCCGTACCGGAGCTCCGCGTTTTTATTCGCTACGTTCTGTGCAACAATGCGCCCAAACAGAAATGTCACTTCGTCAAGAAGCAAAAAAGGTCCTTTTCAGGACCAACCAGATCTCCCCTCGTCGTCAAGACATCCAACAACCACAAGCAAGCCTACGGACACCGAACTCCAACGAACACAGACTGCCGCTACGCCTACTGGACTCCGCACTTCGATGCCTGCTCCCTGGTCGTCTTCCGACCCACGACAGAGGCCGTCTGACGGGTCGTATTAATCTAACCGCAATGTTAAATGACGTAAAGACGTGTAGGCGCCCGTTTTGTCAACAAGGTATTGTGATGCGCGGGCGCCGTTGTTTACGACGTCGTAAATCTGGACCGGGGCATTATGATCTCTCGATAATCAACTGTCAAAACTCTCAGGTGTTCGCGGTACCTGCCTGGGGGTTGAATAGTTTTTTTATTATATTCTATGAAACAGAGAAATATGTTTGGGTTATTTTATTTTTTTGTTTGTTTTGTACACTGCAAGATCGTGGTTAAGACCTAAGTTGTAACCTAATGATGAAGTTTCATCTTCTTGCATTATATATTTCAGTTTATAAAACTCAGAGCGATGTATTATAGAATACTCCCAAAGGTTTTCTCAATTACTTAGTGAAATAAGGTGTCGGGAGCTTAGGTTTATATCACAATTTTAGTAATTCAAACTATTGTGAAACGACTTAGTTTCTGAGTAAAGTTGACGGTCAAGAAAGTGTTAAATATAGAAAAAATACGTAGTCATGCTTTACATACACTTAAAAGATTTTTTTCTTAGTTGAAGTAAAAATAATTACGCTAAGACGCGCTATCGTATCATGTTACATATATAGATGTATCCACTGACGATATTTAATCAAAATTGTACCTTATTAATACTAACAATCTATGTACTTGGTTTCCGCTACTCGACGTCCAAATAAGCCAAGCTGTAAGAATTACTGAAAGTCCAAAACTTAAAAACTATATTGAACCATGAAGTCTAAGGAAAGACTTCACCTCCTTAGTGCGTGTAATAGTGTGTAGTTTGTATAATGGGATGTATTCAGAAGAATTGTTAAATATGATTCCTTTGACTATTTTCCATCATCACACCACTCGCCAAAGACAAGTGAATTCAACCTCACAATTTGAAACCATAATAATCACGGACAGTCCGGCTATAGACCAGCTTCATCTTGCAAACGATTACGATACGATACCATTAAAGTGATTCGGATAATTTCTTCTCGCACGCTGCGAAGCAGCGTGCGGGGAAACCATATCAGGTCCAAGACCTCTTTAGGTGGCATCAATCGCCGCCCTTATCATAAGGGCGCGTCAGTTTGGCGCCGTCTTGCGCCTTGCAGGCAGTCGGCGGCGTGGCTTTTCGGCCGCGCCTGAATTTGATGGTGAAGTGACGGGCCACCTGCGTGGCCGGGCTGCGGCATGGCGGACCTAGGAGAAGACTTTCTCTAGGTACGCCATGCATGCCTTCTCGGCTTCCGATCCTGGATTTTCTCCTTTAATAATGGCAGCTCTTTTGATTATGGAGATCATCGCTTCTTTGCGTGAAGCGTTTTCTGATCGGCCGAAAAGCCACGCCGCCGACTGCCTGCAAGGCGCAAGACGGCGCCAAACTGACGCGCCCTTATGATAAGGGCGGCGATTGATGCCACCTAAAGAGGTCTTGGACCTGATATGGTTTCCCCGCACGCTGCTTCGCAGCGTGCGAGAAGAAATTATCCGAATCACTTTAATGGTATCGTATCGTAATCGTTTGCAAGATGAAGCTGGTCTATAGCCGGACTGTCCGTGATTATTATGGTTTCAAATTGTGAGGTTGAATTCACTTGTCTTTGGCGAGTGGTGTGATGATGGAAAATAGTCAAAGGAATCATATTTAACAATTCTTCTGAATACATCCCATTATACAAACTACACACTATTACACGCACTAAGGAGGTGAAGTCTTTCCTTAGACTTCATGGTTCAATATAGTTTTTAAGTTTTGGACTTTCAGTAATTCTTACAGCTTGGCTTATTTGGACGTCGAGTAGCGGAAACCAAGTACATAGATTGTTAGTATTAATAAGGTACAATTTTGATTAAATATCGTCAGTGGATACATCTATATATGTAACATGATACGATAGCGCGTCTTAGCGTAATTATTTTTACTTCAACTAAGAAAAAAATCTTTTAAGTGTATGTAAAGCATGACTACGTATTTTTTCTATATTTAACACTTTCTTGACCGTCAACTTTACTCAGAAACTAAGTCGTTTCACAATAGTTTGAATTACTAAAATTGTGATATAAACCTAAGCTCCCGACACCTTATTTCACTAAGTAATTGAGAAAACCTTTGGGAGTATTCTATAATACATCGCTCTGAGTTTTATAAACTGAAATATATAATGCAAGAAGATGAAACTTCATCATTAGGTTACAACTTAGGTCTTAACCACGATCTTGCAGTGTACAAAACAAACAAAAAAATAAAATAACCCAAACATATTTCTCTGTTTCATAGAATATAATAAAAAAACTATTCAACCCCCAGGCAGGTACCGCGAACACCTGAGAGTTTTGACAGTTGATTATCGAGAGATCATAATGCCCCGGTCCAGATTTACGACGTCGTAAACAACGGCGCCCGCGCATCACAATACCTTGTTGACAAAACGGGCGCCTACACGTCTTTACGTCATTTAACATTGCGGTTAGATTAATATGGATCTAAAATTTTGTTCTAATAACACTGCTGATTTTACAAATAATTTTTGGTAGATTTCGCTTCATGGCATTCTAATAAGCGTTACCGACTGTTTACGCTTGCTCATCAGGACGGAGCCTGGCGACCATATTAGCACGACCGATCCCTGGCTGCCCATACCATGCGGCGGACGGTACACCGTGTGGTTTTAGTCCGTGCGAGTCGGACAAAACCCACTCTCTCTCCCGGAAGGATGGGTATCCATAATGGATTTCCCTGCGTTAATAAAAAAAACGACGCGTAGCCTTTGTACATCTAATATTTATATTTCGTATTGAGAATGTGCAGCTCATCACATGTTTGATTACTTAATAAACTGTATGAAAATGTGTATAATTATTGCTCCGTGTGCCAATAAATCTGAAGACTGTTAATAATTTCAATAAGTGTACAAATCATCAAACTTAAATAAGTCAGATTATAATTCATTTCATAATCCAAAAAAGAACACAGTTATTCCACTGTTTTGAGTTTTCACTTCTGTAGGCAGTCCTTATTCCTTCCTATATCCTTCTTATAACGTATTCAGTGATGTTGTATGCATATCATATTTAGTTTATATAAATATAATATGATTTATTATTAAGTATGTAAAAGAATACAAATTAGTGTAATCAAATTTTCGATGAAATACAATAAGTTGGCCCTCTGCATGGAGCACTTCGGGAGCTGTTCGACCGCTGCTTGGCAGAAGGACAGTTCCCGAAGCCGTGGAAGACGGGGTGGCTTTGCCTTATCCCTAAGGCGGGCTGTTCTCCGGACTGCGCGTTGGCATACCGGCCCATCGTCTTGCTGGACGGCACCGGGAAGGCGCTCGAGAGGGTGATCGCCTCCCGGGTCGTCCGGCACCTGGAAGACGTAGGGCCGAACTTGTCGAACGCGCAGTTCGGCTTGCAGTCTTGCAGTCCTGAGACTCCTGAGGGTGCTCTCTGCGCAGGCGATCTCCCGGGGTCAAAGACTGTTGGCGGTGTCACTGGACATCGCTAACGCCTTCAACAGCCTGCCGCATTGAGTAATACGGGAGGTGCTCCGCTTTTTCGGAGTGCCGCCGTACTTGAGGCGGCTGTTGAAGGCGTATCTCGAGGGGAGGGAGGTAGTCTACACAGATGGTAGAGGGCGAATGGTCCGACGCGGGACTCCTTGTGGAGTCCCACAAGGCTCCGTGCTGGGGCCACTATTGTGGAACCTGGGTTACGGCTGGGTCCTCCGCGGTGCCTCATATATTATGCGGACGACACACTAATCGTAGCCCAAGGGATGGAATGGGCAGAGCTGGTGCGCCTGACCACGTTGGCTACGACCTTCGTGGTTGGGCGCATCCGCCGACTGGGCCTCAAGGTGGCCCTCGAAAAAACACAGGCCCTGCTACGTATCCGGGTGGAGTCCCAGATGAAATATCTGGGCTTCACCCTGGATGGGCGCTGGCGGTTCGAGCCCCACTTCAAGGGGCTTGGACCGCGTATAGTAGGGACGGTAGCGGCGCTCTGCCGCCTTCTCCCGAACACGGGAGGACCGGGCGCTGCCTGCCGCCGTCTGTATGCTGGGGGGGTGAGTGCCATGGCGGTTTCTCAGGAAGACAGCAGGTTCGATCCCTGGCCGCCCCTACCATGCGGCGGACGGCACACCGTGGGGTTTTAGTCGGCGCGAGTCGGACAAAACCCACTTTCTCCCTCGAGATGGTGGCGTATCCATAAAGGATTCCCCCACGTAAATAAAAAAAAAATCAAATACAATAAAAGTTGCCTAACACTATAAAGTTTCTTACTAGATTTAGAACACGGAGACATCTAAAAGTTAGGATATTAATTGTGTGCTTATCAAAATGTTAAAAATATAACTATAATATGTCATATTTTTATCGTAAAGCTAATTAATCATTTAGCAATATTAATCAATAATTAAATGTTACCTCTGGTCACATTATACATATATATAAAATTAATACAATATTTTTAGAGTTAATCCTTAATATAAACAAAATGTGAGACTGTAAAAATGCTTTTTAATGCTGCCTTTTCTATTTAAATACAAATATTATATCTCCTAAGACACTTATGGCAAACTTAATGACACCTCAGACGTCAAAAAGACATTTTAGTATGTTTAGGCAACATACTGTATCAAAAAAATAGCCATACAGGCATTTGAAAATATTACTCTCCTTCTGCACAGTCGGATAAAAGTTAATGTATCTAGTATATCTGTTTAGTAAGTAACTAAACAAATTTTTCTAAACTCTACTCCCGTAGATTCATAATTTTAATACATTACTATCAATGTAAATATCACACTAATATAACACTAAAATACTAATTATTATTTAATACTTAATAGAATATCCACACTAACCTTTCGTTATATGAAACAGTTTGTAGAAGTTTACTTTATTCACCGGTATAAAGTTAAACAAAAACCACAATGACATCCTTCTCATATTTTTGTCGTTTTATCTACCTATTCATATATTTTATGTTTGCCGTAGTTTAATTTATCTGTGGTCGCGTATTTAATAGTAGCGAATACAGTGTGATATATGGTAAATATGCTTGGCTTGTTCCTACGGGAACATACGTATCTGATATAAGCTAGTATACGAACTATTGATGATTTTCAACTATAAGTTATTTTTTGCATATATTAATTTGAATGCGTACTAAGAGAATACCTCTTTAACGTTTATACTTCTTCAATATATTATTTTTAACAGTGACTTAACACAGTTATTTTTTTTAATAATTATGTTGAATATGTAAGATTAAATATTTATCTAGCGTTATTATGTTTTTTAACAATTCATACATCGCTGTATTTTTTATATCAAATGATAAATAATTTGTCATAAGTCTATATAGTGTAAAAAATAATGAAAGAAAGAAATATATTTATTGCCATAGTATAAGTTTACAAAAAAACCTTAACCGTAAAAAAAGTAAAACTATGACAAAGAGACCTAGCGTCAGCGTATTGCCGCCTTTGAAAACAGCGCTGGTTTTCAGCTAGGCCTTCCGATCTCCCGGCTGAAATACAAGTAAACATTACTTATTATTTCGCGTCCAAGTCGTAAACATAAAACTTAAAATATATAATCTAATATATAATCTGTGATATGATATGATTAATTCGTAGGTGCGGCTGCTAACCCTGTAAATAGTAGTAAAATCCACATACCTATAATATTAATACTTGGGAGCTATTTGGATCGCGCGATACAGTGACACAAAATCTTACATCACTGCGACAACATTACACATATCACCTCCACACACGTGCACGCATACACGTTTACCCATGCAAGTGGAAGGGTTTTATTTTTTTCCCTTATCAAACTGAAATAATTTAGAATATTATCCGATACAAAATATATATAAGGGTTGTTGAGGTATGTATGCTTGGTACACATATATGTTTCAACAACTCATATATGTATGAATAGTTAGGTTAACTCAGATAGGTCGCGAATTGCATGTATCAGGCAACAGCCAAAGCCGAGGTGTGCCGCGCACCCTTGAGCTAGTTGTCAAAATAAAAGCCTTAAACGCTCGCCTTAGTAGTCCGGTGAAGCTGTTAACACCCTGCTGGGTCAATAGCGTAGTCAGTTCGGAAAAAAAAGAAAAGCTATTTGGATGAGAGTTTTAGCCTGTCATTATTTTTTTTACACTGGTGTAGATCGAGAAGCTAATACAGTCGTTTTGTGAAAACATTAAGTGTAAATATCAAGTCTTCGTATTTGCAACTTCCGAAAATTAATGTCAAATTATAGGACATATGTATATCAATAATAAATAAAAAAAATAAAGGTTAAAAAAAATATTTCACTGAGATAATGAAAAATTAATATAGTTATAATTTCAATGTCTAATATGAACCTACATTGTTAGCGGCGTTTATGTGTTCATGTGTGACAGTTTCACATACACGCCAAGACACAAGTTAAAGGACAGCAAATTGGTATTCAATTGAAAATAATTATTCGACGTTAAAAATAATAAAATAAGTATTATTGAAAACATAAATACTTGTAAGCTATGAAAGTGTAGAAAAGACTTTCGAGTGAAGTTATCGCGTAATCAACCCTCTAATGCAGGGGCAAATTAAAAATACCCGTTGGTTGTAACAAACGAGCGAGCGACGCGACGCTACGCGGACTGGGCGCGAGATGATTAATGTAAAATGATATTAAAATAAGTGCGATAATGTAATTTTTATCTCTCTCACTTTATTTACGACTCTGTGTCGCGGACGCTTCCTTTTATATTTAACAGAGTTATTTTATTTATGATTTTCTTTATATTTTATTATGATACAGAGATTCGGAGTAATTAATCTATGGATACATATCGTCTGCCAAATGTAAGAAGGACGTAAATAGGTAGAATGTCAAAAGCGTACATAAATGTTTTTTTTTATTAGAAATTTTTTATTTTAATTTTAAGTTATTTTTTTAATGTCATAGGTGGCAAACGAACAGGTGGGTCACATGATGTTAAGTGATCACCACTGTCCATAGACACTAACAACACCAGAGGAGTAGCAAGTGCGTTGCCACCCTTTGGGGGAAGGGTTACGGGAGAGGAGAGAGGAGAGGGAAGGGAGGAGAGGGGAAGGGAGGTGGGCCTCCAGCGCTCTCACTGACTGAACGAAACACAACAATGCAAGCACTGTTACTTCACGTCGGTTTTCTGTGGATCGTGTGGTACTACCCCGGACGAACCGACACATTCATGCTGAAACCAGTAATAGTTTCAGCGTGGCTCTACCACCACCAACTTTACAAAATGTCTATCCACGCGATTGACAATAAAAAAATAAATACGTTAATGTACAGCTAATTTTCAAAACAGATGAACTGATTTTGAAAATACTTCTATATTTGTTCTGGAACATTATCTTATAATAGCTGCGAAATAAATAAGGTTAAGACAATGTAAACAAAAGTCACCAGGTGTTTAAGACACGCTTCCCAAATTAAAAACAAAACTTATAAATTCAAGTGAATTCAGTGTTCAAAGATTAAAAACATCTGAGGAATTAAAAAAAAAAATTGTCACCCATTTTTATTTGCATTTTCATTAAAACCGAGGAAAGAAGGCAGCGACCTCCTTGGTGCAGTTAAAAGAATTGCAAAATGGCGCCCAAGGGCCTCTTATACCAGGGCTGTAGTGAAAATTCGCGAGATTTATTTGAATAAATTATTTTTATCCACCTGCAATGAAGGGTTGTTATGAGAATTTATCGTTTTACACACCCGTTTTGAATCGCAGATTACTTTCTGTCGGAAGTTTCTATGAAATAAAGTTGTTGAAGTTTGTTTGTGATTAAATATTATAAATTGTTTATCCAATTGATTCAATTCTCTTTCTTTTTATTTATACGTGAAGACACACGTACACACATGTATAATAATAGCCAATAAGAAGTTTTTGATATAATATTCTGATATATGATTATAATTATTCTGTAATCTATACTAATATTATAAAGAGGTAAAGTTTGTGAGTTTATGAGGTTGTAGGGGGTAATAGCTGGATCTATTAAACCGATTTTGAAACTCCTTTTACGAATAGAAAGCCACGTTATTTTTAAATTTAAAGACTTTTTTGTGGTATTCGGATTTGCAAAGTAAGTCCGAGAGAAAACGGTCGAGTAAAAACGTTTCTGACGTTATATAATTGCTAATTGATTTATTACGATATATACATAATTGAGTTCTAGAGAAAAGTCGTAGAGCTTGGTAATGCCTACAAAAAAGTCAGCGACAGCATATGTCTAACGTGAAGGTTGTTTTTTATTATCTTGACGGGACAACGTCCGCCGTGCTCGCTAGTTGTTTCTATTTCTGAAGTAAAAACTTCTTTAACCGCGTTAAAATAAAAACGAAATAAATTTATCTGGTGGGGGGAAAGTTTATGGGTTCGTGTCACCGATGACTTCGATATACTCATGAGGTATTACACTTGTGCCAGACATTGTATATATTCCACTGTATTATATACGTGTTTGGATTTTTGGATAGGTGAGATCTTGTGGCTTCACGTCACTAAACGTCACCAATAACATCGACATGCTCGAGACATGTTACACTTCGGTGAGACTAGCACGCGTAGTTATAGTATAGCGGCCTGTCATCATCATTACCCTTATCCCACTTAAGTAGGGTCGGCACAACATGTTTTCTTTTTCCACTCTCTCCTGTCAAATGTCATTTCAGTATTCACACCTTTTACGCACATAACATTTTTCACGCAGTCCATCCATACCTTTTTCGGTCTTCCTCTACTCGTATATCCGTCCACAAACATACTCAACACTTTTCTAGTTACATGGTTTTCATCTCTCCTCATGATATGCCCATATCATTCTAACCTATTACTCCTCAACTTATCTATCACTGGTGCTATTTTCAAACGTCCTCTGATATACTCATTCTTAATCTTATCCATTCTAGTCACACCACACATCCACCTTAACATTCGCA
The DNA here is from genome assembly GCA_015888305.1 of Antheraea pernyi. Taxonomy (NCBI): domain Eukaryota; kingdom Metazoa; phylum Arthropoda; class Insecta; order Lepidoptera; family Saturniidae; genus Antheraea; species Antheraea pernyi. Next base: position 886,752 of record MU158788.1, on the reverse strand, counting down.
TCTCTGCCACAAGTAATTTTCTCTCATCCGTCTCTTTCGTAGCCCAGCACTCAGATGCAAACAGCATGACTGGTCTTATCATAGCTTTATAAACCTTCCCCTTGAGTCTCAAAGGCATTCGTGGGTCACAAGCTACCCCTGACACATTGTAGCGGCCCAGCGGCCTGTGTATATATAATATTTATATTCTCTATTGAGGTTGTGCAGCTCATAATATCTTTGATTAAATGATAGTGTATAAAAATGTATATAGTCCTTGCTCCGAGTGCCTGTAGATATAAAAACCAGATTAATGTTAATAATTTCAATCGATGTATTACGTATTTTAAATAATTTTGACCCCAATTCATTTGTTGATCGTTTCGTGTCGTTAAAAGTTTGGAAACCGCTGATTTAAAATGCAATACTACTTTGTTACAAAAAAAAGTACGTACTCGAATTTCGGCAACTATGACTAAGCAGTAAATATTTGATCGAACATTTTGACTTCCGCAATGACTACTGCTTACAAAACAACAATGCGAAAATAAAATGTACTTATATAAGACATTAAATGTATTTATGATTCCCTTGAAAGCCTGAATGACATCATCGCGCGTTCAAAGGCACACTAAACACAATGGGCGAAAGAGACCTTTAACAGGAAATAGTTTATATTCTTAAAACAATTGCAATAAACAGTTGATGATTTGAACTTGTCATCGAACAAAGAAAAATACACTTTATCGCATAAAGGCTAAAGTTTAAATTACTATACATATCTAATTATGTATGACAAAATTCGAGAACACGAATAAAACCTGTAAAGCGAGGTCTCTTTGTTCGAATTTCGATTTTCGAACGCGATATCATAGGTCCATTCGTAATGGAGAAGGGTGATTGGTGATTTCGAATTTAGAATTCTGCACGCGAACTGTGTTGATAGATCGGCGATGGCTACCAACGATGGACTGAACACTCGCTTGCGGTGTATTTGACCAGAAAAATTAACGTACGTGGTCTGTTTCGTCGTAGATGTTGGCATTAAAGGGTTAAGTATATATAATGTACGATAGTTGAGTTGTATGTATATACTTCTTATTATAATGAATAGTTTGATATGTAAATATCTTCTATACATTGCGAAAAATTAGTTGCAGGTGTCTTGGAATAAGAAATAAAATACATTTCAATAATTTTTAGAATGGCCGACTGTTTGTTTGACCACGCATCACTGCTAAAGTATTGATCACGATACTACACGATCATGATAATAGAGCATATCCGCGAGTAACATTTAGTTAGTTAGTTTCATTAAAATCGGTTCACTTTATCAAAAGTTATTGTAATTTTAATGACGACGCGACTTAAGTATGAAGGAAAAGTAAATAAGTAAATGGACTTAATACATTCAGATGATTTTATTAGTCACCGTTTTTTTTATATATAAGAATCCACAGCTAATATATAAATAAAATCTTAGAGTTCTGGCGTAGTGCGTGCAAATTTCTATCAATTTTGTATATAGTTTTAAAGAAATGACTTTTTTTATCAAAAAATATGTCAATATTAAGTTATTAAAGTTTTAAGAGATTATGGTTTTTTTATGCATCATGCGTTCAGGGACTTGTGTCTTCTTGCGAAGAAGTGGGGCTAGCGATGTGGTGCGCATGCGAAGAAAAGGGGAATTAAACGTGTAAAATTACATTTTGTGTGCAAAATTATATTTTTGCTAATTTTTTTTTACGTTTCTTCTTCTGACTATATGATATATTGTTTAATAAATAACGCAGGCGAAGGCGTCGGTATAAGCTAGTTGTATATATAAAATGGAGGTATAGGTTTTTTTTTATTGTAGCACGGCAAAGTGACTGCACTGGCCTGATGGTAAGCACAGTACAGTAAACAACGGCGACCACCGAGTGACACACTATCCATCGCTGGCCGCCGCTGTCATGCCGGCCTGCGAATAGCTGGATATGCACAGGCTGACCCCGAAACACGACCCGCAGAAGCGAATCACTATGACGGGCTTTTTCACCATATACATGGTGGTTGCGACCCAGTGAGGCTGTAAAACCCTACCACCCTGCTTTCGCCATTACCTCGTTCGTTATTCAGCAGGGTGCATCACGTGCAGGTGAGTTTGGCTTGGGTGTTTCAAGTCAATATATTGCTGAGATTAATAAATTCCGGCAATGTTTGATCGATAACCATACAATTTGGTACACTAAGTATTTTACTATGGGGAAGGTCTTTATGCTATCTTCATTACTGTAACTCTCCACTAGGTGACGCTGCAGCACAACTAAGTACCATTCAATCGATGGTCATGAAACTTTGTGTGTGGAAATATTTTATAACTATTCAATATCTGTTTTACTACCATCAACATCACCAGCTAGAGACCCACTGCAGAGTCATAAGCCTCTTCCCGAAGGAAGGCATGGGTGTAATCACCACTCCAGCCCACGACGTATTGGCGATTTCAAACATAATAAATCCAACGTTCTATGTTTTCCAACGTACTCGTAGAGTGGTACCTACTATAGGAGCATTTCTAAGGTTCAGGCTTCCTCTCGATATTCTGTTTCACCGTCAGCGTATAGTGTTACCAATTTCAATAACTAAGCGTACGCAAATTTCGAAAAATTCGTTGCTACATACCAGGGTTCGAACAATATCTCACCAGCTAATCTGCTGACCCACCTCGACTTTTTACTATGAATCAACTAATTAGTACAACAAATAATAATAAATAAATAAATGAAAAACATATGCGGAGCCACGGTCACATCTAATTTATTATTACTATCATTTTCCATTACATTCGTTAAGTTTTTGTTAAGTATTCGAAACCAAAACCAAACTTTAGAAGGTGGTAGAGCCACGCTAAAGCTATTGCTCGTATCAGCATGAATGAGTCGGCTCGCCCAGGGTAGCACTACCCGATCCACAGAAAACCGACGTGAAGTAACGTTCAGTAAGTGTGAGAGTCGGAGGCCCACCTCCCCTCTGCCACTCTCCCTTCCCCCCAGTCCTTCCCGTTCCCCCCAAACACAGGCTGGCAACGCACTTGCGACTCCCCTGGTGTTACTAGTGTCTATGGACGGCGGTGATCACTTGACATCAGATGAGCCTCCTGTTCGTTTGCCTCCTATGATATAATAAAAAACAATAATAGTCAAAAATACTGAAGTGTATTTGGAAATGATATTTTACAGGTGGAGTTGCGGATGAAAGTTAGTGGATTTCTCAAATATTTCCTTGTCCTCGATTTTATAATATTGCGACACAAACCAATGTGACACAGGCAAGATCAACCCTCGAATGCGCCCGTCCCGTACCAACACGCACGAACGACTTCTATTCATGGCCGCGAAGGAATCGAATATCATCTGTCCTCGTTTATTATATGATACTCTGTGGATAATAGAGTGACATGGTAGATTATATTTTAAAAACTTTAAAAATCGAACGTTAAAATCTTATATTTGGAACAGTTTTCAGGATTTCAAGATTTTTGTCGAAAATTATTAAAATAACATTTTTATTTGACATTCACTGTAAAGATATGTTCAACGTTGCTATAGAAATCGATGTCAAAGCTTTACATCTATAAATAATATACACATATATACCTATATACTAGGGTGTGCCAAAAAAGTCGACACATCCGAACAAAAACTCTGTCCAAAGGATCGTTCTTAATTTCAACTTTGGGATGTCCTGCATAAAAGTTTAAATTTTCCCATATACATTACCTAGGACAAAATTTATCATTAAGCGATCAATTTTTATTTTTAATAACGTTTTTTTTTGCGGCTAAACTATCAAAGACATAATAAAAACTTAAATTGCAATTTTGTAGTTCTTTTCACGCTCAATAGAAAAGTCCTTAACGAATTTTCCGTATCGTTAATAAAATATATAATTATTTCATAGAGTAAAATTGAAAAGAGGTAATTTAAGCAGTGGTAGTTAATACAATAACCTGTAAGGGATTTAATGATTAATAAAAAAATCTATGAAAAAAAAGAAACAACTCACTTTTTATAAAGTTTATAGTGCCTACGAAATAAATCGACGGGAGAAAGTGAATATGTCGTAACTTGCATTTTTGGCTAAATGACTTTTTACCATATTATTGTATAAAAAAATACCACTTCGAATGGTGTGGGGTTCGTTTTCCTAAGTAGTCCAGTGAAGCTGTTAAGACCTTGCTAGGTCAATAGCGTAGTCAGTTCGAATTTTTTTTTATAGTTTTCCTATGATTAAATTTTCCATCGATACGACCTTTTGCCTAGTTTTAATACTATAAAAATATATAATTTTTGAAATAGTTTTTTGGCTCTGGTGTAAAGTTGGACTTTTCAAGTTAAGACAATTCCGCTTTCTTCCGTCGAAATATACATTTTTTACAAGAATGGAATGCATCAGATATATTTCGAATTTATATTTTTGCACTATTTTTTAATTAAAATAATGACTAAGAACTTCTCAGTTCAACTATGTTATATTTTTCTATATTTATTATTATTGTATACTAGCTGACACCCGCGACTTCATCTGGATCGTTTATTATCTTAGAAATATACTTTATGCACATAGGAAAATATATATCTAAGCACAATAACGCTTACCTCACTTCTCTACATAAAAAAAACATCGCTTAACGCGGAGTGCTAATAAAAATTTGAGTTTCTTAAAACATTATATTAAATGAAGCTATTGTGATACTCTTTTTCTTACATAAGGACCAAGTGTCTAAGCCGTAAAACTAAAAAAAAATATCAAAATTTATCGAGAAGTTTTTGATAACCGGAGATGTTTAACGTTTTATAAGATACTAGCTTCTGCCCGCGACTTCATCCGCGTGGAATAGTTACTTTGGTTTAACGCTAACTAACACGCAGCAGAAGCTCTCAAAAGGAAAAAAAAACGATTTTGAAACATTCTTCATTGGTGCTCCGCTCCTATTGGTCTTAGCGCGATGATATATAGCCTATAGCCTGCCTCGATAAATGACTATCTAACACTGAAATAATTTTTCAAATCCGACTTGCAGTTCCTGAGATTAGCACGTTCAACCATACAAACAAACAAACAAATAAACTCTTCAGTTTTATATATTAGTATAGATATTTATATTCCCATAGACCCTCTACACATGCCTAAAGTACTTTAAGCTTGCCTAGCGTTCCCCGTACGGGATGTAAGACAGACGCTAGGTCAGCATTTATAACATTATTAGAATAAGGAATGATTAGAATTAGGATGGAAGTCTAGAATCGTCTCTCGTAGAATGTACACGTAGGTTAGGAAGTCTCAAATCGACTATAATAGTTTTTAAGTTATATTATAATCAATGTCTAAAATCGACATAACTATTAAATAAATTGTCTAATATCGACTGTAGTTTTTAAAAAGTCAACCCAAGTGCTCCCGAAGTTAACTAGATTTAGAGTATACCATCAAAACATGCGCTTAATGTTTGTTAATAAATAAAGATTTTTGACACGAACCGAACACTTGAGTTATAGTATCACTATAAAGCATTGAAAATAATATATCTACATCTAAAATAGAAGCAAGGTAATTTTCGTTCTACCAAATACAATATGTCCTCACTCGTACCATAGTGGGATAGAAGAAAATCTATCAACGCCTTATACAGTGATGTCAAAGCACCTAATTCTCCGCCATACTATTCAGATTTCCCGACGGATTCGTCTCGTCGGACAAGGGTGGGAGATAGGGGAACACCTGAAGCGAGAAAGGGACGGTGGTATGGTCACGGGCACGATTCAGATGATTGGTGTACGTGCTGTGACGACCGCGCCTCTACGTGACTTTTGAGTTTGATCCGAGACGCGCGACGATGTATTAGTTTTGATACTTTGTCAAGGGAATTCCTTTCTTAATTAATTCGATTAAATAAGTTAATTTCTATAAAAGGAAAATCTTATTTTATTTAATTTGAAATACAGCTTATACTCTTCTATTTTTTGTTAAGAAGTATATATACGTAATTTTATTTTAATTTATTAAGTTATTTTTATTATATAATGGGGATAAAAAAAATAATTAAAAAAAATTCTTCTATGGGCTATAAATAGTATAAATACAATTAACATCTCAGTTCATCTAATTCTAAATGAATACTGAGTTAACTGTTACTATACATATTACTTCCATATTACACGATATATTGCTACTGATGATTGATTTTATGGCAACTGTTATGCCCGTATTGCATAATATGAGTTTTTATTCAATGTAGGTAACACCGTTTCAAACGTAAATCGATTTGTTATTTATCACTCATACCATAAATATAGAATTATATCTTAGGGTGAAATCTATAAAGCGTAATCAGTGTGATTATAACTTGGCAAGTATTAAACTGATGTAGTCCGGTGAACCTGTTAAGACCTTGCTAGGTCAATAGCATAATCAGTTCGAAAAAAAGAAAAAAAGAAAGAAAATCATAAAAAAAAGTATTAATTTGATTTTGTAAATTACAAGTGTAATCTCTGGCTAGGATTTAATGTACTTTTTTATACATAAGTAATGTATGAAACTAGTTGTGAGGTTAAAAGGAAACGATGTCAACACACAGAATATTGTGATGCAATATTTTATCTATATTTTATCCAATGTAATGTTTAGAATTGTAATTATTAAAAGAAATCATCTAGACCTATAATAAATATTTAGGAGTAAAATGAATTGTGTAATGTTTAAAATATTTGACTAAAAGACAATATACTCTTGTAATTCAGACAAGCCATGCCGCGAACAGAAGTAGTCTATATAAATAAAAATCAATTGTTGAATGTGTATAAGCGCATTACTACAGAACGGCTGCACTGATTTGAGTAATTCTTTTTTTGTTGTGTTTTTAATTGTTAGTACAAGGGTTCTACGACAGATAATGTTTGAAAATCATACGGATAAATAAATAATTTGGTTTAAAAAATCCATATAAAAATTGAGACAGAAGACAATAGAGGAATTTTCAAAAATATTGAGACAGAATTCAGTTTCAATTCAATTCAATTTATTCAGTTCCCATGTTATTTCATTACATAGTCGTATTGTAAAAGGAAGACTTGTTCTTATTTTCTACACCAGAGCACGCGTACGAAGCCGGGACGGACAACTAGTTAAATACAAATGTAATAAAATATATTCAAGTATCAAAACATGTCACACGTCGTGTCAAGTTGGTAGGCGTAGTGCAGTCTCGAACTATTGCATACCACGGCTCCTGTCTGAACTGGTGACGAGTTCATTCACATAATGGTTTATTTTCCTCGTTAGAAGGCCAATTATACTGATCTAAATATAAACAGCGATTCTCTACAACTTTACGGGTACCGTTTGGAATAAAATTGTAAATAAACATTCAGTTTACATAAACAAGACAGTTTAGGAGACAAGATAATGTGTAGAAATTTCTAAATATGTGTTCATTCTTAATCATATAGATGAGAAAGTAATTCTATGTCAAGTATGTCTATTTGTTACCATTTTACGAATAAATCTCTAAATGGTTCCCAATGCTTTTTTTTTTTTATGTCATAGGTGGCAAACGAACAGGTGGGTACCTGCTGTTAAGTGATCACCACCGTCCATGGACACTAACAACACCAGAGGAGTCGCAAGTGCGTTGCCATCTTTTGTAGGGAAGGGTTAGGGGAGGGAAAGGGAGAGGAAAGAGGAGAGGGGAAGGGAGGTGGGTCTCCGGCGCTCTCACTGACCGAACGAAACGCAACAATGCAAGCACTGTTACTTCACGTCGGTTTTCTATGAGAGGGTGGTACTACCCCGGGCGAGCCGACCCATTCATGCTGAAACCAATAATAGTTTCAGCGTGGCTCTACCACCATTACTTGGTAGCCTGAGACCTGCAGAAGGATATAGGCTATCTTTTACTTTCATAGTTTACGATATGCAATTTTCTACTATTGCAAAGTCGCAGAAAGAAGGTAGTGTATATATGGGAAATATAAATGCAGATAAAACAATTGCCTTGTCAATACTCTGCTAAAATCAAAGCTATTTTAATGTTTTGTATTTGTGTTGAATAAAATGTGTCTCATTGCCAGGTCTCAGGCTACCTTTATACCAAACATTGTGATCCATTAAGAAATGTATTTGTAAAATGGTAACAAATAGACATAGGACAGAATTACTTTATCATCTATATGATTAAGAATGAACACATATTTAGAAATTTCTACATATTATCTTGTCTCCTAAACTGATTTATTCACATTCTTAAAGGTTAAATACAATAATAGTAATGTTTATTTACAATTTTATTCCAAACGGTACCCGTAAAGTTGTAAAGAATCGCTGTTTATATTTAGATCAGTATAATTGGCCTTCTAACGAATTTTTATTCAACACAAATACAAAACAAGTCTCAGTTTCGTAAAAGAAACCACCATGTAAAATTTGAATTGTTTTTTCTAATAAATAGCTTATTATGGGAATCATTATTTAATTTATTTAATGACTGTGAAACAACGGGCGACATGTGAATTAACTTTATAACTTAAGTTATTTTTTTTTACTTTTTCTACTCATGTAACATACCGTCAATTATAAAAAATAGTTATATTCTTCATTATTAAGTCAAAGCAGGAGGCAAGGTTGGTATTGTAGAATAAAACTACTTTTAAATAACCATTTAAAAGACCGCAAGTAGATTGCTAAATTCATTGTCACAATAAAATATTATTGTAGTATTCAAACCGCGTGGAAAATTTAATGCAGTAGTCATGTTTCAAACGGGGAGCTTTTTCCTTTCGACTTTCCTAATTTTTTTTCTCTATTTAATTTCGAAGTCACCCACAAGATTGCTCTTGTTACAGCGCGGCCGTGGGGTGGCGGTTTCGCTGAAGAAATGTTTAGACATACCATAATTATATTTCGTTATGTTTAACTATTAATATAATATCTCTGGACATGTTTAATAGAATATAGCGGTAATTAAGCTGAGAGATTTTCGAAGGCAGTCGTTGCGACGGCGACTTGCGATTGTTTTTTTTTTTATTGTAGCACGGCAAAGTGACTGCACTCTGCCTGATGGTAAGCACAGTGCCGTTCAAAAACAAAGGCGACCACCGAGTGACACATTATCCATCGCCGGTCGCTGCTGTCATGCCGGCCTGCGAATAGCTGGATATGCACAGGCTGATCCCGAAACGCGACCCGCAGAAGCGAATCACCATGACGGGCTTTTTCGCCATATACATGGTGGTTGCGACCCAGTCAGGCTGTAAAACCCTACCACCCCCTGCTATGAATTATTTATTGATGGATTCGTCGCTTCGTTTCAAAATTGCATGATTTTGGCTTGACATGATTTTAGAGTTTTCTCTTATTATGGTAGGCCTTTTTCTCCTAATCGTAGAGTTTTTTTTAGTAATAGTTCGGCTTTTTAGCTACTACACTCAAGTTGCAAATTTGTCTCCAATCATTTATAGGTGTGTTTCCACAGCTCCATTTAACTTTCAGTTTCCGGAAGGATTAGCGTGTTAACATCTTGAGTCTTATCGGTAGCTACTTAAAGTGTGTGTGTGTGAAAGTCTATAAATAATAAATATAGAACGAAAGACTAGTTTGGGTGGGAGATCGCCACATTAGTTTGAAACAATATAAGTACCTTAGAATGGAAAGAAAGGATAAAACGGCGGCACCGCTTTCTAATGCTTTATAGTATCGCGACGCGGAAAGTCGCTCCCTAACTCTATGGGAGTATGGACGGGTTCGTCGGGGTGTACAATCGCGGGTCAACATTTTTTCCCGCCTGTCAACACGTCATTGACACACACATTTTCGACTTACGCAATTTCTAAATACCATTAGAAAAAAAAAAATTAAACATGAACTCTTTATAGAAAACAATAAAGATACACACTTAAGCCTCCATTGTCAAGGTTTGGAATTCAAAATACATATTAATAAAAAATGATCGTTTTAATAATAAAATAAAAAAAGTGTGTGTGTACTTATGTACACGCGTTAGAAGTTTTATTTCTTTGGCGTAATAAGATTATATTAGATGATATCCTATTATTATGTTTTCATGAAATTATTTTATATATTACAAAATAGGCTGTGTGTGTTTATTTGTTACTAGCCTCTGCCCGCAACATCGTCTGCGTGGAATAGTTACTTTGGTTTAACGCTAACAGCGGAAGCGCTCTAGAGGAAAAAACACCCCGATTTTGAAACGTTCTTCATTGGTGCTCCGCTCTTATTGGTCTTAGCGTGATTATATAGCCTATAACCTTCCTCGATAAATGAGCTATATAACACTGAAAGAATTTTTCAAATCGGACCAGTAGTTCCTGAGATTACCCCCTACAACGTCACAAATTCACTAACTTTACCTCTTTATAATATTAGTATAGATCAACATCATTTAAGTAAATGTGTCTTATTATAACAGTAATATTGTTTAATTTATTATTTCTGCCGATTATATAGGTTATACATACGTATTATGTTATTTAGTGATATGTTTAATGCATACTATTGCATGCTATTAAAAGCTATGAATTATTATTTTAGTTTCATTTGAATTTAAATGTGAGCTTTTAAAATTCAGGCTTTTATTCACACAATTCAATATTCGACAAATTACCTGTATTAGGTACTATGAAGAAAAATTGTATGCTAATGTTTGACTTAGGGACGGTATTGTGCAATATGGGAGCAGAAGGAATGTTTGGTAACTTTAAAAAAAAATCAACATACTCGATTCACTTATACACGCGATATATGCGATATATGCGAAATGTGTGTAGAATTTAAAAAGTGTTATTATTTAAAAAATAAAAATTGTATGCATATGTTTTGATAGGATATTAAATCGTCTGATATTAAACCACGATATGATCGCAGATGGTAAACATACCAAAACTAAAGGCGACTGGCTCTTAAGTGCAGTTGCTAGAACGTACCAACATCACCTTGGCGACAGATTTTCAACTCAAGGGATTGAGATTAAGAAAATCCTTACCACCATTCAATGGTTTCATCACGATAGTTTTGAGTTGTCGCGTTACATTTGGACAGCATTTTGTTCATAATCAGTAGAAAAAATACAAATCCTGGTGGCATAGAGGCTAGGTGATGTTATATGATAGCCGGACCTGAGGGGATGGGCCGGGGGGCCCATCTCCTCATTGCACAGGTCCGGCGGACGAGGGGGGACAGCCGGTGTGTACCCGGTCTGTCCCTCTATAGGTAGGAGCCCGGCGGCCACCTTCCGCCGGGCGGACCGTGGCGTGACCGGCTCTACAAGGTTGATTAGCTTGAACGATCCCATAAAACGGTCTGTCGGTACACCGTGGGGTTTTAGTCTGTGCGAGTCGGACATAACCCACCCTCTCCCCCGGGAGGGTGGCGTATCCACAAGGGATTTACCCACGTTAAAAAAAAAAAAAAGGTGATGTTATATGAACTATAAACAAATAGAACGCATTGCTAAAAGAGTTTAGCTACTAATACGTTGCTGATTGTGACCCATAACTTTCAATTTTATTTTATTATTATTATTCTATTCATTCCTTTTTTTATTTGCACTACCAATAATAACTGTTACGTTTTGTTTATAAAACTGCTGATTAACTGCGAGAATATTTCATATGTCACTAAATTCGCCAGTCTATAAATTAAAAAGTGCGATAAAGTATACATTCATTCATTAAAATGTTTTATGTAAAGTACATTATAACTACAACCAGTATTATCCGAGAGAAATAGTTTTGTCGGGAATACTTCAGTAGTCAACGCTTGCACAAAGTGCATGCACTGTATCACACTACAATGAACTTATTCGGTACATAAAACAATTAAAGAAGGTCATTTAAGGTTATTATTACGGAGTTATTTTATTAGCCAATAGTAACTACATTTCGATAATAATAAGTATTTCATTGATAATAAAACCTTTTACATAATACCATCCATTTGAAGGTGGGAGTCGAGTTAACACGACCAATTGAAAAATTACCCCGCGTTATTAGGTTTTGTAGCGTTCCTTAAAACGCCCTTGAGGAGTAAAAAAAAAAGAAAAATGCACGAAGCGGGAACAATGTTAAGTTAAAAATGTTAAGTTAGCGAAGGGGAAGTGTTAATGTAATCTTTTAAACGCGTGTAACAATTTGTACGAATTGTATATTCTTTTTTTGTTATCTTTTAGTTTTAAACGTTCTTTGGAACTATGGAATTCCTATTTCTTTGGCTGTGTAAAGCATGTATACTGTATATTATATAGTATTTTCTTTATTAACATATTTCGTAAATCGTGGCCCAGGTGGCGGCTTCGTCTTTGAATGTTTCATGGGAACATGTATTTTGTCTAGGTTAATTAATGTGTTTTTTATTATATCATACTAGCCTTCTTGTACCGCAAAAAAATCTTGATTGGTCGCCGTTAAATTCACTCGCGCTTATATTATCCAGTGTTTGCACAAAGTGGGCCAGAGTTTTCAATTCAAACAAATAATAATAGGTATTAGAACACAATTTCATGAACATTAATTTCATTCTAAACTTAACTTAGCTTGTTTTAAAGTAAACTAACACCCCGCCCCGGCTTCACACGTGTATACTATCGAAGTAAATGAGACAAAAAATTCCCTCTACAACCATGTAATGAAATAAAACTGAATGTCAATTTTTTTTACAGATCTCTCCATTGTTTTCTGTCTCATTCACTTACTCTCTTTTTATATGGAGATTTTTTAACTCAACTTTTCACTTTGCATTAAATATTTTCAGACAAAATAATAGAAAAAATGGGAATTAGCAAGATGTGATGAACTTACCCACAGATAAAATCTGCGAACTCTATACTCAATGTTTGTATAATTGTAACGTCGTAATGGTGTGAGTAATGACACATGGTTTGTAATTTTGATTCTCAAAAGATGGCGCTGTATAACTTTTATAGAGGTTATTAAAATTTAACGCTTTAGAAATATAAGGAATCTTTAGCCTTTAAATAGCTTTCAATTATTACCTGTATAAGTTGTATTGCTGTGAAGCTGTAAAGACCTTAACAGGTCAATAGTATAGTCAGTTGAAGAAAAAAAAATGTCTGTATAAGCATATGAAAATAATTAATCCGGTGAAGCTGTGAAGGTCTTGCCAGACAAATAGCATAGTCAGTTAGAAAAAAAATCTGTATAAGCATATGACGATATGTTCAAATTAAAAATGAGTTTTTGTGTTATGTATTCGAGTACTTTCTGCACTAAATTTAGGCTTAGTTCATACTGTACTGTACTAATGGGCCCTGATAATAAACAAACCTTGACAAATTATATACCTGAACCGTCTTCATGAATCATTTTATCTACTGGTGAAAACCGCATGAAAAGCCATTCAGTATTTTTGAGTTTATTGCGAACAGACAGACAGACGTGGCACAGGACTTTGTTTAGTAATATGTAAATGAGAAGCATTCGTTACCACACATATATGTATATGGCGCTTTGGTTAAAAACTAACTTTACACATAATGTAGTCTATGATAATAAATATATTCGATACTCATTAACTATACGTACTTTTTAAAATTTATCACATAAATTGTATTTTGATTATATATTATATTATAATACATTAACATGTATGTAGAATACAAAGGTTATCACAGCTTCGTCCTTAATTTCAAATGTTAATATAACTAACACATAGCATATAAAATTAAAAGCGACGAGTGTATCGCCTCGTCCTCGCTTCATGTCCGTTTAATGGACCCATTCAAATGTTAATGGAATTTATAAATGTAGGAGGAAAATTCCATATATTGACAATGCTCGCGTTAAATGAACGCTATTGATTGATAAAAACAGAATAATGTAATGCGCAAAAACTAATCGTTTGTTACGGTACTGAGGCAGGCAGGTAGATAGACCAGGGTCTATCTATATATTTTTGGAACGAATTGTTACACAAAATTAATTATTTTTTTATAAAGAAACCCATATATGATTGTATTATATCATTGAAATATACCTACATTAAATATAGTATAGATACATTTATATGCATGTTTTTAATGTTTTAAATGTTTATAATCTTATTAATAAATGAACGACAGAATCGTTACGCCAAGTTACAAGGAAAGTAACTTTGGTTTTTTTTTTTTCGAACTGACTACGCTATTGACCAAGCAAGGTCTTAACAGCTTCACCGGACTACTAAGGCGAGCGCTTAAGGCACCCAGCCGATTTTATTTGACAACTTGCTCAAGGGTGCACGGCACACCTCAGCTTGGGCTGTTGCCTGATATATGCAATTCGCGACCTATCTGAGCTAAGGTAAGCTACCTATTCATACATGTATGAGTTGTTGAAACATATATGTGTACCAAGCATACATACCTCAACAGCTCTTATATATATTTCGTATCGGATAAGTTAGTTTGGCTGTGAGACGATCATAAAGTGTATGTTTTGTTTCCATATTGTATGTATTTTAAATAGGATGTTCTGTGATTAAACTTTATTTTTATGAAGTCTGAACACAGAACTAAGAAAGACATTATCTACACAGAAGTATGATAAAGACAATTTACGAATAAAGTGCAGTATGGAATAAGTTTTTTTTTAAAGTAGTTTTAAAATGATGAGTATATTACTTTATTGTTTTTATGACTTTATGCCAAAATTAATGGTATTTATTAAAATTATTATATCTAAACATAATAAAGATAAATTTACCGATAGCATAATAAATACCAAACATTTAATATATTTACTAGCTGTCGATGTAGTATGAAGGATGTGCACATAGATGGCGCTTAAAACAAATCTCATAGTTACATATATACAATTGGTTTTGCCTGCAACGGAACCATTAAATGCTACACATTGAAAACAAATTTCATATCTAGTTTCTCTAACCGTCTGTAAATAAAAAAAAAACTTTATATTTTCGAGTTTTTAATAAGTCTGGAAATGTGTTTTTGGCAGCATTCAAATGATATTAGAGATCCTATCCGTACTATTAAGTTACCCAACAGAAAAGTGATAAGTAAAAACTCAATAAAGCTTGGTGTCCACAACATCCGATAGTATATTGTAACAGCTCGCAGGATTCAATGTAAGGCCGGCTTTACGAGAACTTGGGGTTCGTCACATCGTGAACGGAATTTAAGATGAAGTCGCTGCTAACTCCCAAACTCATATCCGGTGAGTTACGTATTATTTTTAGTTGGAAATGTTCCTGTCAAGAACCGTTTAATATCCTTGTTTATTGTGACTTTGTTTTGGGTGGCATCTAATACCTAACATGATAAGGTATATAAAAATATACATATATGTAATTTTTTGTATATATTGATTATCTATACATTAATATATATCTAACGTGTCCGTACTTTTTAGATTTTTGTGAAGAAAATTGTTACAAGTGACTAGGAGTAAGTAATAAAATAAATACATTTCAATCATTTTTAGAAATGCCGGTCTGTCTGTTTGTATGGACACGGATCACTGCTAAAGTACAGCATTCACATTAAAACCTCACCAAGAAAGTCATAAAGCATATCCTCGTGTAACATTTAGTCTTAAATTCATTAAAATCGGTTCCCTCTATCCAAAGTAATTGCAATTTTAATGACGACGCGACTTAAGTACGAGGGAAAAATAGATAAGTTTTTTTTTTCTCGAACTGACTACGCTATTAACCTAGCAAGGTCTTAACAGCTTCACCAGACTACAAATAAGTAAATGGACTGAATAAATTCAGATGATTTTATTAATCACTGTTTTTTTACATTAGGTTCCACTCGGATGGAGTTGCAGGCACAGCTAGTATTAAATAAAATATATACATAATTAGACGCGATGTTGGTTCAAGGGTCAGCCTGCTTGGACACCGGGTTTGTTGACATACGTTCGAAACCTTGCGAATGAGCCCAAGTTTTCAGTGAAGGAAAGAAGTCGTGATAAAACTATGTTATGGTATTAGGTTAGCGGCCTTTACTAAGCTCTTCTGGTTAGTTATGACCTTCAAATTGTAAGTTTGAAGATATCGACATTTAACATTCGGTGAGATTGTGATCAGATGTTAAAGATATCTTTACATGGTATAAAATGAATGCGTAAGTGAACGCTGTCTGTTCCCTTAGATCTTTTAAACTATTCGACGGATTTTAATACAGTTTTCAGCAATAGATAGAGTGATTCGAGAGGAACGTTTATATTTACTAGTGGACGCCCAGTGGTCGACATTCGACCATAGTTCATTGATTTTTTAAAGTTTGAATTTTAGTAGGGTTAATATCATTGTTGAATGTAGAATGAAAAAGGGTAATTGGAACGTAAGAGTTAAATAATACATACAGTCGAGCATAGCAACCTCCTTCACAACCTTTTTTGAAGTCCTTTATTGACAGATGTCAAAATGTCTTTTTTATTTACATGTGTGTATATGTTGTGTAAAATTGAAGCAGTAGTGTGAGTAATGCATATTTTAAATAATTTAATGTACTTCTAATGCATCTTATATACAATAAATAGCTTTCTGCACTTCTCCTCCATATAAACTTTAACTATGCCAAGTTTCACGTTCATCCGTTCGCGCATTTCTCTCATAAGGGATACAAAGTTTGGGCTTCACGTATTAATATAATAATATTAATACATACATATTAAAGTACAAGAAAGCCGAAAAATTCAAAGATTTGTAATGTGGTGTCGTAACAAACATAATCTTGTGCGTTTAAATCGAAAACGCTGGCTAAACCTTACAAGATAGATCAAATTAATGTACTACGGAATTTTATATCTTAAAACGAACTATATTTCGTAAAACACCACCAATTTTACACAATATAGAGCCAAGTAACACAAGATTACGAATAAATCATAAAAGCCTCTACATGACAGACTATTATGCCGCGAAAAACACTGGAATTTTTTAAAGCATATTTCCTCTATACATAAATACATTGTTAGGTAGATGAAGTCTCTGATACCAACTAGTTTTAAAATAAAGTATGTAAATATTAATAATGAGTTATTTGCGAATCTATTTTAACCAGTATAGTATTAACTTAAATGAATTAATTATATACTATATTACATTAATTTTAATAGGTGGTAGAGCCACGCTGAAGCTGTTACTGGTTTCAGCATGAATGGGTCGGCTCACCCGCGGTAGTACCACCCGACCCACAGAAACACCGACGTGAAGTAACCGTGCTTACATTGCTGCGTTTCGTTCGGTCAGTGAGAGCGCTGGAAGCCCACCTCTCCCCCACTTCCTCCTCCTCCCCACTATCCCAACCCTCTCCCCCAAACACAGGCTGGCAACGCACTGCGGATTCTCCCGGTGTTGCTATTGTATATGCACAAAACAAAAACAAAATTTAAGTTCTTCAACTTTGATGCATCAGATAGTAACTAGTAACAAATGGAATACCTACTTCGTTTCGACACTTATGCCATATGAGAATAGTATAATAATATACCCGAACGAAGTCGCAACGACTTTCTAGTTATAAATATATGCAACATATTTCATTATTATCTCACAGTATTATTTAAAAAAATGGCCTAAAAAGTAACTACACTACTCATAGCCTGAGCGCTTGAGGGTTGAAAGATCATATCAGGCCCTTTAAATCTTAACCCTTTACGAAGGGTTGTTTTATTAATTTATTTACACGTATATCTTGGGTTTATTGCACAAATTCCGCCATAATTGGCCCCATATGCAAACTTTAGTGTTGCCGTTTTGATATTATCTCTGTTTAATACATTTTCTTAGGGGATCCCTGTTTTGGGGTAAGTTATTGAGTTTTGTACACATTAAATTAACTTTCTTCCTATAATTAGGGTTTCAATTTGTTTCAAAATTTATTCTTGTCCGTATATGTTTTCCGGCTTGTATCTCCTTGTATATATTCTGATAATTTATTTAGTCGAGGTTATTAAAAAGGATTTTATACAAATTTGTATGTTGATTCGTTTTTAGTTTCCCATTCTATATTGATTTTTAATCAATCATGTATTATTTATCTATAGATAAAAAGTAAATACAGAAAGATAAATGAAGTAATGATGAATCAACGGATGAAAGGTCGAAGGACGTAGGTTTGTATCGTCCAATAAGCCTGATCTTTCAGTGAAGGAAGACGTCGGGTTGAAAGCGATTTGTAGTGAAAATAGCTTAGTGGATACCGTGTTTAAACACAGTGCTTTTTTTATTGTAGCACGGCAAAATCACTGCACTATGCCTGATGGTAAGCACAGTACAATCCAAAAAGAATGGCGACCACCGAGTGATACATTATCCATCGCCGGTCACCGCTGTCATACTGCGAAAAGCTGGATATGCACAGACTGATCACGAAACGCGACCCGCAGAAGCGATTCACTATGACGGGTTTTTTCGCCATATACATGGTGGTTGCGACCCAGTCAGGCTGTAAAACCCTACCACCCCGCTTTCGCCATTGCCTCGTTCGTTATTCAGCAGGGTGCACCACGTGTAGGTGAGGTTGACTTGGGTGTCTCAAGTCTTATGATGTTATTCGACACCCCTTACACCCCAAAATGTGTTGGTGAGTTCCAGCAACTGCACTTGACAGCCAGTCTCCAAGTTTAACGTGTTTAACATCTTAGCCTACATCATTTAACATCAGATGGGATTATAGTTGGACTATAGGCTATACTAAAAGACTAAAACCCTAAGTTAACAAAATGGTAATAGGATTTTTTCTATGCTCACCTGAGTAGCTATAATCCTGAATTTGCAATACTGTCACCAAAAACTTGCAGGTGTGTTTCGAAACCTGCATTTCAAAGATAGTTCTTTCTAGGTTTATCTGGTTACCTAAATTACACCATCATTAGATTAGTGAGATTTTGGTTGAACGCTATAAAGTCTAAAGATGTTAATAAATGCGTGTATTCCTAGTCCGGTGAAGCTGTGAAGACCCTGTCGGGTCAATAGCGTAGTCAGTTCGAGAAAAACAAAAGCGTGTATTATAAAAAATATCATCTCTTAAAATTACTTTCAATTCTGAACTAATTTGCACTTTAGTGTGTTGTTACCATCTTGAACCAAATGGTCACTTAACATAAGGTGTGATTGCTGTCATTCTTGACACTAATAAATATTAAATCCTTTTATAATAAATAACCTATTAGATACAATAGGTACACAAAAATATATACTAATAATTTAGGGAAATATTAATGTAATTGAAATCATATTAGCCGTCTATATTCTTTGTTTTTTATTCACCTAAATTTTTTCTATAAATTATATTGTTAATTGTTTTCCTTAAAACACGGGAAATTCATTAAACCCGGTAACACAACAACATCTAACGCTGTAGCAATTAAAATTAGAATATCTTAATTCATATCGTAGTATCTGGGTTGCCATCGTAATGCGTGTTCGTACCCTAATTCCGGGGTAATACGGAGATAAACCGATGTGTGTGCAAAACTTGGACATGTTTGTGCTTAAGTGAATGTTATGTTGTTTATGTTGAACATGCTAAGATATTATGTTACACTGATATGTTATCTCTACCTATAAGCGCTTTAAGAGTATCTAAAGATATTACTTAATAAATATATTATATGAATTTGTATTTCTACTGGTTTTTGCTCGCTTACACAATTACAATATTAGTAAGGATACCCCTTTATAATATATTTATTTAACAGAAAAGAATCGACAACAGGAACATAACATAAAGTATGCAATTTGTTAAAATTATTTATGATACTTATTATAATCGATTACAGACTTTATAAGATATACAATATAATACAGAAGATAATGATATAAAAGATAGTAATACAGAAGATACTATTAAGAAAGATGAAAAGAAATAAAAAAATGAAATAGAACTAATATTATATAATAACTTGATAAATTATGAAACAAAAAAAAACCATGAAGCTATTAATTTGCAAATTTTAGTCTTAAATTGAAAAGGTAAGTTGCCAAATATATCTATAGTGTGGTCTTTTTGGTCAGGTTATATACTATATATGTACTCGTATATAGGTCGTTATATTGACGTGATAATCTGGAACGGAAAATGTCCTAAATTGGTTCTGTAGCTTTTATAACTAAATAAACAGACTGGATATCTAGGTAGTCTGAAAGGCACATTAATGATAAATTGTTTCAAAGTTCTGGATTAGAATGTAATGAGTTTACAAAATGACAAATGGTAGCAGTAATTAGTAGTCGATTCGAATCACGTGGATTTATAGAGTACCTACATCAGGCTGAGATGTTAGGTAAAATTATTTATTATGAGCTAAACATCACCTTATAAAGTAGACTGCAAGATACAAAAAAATGGCAGATACCGATCGACAAAAAGCCAAGGAAAAAAAAATAATTTGAATGGTCGTTTATCTTTAGACTGTGTAGACACTAGTTTGACCGCCCGCTTCGCTGGGCGTAATTTTATTTAAATAAGATACATTACAGCCTAGCGCTCGCCTGCGGCTTTGTCTTAATAAATGATGATCTTTATTAATGATATATGCAGTGCAAACAAAGATAACAGTTGTGGTGGCTAAGCAGTTTAAGCGGTTGGTACATCAGTCTGCTGTCCGCAGGTTCGAAACCTGGCGTGTACCAAAGAATTTTTCAGAATTTGCGTACGCTGACGGTGAAGTAAAACATTGTGAGAAAACCTAAATCTTCCTGTAGTATCATTGTATGTGGGAAAATATAAAGCTGTGGATTTCTCGGAGCTTGAAATAGTCAATATGTCGTGGGCTGACGTGATTATGCCATGCCCATATCTTCCCTCAGGAAGAGGGTCTCGTACAGGGTTGATGATGATGACACAGCCCATATATATCTTATATCGAGATGATCATTTATAATTATAGGTACTATGATTAGATATATTTACCACGTCAGGGATTAATTATAGAGTACCTAAATACTCAAAAAAAGTGTGTGTGTGTACTTATGTACACGCGTTAGAAGTTATACTTCTTTGGCGTAACAAAACAAAAATCTTTTCAAATATTTTATCACGCCTTATTCTACGTTTGTAGAAAAAACGACACTAACAATAGAAAATGTTGACTATAGCTAACTTCAGGGTGTCGATTTTTCGTGACGGTGTGCGCGCGCATCGTAAAAATTTACTCTCATCATTCTTCCCTAACGCGCCAAAAAAGTATAACTTAAATATATAAGTTCTCTTGACTGATGATGAATGACTTTAGACGTGAAAAACTGTTTGCTATATAACATCGAATATATGGCTTAACTTCTTTTATTGAGACCCTTCAATTATTTATAAAGTGGTAACAACTGGTGGCTTAGCGAAGTTGAAAGAGTTCATTGTTCATTGCATGTTGCTGACACATTCTTTATATGGCAACACGAGCAATAAATCGCAGCACTTAGCTGCTACCATAGTACGGATTCTCATTTCTATACCAGATTACTGTGGTTTTTAATCTAATTAATATGTCAACATGATTACGGTACCTATGATCAGCACCCTACCAATGAACTCAAATCGCAGGTCAATGTACGTTTTGTCCTTTGCGGAATGTAGGGCAAGAGCGATCGATCCTACTTAAAATTCAGTATCGAGCGTTATCGTGGTGCGGGGATAAATTAACGACTAGTTTCGGGTGTGCGGGGTATATTACCAATATTGTACCTTTATGTCCTACTTTTAGCTCGATGTAGGTAATCTTTTTGCAACACATATACATATTTCAGTTATTTTGTACTTACTGAGTCAACTCAGTTCAATATTAGAATAAACCAAAGCTTACGGTGAAGAAAAACATACTCGAGTATAAAAAAGTGGTTGTATGCTTATAACCACACGATAGAAGTTAAATCTTCTGAAAATAGTATAATATCATTATATTATTACAATACGTATTAATAAAATATGTAATTGTTGGAACGTTCGACTCCTTGTTAGACAGTAAACGCGGTTGGTGATGACTGCAGACGAGTTTACGCGATTTAAACGTAACCAAACTGAACGTGACGGTTCACTTTCGTCCAGTAATTAACGCACTTAAAGTAGTTTTTCCTTAAAAATACTATCAGAAAGCTTCATTCAGCATCTAATCGCAACTTTAGTTTGGATATAGTACCATATCAGTCGGACTTTATACCTTCTATTCAATAGTACAATATTTGGTATAATACCTTATGTACTAAACCTACATAGGTTTACTTATACAGTGTAAAATATGCCTTAAAATGCCATTATCCTTTTAGGTGCATTACCTGTGAATTATTTTCAGTATAAATGATTACCTATTTTACTTCTAAAAAAAGTATTTAGCTTTTTGCTATTGAACACCAAACATCTATTTTAGAAAAGTTTTTTTAAGAATTGTGTTTTTTAAATAAAAAGTTTAATAACGTCTTCAATATCGTGATGTTATAGCACTAAATAGGATCATAATAAAGACCAGCACGTTTCAAACCTATCTAAAGAAATTTAGGCAATAACATTTTCTATATAGTTCAAAGACTCTATAATAGACACCTAGATATCAATCACGTCTTAATTCACTTAAAATCAGACAATTAAAAAAACAGTTACATAAAAAAATAAAAATAAAAACTAAAGACGTAATCGAATCGATTCGACACACAATTTTAGATCGAATTCGGTGAAAACGATGCTGAGATACAATATAATATAATCGAGTAGGCATCGAACATTTTTCGCCTCGGTAATCGATTGCCGATATAAAATACTGGTATCGATTGACAATAATTCGAGTTCGATGAACTCTTCAGCTATTGGTGTTCCGTCTAAACAAAGTCAAGATCGTGGGCGACAGGTTTTTAACACCTGTCACTTGGGAAAAAAATGAAAATCACGAATTATCCAATAAGAAGTCAGTTTTCTGGCGGTTACGACGTGTAAAGGTGTTGACTTAGTGATAGGAGGTAGCGAAATTAATGTGGTTCTTCTTTAAAAGTGAATAAAGTTATAATAGAACGTTCTCTTAATTATAATATATATCAAAGCTGTTTGAATTGGTTATTGTGGCATGCTTTTATGCTGGAAATTTTAGAGTAAAACCTCAGAAACTGGAAAACAAACCTTATGCGGTTTCTTTTATCCAGCTATTTCAAAGAAATAAATATTCTCGTGGAATTTGTAGGATTTAATTCAATTGTAATATCATTAATGCCATTCAGAAGAATAGTTTAAACAAAGCTCTACGTTTTCTGGGACATAGTTAAAGAAACGCAAGTTTATCCATGACCGACGTTCATTTCTTGCTCTTACCAGCAAGATTTATAGTGGATGTGTTGGGTTGAACGTCACACTGATCTCATTGGTGAAGCTCGATGACGTTGGTTGACCACTCGCTGATGAAATTTGCCGTCTTTTATAACATCTGGCTATTCGTCGCAGGCACGATAGGGGCCATTCAGTCATTACGTAGCCACTAAAGGGGTGGCGGGAGTATTGGATTTGCTTATTTTTGATAACATGAGGGATGTGGTGGAGTTCTGAATATGTAGGCCTTGTATGTGAGGCGCGCAGTCAAATCACCTGGGCTACCATCGACTTAGACTGCTTATATCGCTATAAGTAAATACCACCAGATATAAGTAAATTCCGCTATAGTTTATAAATTCCTTATAAAGGAAACCAGAACAGATAAAAAACTTTTGTATAAATGCTTACGTAAATATGGCGGGGGGAATTATTACTTACTTTTGCTGAAAACGGGGAGGGTGCGGTCAAAAATTTACAAAAATTCTGCTTACGTAATACTTGAACGGTCTCATATGGCTTTAATAGGACACTATTAATCGCTACATCTTATATACTGTATCCGTAACCGACGTACCTCCGCGTCCGCGTTTCAGAACGCTCCCCGCGTGACCGTGTCTAAGAACGACGATCTCTTTATTGATTATCGCCAGAAGAATTCAGAGTTTCCGAAATATATCAACTGAAGATTTCTTTACTAAAATACAATGAAGTGGAACATTACATTATAGTTTCGAAGTAACTTTTGATATATAGACTAAATAAAAATTTTGCACAAGAAAATATTTTTAAATAAAAAAATGAGAATCATAAAAGACATTGATACATATTTTTAATTTTAATTAATTAATTTAATTTTTAAAACACTGATATTGTATACGTAATAACTCTTGCAAAATTAATGACTGAAATTATCATAATATTTTCCGTTTCAATATAATTTATTTTAAAAAAATCCTACAAAGAGTTAAACTATAAATAACAATCAAAATAGAAGTGAATTAATAGTATCGAAAGGTTACAAAAACAGAATTGAGTTTTATTCTTATTAATTTAGCATTCAAAATAATTGGCTGTTCGCCAATATCTCATCACTTATCCAATTTTCCGGTCAATTTACACGTCACAACAATAGATCTTGCTGGCTTACTGCGTAATCAAACGGTTAATTCTTATTTCTATTATATATTTTATTAATATACAATCTCCATAAAGAATTAATGGGAGATTTGAAAGAAGGTTCCAACTGCACAGTGGGTCAGTATGAGCTGAAGATTAAAACTGATTGTTATAGTATTGGAGCTTACACTCATGGGGTGTAAGGTGTGTCAAATAACATCTAAGACTTGAGACACTCAAGCCAACCTCACCTGCACGTGGTGCACTCTGCTAAATAACGAACGAGGCAATGGCGAAAGCGGAGTGGTAGGGTTCTACAGCCTGACTGGGTCGCAACCACCATATATATGGCGAAAAAGCCCGTCATAGTGATTCGCTTCTGCGGATCGCGTTTCGGGATCAGCCTGTGCATATCCAGCTTTTCGCAGGCCGGCATGACAGCGGCGACCGGCGATGGATAGTGTGTCACTCGGTGGTGGCCATTGTTTTTGGATTGTACTGTGCTTACCAACAGGCACAGTGCAGTTATTTTGCCGTGTTACAGTAAAAAATAAAAAATGCATGTTTATAGCACTTCTCAAAAACATCGTTGGACAAAAAATTAATTAATGTTTAATTGCAATCGTATAAGTTTTAAGTAATCTTTCAATATACATCTTAATAAAGAAAAATATTTAGTCATAGTTTTATGTCCTGCAGATTATCTGGAGTGTATCTGGGTCAGAGATGAAATCTTAACATTCAACCTATTACTAAATTTTGCTTTATTATCAGCATATATATCTTTTAAAGATAAATACTCTTATACACTTATAACCAGCCAAGTCATGTTGGCCATTATTTTCTGTGAAATACTCTTTTACTACACTTTTTCTGGGAATTTTGCTATCAATATGCAATATTTTGTGCTTAAATCTTACAATTAAAATGTAGTTCAAGTAAAGAAATAGCGTAACAGAGTCACGGGATTTTAAATTAATTTCTGATATCATTTATATTCGGGATTCTTCCAAATGGTTATGAATAATTGTAATAATTCTTGAGTTAAAATTATAAACGGTAGCGTACCAACCTTTAGATAATATTTCGTGGTAGTCCTGTAGGTGTGGATTCGACACAATGGAACGATCTAAACAGTTCGGTGAGTGCAGTTAGGCGACCGCGAACAGGAACTGTCCATGTTGCGGCTTCCGGTTTTACATTCGCCGCTATTCTATTTGCTAACACTGATCTAATGTGTGGATAGGTTCAATATATTGTTTGTTTTCATTGTGCTCAGTTTATTTATTCGTTTAAAAATATCTGTGTAAGAGAACAGTCTTATTTTTCAAAAACGACGTTTCTGAACGACGCTCCGAATGTCAAAGTGACGGATGAGAATAAGAAGTCGGATATATATATCTGTCTCGCTCTTGGGCAGTATTTTTCTCAATGTAACAAATAGTAGGTATTTTTTTGTGAGTCTAAATAGTTTTTATTCACGAAATCGGTTTAAATACCATTGCAATATCAAGTCTGAGTAATCGATGTGGTTCATTGATGAAGGCACTTATAAAATTTCTATTTCAAGTAGCTTTATTTAGCTTTTTTGTCCACTTCTAGTTTTTTTAGTTTTCGTCGCTAAAGATATCGCGCTTGTAAACACTTTATTTGTAAAAATAGCCTTTCAGCTGTATTCCTTGAGTATTCTCTATTAATATTCCCTTCCAGTTTGGTATTTAGATATGTTGTAGGAATTCATTAATCATTTATTACTTTGTACAATTTTTTATTAATAGATAGGTATGTATGTACATGAAAATATCAGTTATTCTAACATTTGCGTGTATTGTATAGATACAGTCTTTTACCCCACTGCACAAAAGGACGGTCACGTTTTTCGAGTGTATGTATGTTTGTCACATTTTGTAATTTTAACAGCTTAACAAATTTTGGGATATAAAGTATGGTTAGATTCATGACAATTACGGCAGTGACATAGGCTATGTAATATTTATGTGACTTTTGTTTTACTGTCAGGATATTTGTTTTTCTCTACTAATAATTGTGAATATAGTTATCGCGGGTAAAGGCTAGTAAGGATATAATTACGCTTTTCTATAGGGATGAGCTAATACAAAATTATAATAAAATAACTAACAGTCCAGTTTAACTTCATTCGAATTCATCGTGAATGAAACATTAGTATTGTGTACTGGTGATAAATCAATCATATTGACTGTCTTTTGGTTTTTTTTTTATAGTAGCACGGTAAAATGGCTGCACTGTGCCTGATGGTAAGCACAGTACAGTCCAAAAACAATGGTGACCACCGACTGACACACTATCCATTGCCTGTCGCCATTGTCATACCGACCTGCAAAAAGCTGGATATGCACAGGATAATCCCGAAACGCGACCCGCAAAAGCAAATCACTATGACGGGCTTTTTCGCCATATACATGGTGGTTGCGACCCAGTTAGGCTATAAAACCCTACCACCCCGCTTTCGTCATTGCCTCATTCGTTATTCAGCAAGGTGCACCACGTGCTGGTGAGGTTAGCTTGGATGCCTCAAGTATTAGATGTTATTTCACACCCCTTACACCCCAAAAGGCATACTTTGGGATCAATTAGGATGTATCCAGCTATTAAGAGACTCGGAGGACGGTATATAACCGACAATTACCCATGGATTCGATCTTTCATTATGTAGTACCAGCATTATTTCGTTATATTCTTTTACGCTTGAACGAATTGACAAGCACGAACTAGTTAGGTTCCTATTTTTTTTATATCATAGGAGGCAAACGGTCATGTGGGTCACCTGATATAAAGTTATCACCACCGTCCATAGACAATTGCAACACCAGAAGAGTCGCAAGTGCGTTGCCACCCTGTGTGTGGGGGACGCGGAGGGGGGTACAGAATAGGGAGGGGGAGTAGGGGAAGTGTTCCGGCGCTCTCACTGACCGAACGAAACGCGACAATGCAAGCACTGTTACTTCACGTCGGTTTTCTGCGTGAGGGTGGTACTACCCCGGGCGTGTCGACCCATTCATGCTGAAACCAATAATAGCTTCAGCGTGGCTCTATCACCTCTGCTAACGAAAAATGCTCCTATATATATATAATAAAGTATAGTTCATTTGACGCTCAATTTCGCTAAGCCAAGCGTAGGTATCAGGACAGGACTACAACCACTCGACGCAGTTTCCTAAAGATGGTTTTAGGCTATATTCATTTCGATACCATTTACAATTTGCCATTTTTTTTAATCCACCGCGAAGCGTGTGGGTGTCAACTAGTCGACGTATATAAAAATATTGACATTGTTCCAGTTTGTGTTAAAAAGAATCAGCCAAAGGTTTATTAGTTCCGTGTAAGGTTCGGGATAGAGCTCGCAGGGCCGCATACAAATTGGAGAAGGCTTCAGCGAACTTGAACTCTTCTATCGATTAGTAGAATCATACGTGCGGTCAGAATATATCTTCACGCTCTCATTTACTGGATAAGCAGAGTTGTATATCGAGGTTTATGGTAACATTTTTAATGTAATTGAAATTTTGTTTTCACAAAAGTTAACTGCTTTAGTGAAAATATGTTCAGACTTTACTACAAAGTTACCAAATTATAACCCTAACTAATATTATAAATGCGATTATAAGTTTGTTTGCTTGTTAACCTTAGAAATTTTCTTATAAATATGTAGGAAAAATATAGAACTGGTGTGATACTTATGCCCTATATCTTCCCTCGGAAAAGGCCCTTTTGTCCAACTAATTAATATCTATATATAGGTATAATTCTTCTATCCGTGTGTATATGGTTAAACTCCTCCTAAACGGCTGGACAGATTTTGATGATTTTTTGGAATGAGAATGGTTTGGAATGAGAATGGTTTGGATTGACAATTGGAACCGGTAGGTAGGTTTGCGGTTGAATTTTAGATCTTTTTTTATCAAAGCAGGACAACGTCCGCCGGGCCCGCTGTAACCACTATATGTAGAAAAAATAAAGAGCTGTGAATGGTTTTGTCGTTTCAAATAGATAACACATTGTGAGTTTTTGCCCAACAGTAGGATTCTTATAGGCTGATATTATTAATATTGTCCTAATATTTTTATAAATATGAATTGGTTTTTTTTACTCGTTTTAACTCATTAACTAAGCAACTGATCGTTGTGGATTTTTGCATACACGTTGTCAGAGGTATAATAAAGAAAAGAGGGTACCTATTAATCATAAGAAAGTACTCTTCCCGAGGGATAGGTCAAGTCTATATTAAAACGAATGAAGCTATGAGGAGGTAAATACTGAAGCCGTGCTGCGACCTTAATAATCATAATAATTAGTTTGTTATTTGTTAGTATATACTAAATAATCCTTTTTTTATATTATTGGAGGCGAACGAACAGGTGGGTCACCTGATGTTAATCACCAACGTCCATAGACACTTGCAGCACCACGGGAATCGCAAGAGCATTGCCTGTATTTGGGGAAGATGGAGTGGGGGAGAGGGAGTGGTCCTCCGGCGCTCTCACTGACCGATCGAAACGCAACAATGCAAGCACTGTTACTTCACGTCGGTTTTCTGCGAGAGGGTGGTACTACTCCGAGCGAGCCGACCCATTCATACTGAAACGAGTAATAGCTTCAGCGTGGCTCTACCACCTACAAGCTGTAAGCAAGTGTATGTTGATGTATCACGGGTTAATTGCCAAGTGCAAAAAGGGGCGTATCACAGCAGTTCGATAGAGTTTATGCTAAGAGAGCGTATAAATGTTTACTTTGGATTTTGATTTTATGTTACACTCAAAATATGTCTACAAAACGATTTTTTTTTTTTAAATGCGCCATTTCTCATTTGGAGGTTTAATAAAATACAATCTTGTAATTCTTGAATTGTTATGATTTTTTTTAAATGATACAATTCGGTTATTATATATATATATATATATAATAATTAAACAAAACTCTACATACAGGTACATAAATGAACGTGTCAGTCGTGTAACTCGACTTATGTGCCGAAACGGCTGAATCTATTTTGTTGAGACTATTACCGATAAATAGAGGATTTCTAAGATCTAGGCTTTCAAGGAAGGGAAGTTTTAAGGAATCTAGGATTTATATCATTACCGTTTTGTATATGAAGTAAGTAGTAATAATAGATTTTTACAATTTATAGGGTCTGTTAGAGTTCTACCACGCCGACGAAGTCGCGGGTAGAAACTAGGTTCATTACAAAACAGACAAACTATAGATAAGTGAAGTGTCAACGTTTTATATAAGATGCCATGGGAAAGTGAATGCCGTAGGAATCAGCTGTTACGGTACTGGGTAAGTTAGTGGTCCATTAAGTTGTGGTTAAGTTATTAGGGAGGCACTCAATGGAGAGCCGATTGAAATTACGATTGGTCTCATCGCTAGTGTTTGCTTTGTAAATTGCCTTATCATCGTACTACGATTTATCTATTAATTATTGGAAATACTTAATTATTACAACGTTAATTATGAATTTACCGTACATTTACACATACTTGTAATATAACTACATATAAATATAACTAAAACTACGAGCACCATACATAAGGTATAACATTCATCATAGTGGCGTGTATATGGGTGTCGCTAGGTGTCACCAGTAACCAAACGAAATGTAAGGAATCTGTATTCGGCTTGCAACCCCCAAACACATAATAAATACGTTATGGTAGCTATTTTTTAGTTTATTATGTTTTGAGATCAGTTAGAGTGTAACGGAAAAGGTAATTGGTAATTTATTAAGGTAATTGGTAATTTAGTTGGTAATTTATTAAGGTAAATGGTAATTTTAATGTTGACCACGATAGAGCCACGCTGAAATTATTACTGGTGTCAGCATGAATGGGTCAGCTCGTCCGGGGTACTACCACCCTCTTACAGAAAACCGACGTGAAGTAACAGTGCTTGCATTGTTGCGTTTCGTTCGGTCAGTGAGAGCGCCGGAGGCCCACCTCCCCTCCCCTCTCTCCTCTCCCGCACCTAACCCTTCCCCCCAAAGGGTGGTAACGCCCTTACGACTCCTCTGGTGTTGTTAGTGTCCATGGACGGTGATGATCTCTTAACATCAGGTGACCCACATGTTCGTTTGTACAATTCTGGAAAATTAATTGCTTATTTAAAAATTTGGTGGTAGGTCATTATTTGTGTTAACCTAGCTATATATCTAATAAATACCATGACGTTCAATATTGAATGTCACGTATCCGACGGTGAATTTGTTCACTAAACACAGCGTCGTACAATATTCGACAACACTGGCATCAGCTTGTGGTTATCAATAATATAATTTAAACTCCCGAATGTAATGTAAATATTCATCTGACGACCTAATTCAATACATATTTAAAATTATTACTAAAATATAACCCTCTTAATAGAAGTATGTATAGCGTTGTAGGCTCTCTTCAGACCACGCCCATCTTTCGTACGTTCATTCAATCGACCGTGCATTTTATTATTCATCAAGTCACACGTTCATGGTGACCTATTAAAAGTTTTTGATAATTAAAACCCTTTTCGCGAATCTGGAACTAAACCGCATCCAGCCGCATCTCTACAACTGGCGCGCATCCAACCAACAACTCACTTATTATATTCTATGAGCGCGGACTATAAACGTATTCCTGAACATATCACGTAGTCGACTACTAGCAATTTTAACCAATCAGAACGCGACAATTCAACTTAATAGCTTAGGCCACGCCCCGTCACGTAACCGCCTATTACGGCCCGTGTAACGACGCAGGCTTTTAAATTTCCGATTCCGTCCGATCGATGTGCGGCGCGTCGCTCGCCCGTAGCGCTCTGTCCCGCTCTAATAGCCGAATCGGGGTGTCTAGGCTGTATGCGATAGAGTCGCGTTTGGCGCGCGTGCTTGGTTTCAGTTGCACGTCCGCGGTTGAAGGAGGGGGACGCATGCAACTGTTTTCGATAATCGGCCGCGCGTTCCGTACGTGAAAATCGGACAGTATCCCGACAGTCACGTCCGCGTAAAAACGGATATATGCCCAGAATATTTATTAAGTGGGTGGCTGTGCGTGACTTTTCCCGTGTGAATAGCTCTAGCCCCTTAAATGATCGCCCGCGAAAATTGAACAGGCGTTTGTTTGATAACTGAAAACGTCTTCGCCTTAAATTAAGGCTCACCGTCCCCAGAGTCGTATCTACTGTGGATAACGATGTGCCAATAACCGGACGTTCCCGTGTGAAATACCGTGATCGGACATAAACTGCCTGTGATAAAACAAACAAACGAGATAGAAGTGAATAAACAGTAAAGTTGTATAAACAATGATTCGTTAATAGGTTATTAAAAAAATTTAAACAGTTTTAAATTTTGTTAAATTTGACTAAAGATGAATGTAACCGTATGTGAAATGTTTGGGACTATCGGATCGGACTAAATAGACCAATAAGAGAGTGCTAAGTGAAAATGTTGCCGTACCAAGCGGTAGCTATGGACTACGCGGTGGCGTCCGCTGGATTCCACCACCACCAGCGGCCGGGAGGGCTGCCAGGAGTTATGGGCCTCCCCGGTCCGGGCTCTGGCCTGAACCATGGTCTTAACCCGGCCTTCACCCATTCCTGGTTCGTACAGACAAGCCCGGATATCTGTCGGCAGCAACAAGCATCCAACCAATCGCATCTCGAACCTGGGCACGTTCCATTTTTCTTTATATTATTTTATTTTTAATTAGTACTTTATTCCCACATTTGTTAACTTGTTGACATAAACAAATATTTAGCACCTGTGTAAAATTTAAATTCTTTTAATTTTAAAATATTTTAAAAATGAACAAATTTAAACAACTTAACAAATGAAAAAAAAAACTCAAATAGATTTATATTTTGCATTAATTTATTTTGTCATATTATTTATTTATGTGCTTATTTATCTTGTGCTTTTTGGTAACAATAGTAAATGTTGTCACGTACTAAGTAATATGTCGTTTCGATGTCGAAATATAGTAATAAATGTGTTTAGATTTCTCGTTTCAAGATAACAACTTGCACTTTTATTGCGTCGCATTATTTAAATAAAAAGTACAGAATACGTAAGATAAATATAAAAAATGTTAAATGTCGACGCGTAAAGCGAAATTACTGTCGAAAAAGATTTCCTGATCTCTATCACTATGGCATCGTTATACTTGTTTCTAACTTGATAACTATATTGTCGTAAGCTACAAATTGCCTCGTGCCATGTACAAGAGCTGTGTACCAACAGGAAGTAATATTTTTTATTACAAATTCAACTTAAATTAATTTAACGCGATCTGTTACTCGCGTTTTGCAAAGAATTAAAAACATTTAAACATTTCTTTGCCAATGTTAAATATTTTCAAATTTATTTATATTAAAAAAAAAAATGTCGAAACAAAAGAAAATCGCCTAAAATGTAAACATGTATTAGTACAAAGACGTATTGGCCACATATAGTAATAATGTTGTAGCGATCTTTATGTTTAATATACTAGCTACCCGCCCCGGCTTTACACGGGTGTACTAATTAAGGATATGAGACTAGTACGTCCAGTTTTGTACAACCGTGTAATAAAATAAAATGGTAACTGAACGTTAATCTGTCAATATTTTTGAAGATCAAACCTTGGTTGAATTTACCTATCTCAAATACCGGCATCCATTTTTATATGTATATAAATGAACATCAAAAGCCAAATGTACGTAAGGGTATTAGTTTAGAACAAAATAAAGTGTGAAAGAAAATGTATGAAAAATCGTACGGAAAAGTGAAAATATTGATTAAAAAATCTCCAAATAAAAAAGTGAAGAAGTGAATGAGACGGAAAATAAAAGGAGTTCTTCAGAAATATTAGCTTTCATTCATTATTATTGTTTTTTTATCTAATCACATGATCATACTATAAAGAGAAGACTTCGAAGGGCATTTTTAATTACCGGTCACTTACATATGAAGGATATAATTGCATATATTAATATGTAACGAGATTATTATTACAGCTTCACCTCTATTGAGAGCAAAAACAAAATCACTTGGACTAAACCTTATGTATGTCTTGTATAAAAAACAATACCATTTAATTTCAAGCGTGACAATATAATTTTAAAATAAACATGGTTTGTATTATTGGAACTAATATAACTGATATGCAAGTATCATTACATAGTATAAAACAAAATCCCCTACTGCGTCTGTCTGTCTGTCTGTACGCGATAAACTCAAAAACTACGGAACGGATTTTCATGCGGGTTTCACCAGTGGATAGAGGGATTCATGAGGACGGTTTTGGTATATAATTTGTCATTTGGATTTTTTTTATAATCAGGGCGGGACAACGTCTGCCGGACCGGTAAGTATATAAAATCCAACCATGAAACTGACAGTTATGTTAATCACAAGTATGAAGTGCCCAACATCGCAATTGTCAGTTATGGACATGACACAAAATACACTTTTATATAGAGATTGAACCGGCGACTTTTCGGCTCAGTACTAGGGCTTACTACCATTGAGCTAAGAAATCTAGTTGATTATACTGTATTATGATGTAGATTGTACAAACCTACGCATAAATTATTTTCAATATGAGGATAGTATCGTTGGCCCAGTTGTGTGATACAAGAAGTTATGGAAATATTTATTGAACCATTAGAAAAAATAAAAATGGAACATTACATGTTTAATATATCCATATAGATACTGTATTATTGCATCACGAGACTTGGTAGTTTTTTTTTTTCGAACTGACTACGCTATTGACCCAGCAAGGTCTTAACATCTTCACTGGGTTACTAAGGCGAGCGCTTAAGGCACTCAGCCGATTTTGTTTTGACAACTAGCTCAAGGGTGCACAGCACACCATATATGAGTTGTTGAAACATATATGTGTACCAAGCATACGTACCTCAACAACTCTTATATATATATTTCGTATCGGATAATATTCTAAAATTTTATCCTATTGTAATATACTAATATACTATTGTATATATTAGTACAATTACGTATGTACAATTATTTTTCAATAATGTTGGTCCAATTGTGTGATACAAAAAATGTTAGTTATGAAATTTGCGATGGTGTATAGATTTATAAGCCGAATATAATAAAAATGTGGTGTATTTTGTGTATATATATATATATGATTAGTATACCACAACGTCACAAGGCTCAGTAAATTATGTACTTATATTATATTAGGTTAATACGGCTGCGTGTAAAGTCTTTTCAGTATGCGTGGAAGGTCGTTGGCCCAGTGGTGTTATAAATGTTCAGAATTAAATATGCAATTATGCATCAACCTGCAAGCAAATACAAGAAAATATACTATAGTAAATGTCTAATATGTCCAGATGGTTACTTTTACAATTATTTTCAGTATGAGTACAAGGTCGTTGGCCCAGTTGTGTTATATAAAAAGCGTTGAGAATTAAATATGTATCAGCCAAGCCAAGCATAAAAAATGGAGCACGAGCGACCTTGTACTTATACTGAAAAGAATTTAAACAGTATCCATCTGGACTACACAGACACGTTTGTAGAATATAGAAATTTAAATTTAAAGTGTATGTATTATTTAGAAGTCCATTCAAAAGCGATGTTCTGAAGGTCAGAGCAGACAACATGTCGACTCGAGTCAGAAATGCCTCGGCAACCTCGGAACCTATCTTTTACCAAGTTAAAAGACAATATTTCATACAAGCGTGGACGGAACAAGTTAGGTACACAAATTAAGATGTTTATCGCGGCATGACTGCTCGGCCGAGACACGCGGTCTTGCGCTATGAAAATATACGTTTAAATAAATACAAAAAGTAAACTATAATATGTTTATTTTGTTATAAAATCGTAAGTTTGTCATCTCACGGAATATGAGAGGTTAACATCGATAACTTCTGGATAAATCATGAATTTGATACTTAAGAAGTTGCTACTTATACATGACACGTCCTTAGGAGAAAAAGTATAGAAAAACAGAAGTTTTTTTACAGATTTCATCAAGATTAAGAAATAATCTCCAATCCTTTCTGAAAGATTAAGGTTTTTTTTATTGAAAAATATATAGTTATTTAAATCCTTAGCAGTTAAATATATATTTTTCCTATAACTTCAATTTTGATCTAATAAGTCATATTTTTTGTGTAAGGTATACTTTAAAGCGCCTTGTAATCTTAACAATTCTTTAGGACAGGCTTTCCAACGAATTAACCAATAACATTAAAAAACCATATAGACGAGTCAAGAAATATGAAATGCAGCTTTAAGTATGTATATTATGATTCCAAAAACTAAACAAAAATCTCTCATATCTGACCTCAGTACAAATTGGACATTAAAGAAGCCGACTGAAAAACTAAAGCAATTGAATTATACAAATTATATATTTTTTTTATAACGAGTCGAGATCAAAATCTCGTTTAACTTAATAATTTAGACAACAATAAGAAACGTATCACAGCATCAGGTTCGCCTTGGTAATTTGTCGTTTTCCCAGAAACCGTCGACTGCTTGTAATGAGGATTAAGTTATTACAGACGAAGTCACCCGTTACTTAACTGTATCTATGTTTTGTAAGTAATTGGTCTAACTTGTGTGTATATGATTTTCTAAAGTAATTGGTCTTTAAATATTTAACTAGAAAGTTAAGATCTTTTAAAATAAAGGTCTTTCCTTTATATATTAAATTAGTATATTGTAGAGAAATTAGCATTTGTATTTTATAATTTACTAGCTGTCCCGTGCCCACTTCGTTGTGCGGTAAACGTTTATAAAAAAATACTTTTTGTGACAAATATAAAAGTTAGACATATGCTGTCGGTGACTTCTTTAGAGCTCAGTCATATAACTCTCGTCGTTAAGACAGCGATTATAAGAAACGTTTTCGTTCGACCGCTTTTTCTTCGACATACTTTGCAAAACCGACTACCACAAAAAAGTATTTTCACTTTTCATGTTCATTTATAGCCTATGACACTCACAAATAACGTGGCTTGGTGGAAAAGAATTTTCAAAATAAGTTTGGTCGTTCCTGTGATTACCCCCTACAACCTCCCAAACTCACAGACTATACTTCTTTATAATATTAGTATAGATTAATTTATACATATCTCCGTGTTAATTCGTACACGTCAGCTTCGATGGACTTATTTTTTAAATTTCTGGAGTCATTTGGAACATATAAAAAAAGTTTCAGCAAACTCCGTTAACTAAAATTTAAGATAGATTTCTTTAAACATACATATAAATAATTTTATATATTAGTGTTTATAATTGAAATTTTAAGTATACCCTTTTGTCGAAATTTAATGTTTCGTTTGAAAATCAAAGACAATTCAAGTTATAAAAAATCAAGGGAGGTCGTTGAAATTGTAGGGGTTGTTCTTATCACTGTTACTTGTTCCTATTCAGTCTGCAACCACCACATACATGATCTATTTCCACATGCAAAACATATATTATTCTTCTTAAAAAGAACGTTATACAAATAAGTAATTCGTTCAAATATTATAATTTCACATCATAACGTAGAGTGACGAAAGTAGTTCGGCTCAGTGCGGTCACCTCTCAAGGTTTGTCAACCCAGTTCTGTTGCGTACAATCAAGTTAACTGTTACATAAATTGTAACGAACGAACTATCTCAATGAAAAGACCGTTTGTTTTTGTGAGAATCAACGGCGGTGCTCTTCACTTACTCGAATTTACTTGTGTCATGAAACTCTTATTTTTTTTCGTCCATTTACAAGGTTAGCGTATGACCACAATCTCGCCTAATATTTAGCGAATAATGTCGCCTAAGATTTTCACATGCACACTGTTGCACGCTAAATTTAAAAAGACAGGCTAACTATAGAACTTGGAAAAGATAATAGACATCGACTCTGGACTATTAACTACATAGAAGTGCTCTCACCAGACCTCTCCAAGTAACCTCCTTCACCAGTATATATGACAGCTCAGACTCGTTTTGATATTCAAACAACAGAACACCAGTACAATGAAAAGAGGAAAGGATATGATGCAAGTAAAGATATAAGCATAGCTGCATTTTATTCGACTGCCAATGATTTATATGGCATGAATTGTAGTCACCGCTTAGGAAAAGACGTCACTATCCGGCTATGAACAGCAAAGCGAAAGCCTTTAGAAGTCAAAGTATTCGTCCCCGATAGGTAGAACTCGAAACGTGACGAATAAATTTTTTATCATGCGTATATGGCGTAAGAGTTCCTGTGTTGTGGAGAATATTAAAGTATCAACGCTGTATAATCTTACATTACATATTTACAATAGGAATACATTAAGTAAGAATGCTGGGCAAAGTTCAAATTCGAAAGCGTCATCGCCACAGATATTTCTTGCTTAAAGAATTAGTCCTATCGCTGCTGTATTAAGGTCCAAGGTCCAAAGAATGTGGTTGAACGTACAAATCATTCCTACTCAGTTCTCAAGACTAGCAACTTAGTAATAACTGGATTCAGTACTCCGGTCTTTCTGACTCTTTTTGTGACTCTTAAAGATCAGGTGTAATTGTGGAATGCGTCCGTAATGAAGCAGAAAGGCGAGAGTACTGTCTAACAGTAGGTAAGGATTTACGTTGCGTTGGGGTCTGTAACGACATTTTGGCTTCACCTTTGTCGGATGAAGCCAGGATGCTGTACAGGTTAGCCAATGTTGCTATCAATAGGAGGTAAATTGCGATTACGTGTGTCTAGTATCTATTATATA
This sequence comes from Antheraea pernyi, assembly GCA_015888305.1. Lineage (NCBI taxonomy): Eukaryota > Metazoa > Arthropoda > Insecta > Lepidoptera > Saturniidae > Antheraea > Antheraea pernyi. The sequence continues at coordinate 848,610 of MU158788.1, read as the reverse complement.
TGCCTTCCAATAAGAGTAATATGGTCGTTTTGAGGCCAAAACCTTATAAAAAAAAGATTTAAATAAAAAAGATCAGGTGAACTATATGCGTATACGATTATGGACGATACTGCTAACTGTTATACAGCAGTCAGAAGATCTTTTTTTTAAAATAAATCTTCATTTGTACATTTTCCTGAATCAATATATAGCCTACACATCGTCCCAGTAAAAGACTTACAATGACCGTAATAATTTAATAATTGAAGGAAATATATAGCGAACAAGTTGACTCGGGTCTTCCAGAACATTATCATTACAGAAAAGAAATAGAATCGAACAGAAACATCACGATATAATATACATTATTCACTGATAATTATTTACGTAGCTATTACCAAAGTCTACCAACATTTTTAAATCAAAATCTTTTGTCAAACATTCAATGCTGTGTTAATGTACTCATACTTTTCTAAGCTTATCATGTTACTTTGAATCATAACCTCACAGTATCTTTAAATATTTTAATCCAACGTATGCCAAAAAAATAACTTACGTTAAATGTTTAAAACCAACGACTGCCTTCTATCTGAATTAGTTAACCCCCAAAAAAACATTCACCAATTTTTCTAAATAATTTTATAACAAAAACATCCATCGCCTCAATCAAAAGACAAAACCCTTTCACACTCCGTCAACGTTTTCTATAGCTGCTAAACAAAAAACTTAACTGAAAATATTTAACACAAAAACAATGTAACAAAGAAAAAACCACACATCCGTTTTATAAAAATATTCTGATTGAAAAATAAAGACCGTGACTAAATGATGTAACACGCGTTTTTGTTGTTAATGGTGGAGTTTGAATTTCGGTCCGTCGATCAAACCGTTGACTCGCTCAGAAAGGTTCCTTAGGGTGTGCAGGCCATAAGGGAAAACTTGAGACGCCTTAAATTGTAAACAATTTAACTTTAAATAAACTCCCAATCTTGTATTCCGTATATTTCAGCAGTGAATCAACTAAGATTTTAATTAGAGAAAGGCTCGAATCCTCGACTCTTCATGAGATTTCGGTAAAGGAAAATATCGTAATGAAACCATAGGCACGATGGTAGGAACATTTTATAATGCTTGCCTGATTGGATAATACCTTCATCTTGGTTGGTCGTCAACCAGGTGTATTCCAGTTGCTGCACTTAAAGCCAATCTCATCTATGTTTAGATGTTACTTCAGTTAAGATTTTCACTTTACATCAACAAATTTTTATTATCTTTGTAACTGACCAAAAACATTTCAACTACCCATTTACAATCTTATGTAACTAGGCAATCGGACACAAGTCCAATCTTTGAACTATTAACCACTTCGATAATAACTGCACTAGTTTTTAAAACGTGTACTGTTGATTAAGGAGAAGCGATACATTTTGAATATTCTAAAGTTAGATCCTCGAGATAATCATTTGGAATATCAATTTTTCCGTCAATACATGTGGGACGTGCTATCGATTAAAGTGTTTGTCAATAGCTGTCAATCTAATAGGACCACGTATTCACGAAGATCAAAAGTGAATAAAGCGAGTGTTGAAGCACCAAAAAACGCATCAATGACTCGGCATTTTTTTTTTTTCGGCATTCGCTATCGATTTCTTTAATGTCACACGCTTAAATAGAAGTCATTACAAATTTTGATGACCAACTCTCAACACTGGCTAGAAATCGCAAATTTTCATACATTTTCGTATTCATTTATTTAGAGGCACTATTTTGGGTCTACATATAATTACGATTATAATTGTTCTGCTTCTTAAATTTCTCATATAAATGGTTTGCTAACTTTCCTCTCCCTTACAGTTACAAACAATGTAACTGGCAAACCAATATCCAATCAATCGTTGCACCTGCGAACATAAAATTATATTAAGCTTTCCAACCGCACTACTGGACTGATGGAAAAAACTCACTTATTCTTTTGTGTAATGTAACCACAATTATATGTTGGCAGGGAAATGTTATTTCGTTATTGCTACTTGCATCGGATTATGAATTCTAGATTGAATTTCACCATAATAAAAACTAATTTTGTAAGGTAGTATTATAAAAATACAAAACTTGGTCCATTTAATGTTAAATGTTGGCCTATTAGGTTCTCTATTAAACAATCTAGGCTTTCTTCTAAGAAACTGCTCATTTACTGGAATTCTGATAACAAGAAAGATACAGGTGGCAAACTCTCTGCTATGTATATCATTCGGCAAATTTCGTTCAGTTGGGATGTTGCTGGTTAGCTGGAAGAAAATGCCTCATGACATTAAGCTCGCCAGTGTACAAATCAAAGTGCAATAAAGAATTCATTCATTCATTCATTAATATGCCAATGTCTTTTCAATCTAAAATTATATTGATAGATAAATATACCTATTAGTAATATTGATCCGGCAAGCTTGTAATTCGAAACAGACTGAGTTCTTAGAGATTAGGGGCAATACCTCTAACAAGTCAAACTGGTCTATCTTACTGAAACAGTAATTAAACCTTACACTTCGAAGTTATCAAACAAAAGAGATCATTCCGAAAGATTAGTAGCTTTTCTTAATGTAACATTAAAACCTAAACGAATAGATTGAATCTACACATCTTGACACTTACAATTTTATTCTTCTTTTCGCTCTTATCTATTTGTCTGTTCCTTCCTATTCTCTAAAATATATGGAGATATGTCATGATTAGCATTCATTTTCGTATTTATTATCAACATCTTAACTTTTACGATATTAAACAAATTACTAACACCAATAACATTTGTTAATTTGTTTTAATATTTACGAAAAAAACCTTATTAGAGTGTTAAAAAGTCTACGGTTTATATTTTGGAGTTATTCGTAGATCTTGTCCTTATCTCTTCCCTGTTGTTTTGTGATAGTGAGACTGGATACAACCTTTTACACAAACTTTTAAAAGATTATCCAGATTCTCTTTTTGCTTTAACTTCAAAGTAATAACAGATGTCTTAAAAACAAGATGTGATTATAAAGCGTTGCGCAAGAGCACACGCGCCCGCGTTGACGAGATTTAATTTTTTTTTTAAATAAATCATGCTGCCAGCAAAAAAACTCAATATCTAATATCCGGGTTAAATATTACGTATTATCTGTCTATAATACGACCGAGATTGGTCTACTGCAGTAAAATAATTGTTTTGTTCGCTCGAATCAATTTCATCCCAATCGACTTTCAACTCAAATCCGTTAACATAATGATTTATGTTATATTTATAAATCGGCAAATCGTTTTTGGTTTAGTTTAAGACGGCCCTTCTTGAATGTATGGATCTATTACGAATTGTCTTGTTGTGGTCGAACTTTTTTTATATATCACAGGGTGTTTGGAACATTTACATCTCTGAATTTTAAAATTATCTGTGCAGATTTACGTTGACTTATAAGAAACGTATATGTATGCGATGATATTTCAATTGTTTTAATAAACATTATGTATAGTATAGTTGTGTAGTATATTTTTATTTTAAACTGTATAAAGTAGAGAGATTATTTTTAATACTTCAATATATTTATTTAAATTTGTAGTTATAAATATGATAAGCGTATCATCTATTTCTTCAGCTACATCATCGACTGTAATATAAGGTCGCTTTTATAAATCTGTTTTTTTTTTAATTATTATTATCAACACGCTGTATAACACAGTAGTCGGCCTCAATCACCTAAGAAGCGCTGAGTCACGATAATTCGTCGCGCCCTGTATCCATTCCAGTTTTTACCACATCAGCGCTAGAACGGTTCAGTTCCGATATTATAAAATGTTTGAAACCTTTAATTTGTATCCGAGTTCATTTTATCTTAGTATTGGTCACATGTCATTGTAAAATTACAAGGAAAAAAAGTTTAGTATATATTTGAAAATTTACTGAACGTGTTTACTTTGTTTTCTTGTAGCTTGTCAATTCTTTGTTTAAACTATTTTCTTTTAATAATAACTCATTGGTCGAAATCCGACCACAATTAGTTACTTAATTTAAGTTACAAACTTTTTTGTGGTTTTTTACCTAAGAGTTTACATTACTTTAATCATTATATATTTTTTTTATATTGTTCTCTTACGTCAACTGTGACGTATTCCAACACGCCATTTTGCATCTAATTTAATGTATTGGAATATATACAATATAATCATTAATACAAAAAAAAAAATGTTCAAAGGTTTTTTATTCGTAACGTTTGAACAAAAACAAGAAAATCGACTGACGAACATAGGAGAAAAAATTGAACGAAAACTCTAGTAGTGAAAAACTTTTTAGTAATTGTAAATTAATATATCATTACATAGTATAAAACAATGTCACCAACCGCGTCTGTCTGTCTGTCTGTTCGCGATAAACTCAAAAACTACTGAACGGATTTTTATGCGGTCTTCACCAGTGGATAAGTGATCCACGAGGAACGTTTTGATATATAATTTGTCAAGGATTTTTTTTATAATAAGGGTGGGATAACGTCTGCCGGGCCCGCTAGTATCATCTAAAATAACTTCTACTACTTACTGCTGTGCCCGCGACTCCGTCCGCGTGGAACCTAATGTAAAAAAAAGTGACTAATAAAATTATTATACCTAAATGTCTTCTTCTCTTCTTCCCAGCGTCTTCCCGGCCTGGTACCAGGGTCCGCTTTCTTACTAAACTTCCTCCACTTTGCCCGATCTTCGGCATCCTTCTGTATGAGCTTATTTTCCTTTAAGTCTGCCTTTACCACGTCCAACCAGCTTTTTTTGTGCCTGTGTATTCGCTTCGGAAGCTCTCAAGAAGAAAAAACCCCGATTTTGAAACATTATGAATTGGTGCTCCGCTCCTATTGGTCTTAGCGTGATGATATATAGACCTTCCTCGATAAATGAGCTATCTAACACTGAAAGAGGTTTTCAAATTGGACCAGTAGTTCCTGAGATTCGTTCGTTCAACCAAAGAAACAAACAAACCCTCCAGTTTTATAATATTAGTATAGACTGTTAATCTATACAAGCCTTAATATTATACAAGCATAAAGGTTGCCTACCCTTTTTTACACTGTTAATTGTTCATCCGCGGTTAAATTATTATATAAAAGTTAATAAAATGAAAACGCAACCTAATATCTCGCCCTGTGATGAATAGTATTATAAATGCGTAAGTTTGTTATGCTCTCATCCCTTAATTACGTAAACGATTATAATGAAATTTTGCCTACACATTTTCAAGAGTTTATAAAAGGACGTAGAGTATCTACCTCTCATCCATAAATACTGTTCCCGATGATATTTCAAATCTCCATGAACGCAGGCAAAGCCGCGGAAAAAGACTTGTGGATAATATAATCGGTCGTTATCGTCGGTAATATGATCGGTCGAACGGTGTTGAAGTTTACCGATTATCAATCTTGTTTAAAAATTTGTTCTACTATTTTTTTTAATGTCATAGCAGGCAAACGAACTGTTGGGTCACCTGATGTTAAGTGATCACCTCCGTCCATAGACACTAACAACACCAGGGGAGTCGAAAGTGCGTTTCCAGCATGTGTTTGGGGGAAGGTGAGGGAGGTCTCAGTGACCGAACGAAACGCAACAATGCAAGCACTGTTACTTCATGTCTGCTTTCTGTGAGTCGGGTGGTAGTACCCCGGACGAGCTGACCCATTCATACTGAAACCAGTAATAGCTTCAGCGTGGCTCTACCACCTATTAACACTATTATTGAAGTAAATAGAATTCGCCTTTTGAACTGAAAACATGTTACAAACAAAAACGCGCCTAGCGTTGAGCGGTATTTTTGGCAGGAGATAAAGTTATGATTTCGCTTATGATCAATGAACTGTATATAATTATTGTTTCGAGAGCCAATATATGTGAAAACCACACTAATGTTAATAATTTCAATATACAAATTACGAATTAAATAATTCATAAGACAACACAGTTATTTCATTGTTTCGATTTTTCACTTCTGTCGGCAGTCCTTATAATTGCCTCGACTTTTTTTAAATAAAATATTTATTCCGAATCTAGAATAGAAAGGTCTGACTAGAAAGTCGATAAAAACATTCGAAATTTCATCACAGACAAAAAATATTGACGTGATTTAGAATTATTAAATAAATTAAAAAAAGGATAATAATGATTTTCGTAAAAATACGAACAACCCGATAAAACTAATTTCACAAAATATTACAACAAACGGAAAGATAATTTGAGACACTTTCATTGGGTGCAATAAAAATAGATAGAGACGAAAATCGTCATCGGAAATATTCGATATCGATTACCGTGAACTTATTATATGTCATTAGAGAATCGAATCAATCGTAAAAGAATCGATTTGAAAAAAAAGCACCGATCGTTTGATCTCTGCGGTTACGAATCCACATTTTTTATTTCAGTTATGTTTTTTCATATGTCTTTCAAGTTGCATTGTAATAATTCTGTTTTATAACATCTAGACATCTATATATCTATACTAATATTATAAACAGGTTAAGTTTGTGAGGTAGTAGGGGGTAATCACTGGAACTACTGGTCCGATTTGAAAATTTATTTCAGTCTTAGGTAAGTCATTTATCGAGGAAGGTTATAGGCTACATGTCATCACGCTAAGACCAATAGGAGCGGAGCACCAATGACGAATGTTTCAAAATCGGGGTGAATTTTCCTTTTGAGAGCTTCTGCTGCGTGTTAGCGTTAGCTCAAAGTATTCCACGCGGCCAAGCTAGTGTGTATATGCGTTACATTCCAAAATAAGTTAAATCCAATTTTAACCGATCCTAATATTATTTTACGTTATTTTTTCAAGATGTTCAAATTACACGTAAAATATCTTTATGAGCGACAACACTTGAACTTCGATTCCAGTGTATTATCATCTTTTTATCGTTATCCCACCTAAGTAGGGTCGGCACAACATGTTTTCCTTTTCCACGCTCGCCTATCAGATGTCATCTCAGTCATCACACCTTTTACACACATATCATTTTTCACACAATCCATCCATCCTTTTTTCGGTCTTCCTCTACTCTTATATTCATCGACCGTCATACTCAAAGCTTTTCAAGTTACATGGTCTTCATCTCTCTTCATAACATGCCCATACCATGCTAACCTATTACTCCTTAACTTCTCTGTTACTGGTGCTATTTTCAGTGTATATTATATATACACTGAATAAATATATATATATATATATTAATACGTGAAGCCCAAATTTTGTATCCCTCTTTGAGAGAAATGCGCGAACGGATGAACGTGAAACTTGGCATAGTTAAAGTTTAGAAGTGGGCGCCAGAGGTAGACAGTCGACCATAGTTCATTGATTTTTTAAAGTTTGAATTTTATTAGGGTTCGTTTGTCAAAGGGTATTATGTTATAATATCTTTGTAGAATGTAGAATTAAAAAGGGTAATTGGAACGTAAGAGTAATATAATACATACAGTCGAGCATAGCAACCTCCTTTACAACCTTTTTTGAAGTACTTTATTGACAGATGACAAAATGTTTAAGCAAAAGGCTTTTATTATTATAAACATGGATACAAATAATTAAATTATTTTACCTTATTGTTACTAAGATTATAATAGCATTTCATCAATTATATTTCATTAATTATAATATAATTATTACTATTATTGTTATCGTTATTATATATTTTTAAAATTAATAGCTTATGATAACTGAAATATGAAATATATGGTTTACATTTCACGGAATCTGATCATTGTGAGCGCACCTTTAGAAATAAACATGGCGCGTAACGGAAAAATGTACAGAAATTAAGATGGCGCGTAACCGATAAACGTTACATACGTTTTTACATGCTTTAAAATTCCTCCCTACGTCGATAAAGAAGTTTCACTTCAAAAATAAGCGTAAATAGAATTTTCAAGCAATGATGGCTTAGTTGATATCGTATTCGGACACCGCGTCCATGGATATAGGTTCGAATCTTTGCAACTAAATCGTTATGAAACATAGCAGCGGCATAGCATAGTGGTAGGGATTTTTCTAAGCCTATTATGCTAGCTACCAGTTGATGAAAATCTTTCGCCAATCACCTGTTGGTGAGTTCCAACAGATACGCTTGAGAACCAGTCCACCACTAGATTTAGCGTGTATACCATTCTTATTCATGCCGTAATGTAGCATCGGATTGTGGTCATATCCTAAAATTAAGTATATCATTACATAGTATAAAACAAAGTACTCTACCGCGTCTGTCTGTCTGTCTGTTCGCGATAAACTCAAAAACTACTGAACGGATTTTCATGCAGTTTTCACCAGTGGATAAAGTGGTTCATGGGGAACGTTTGGGTTTATAATATGTCAAGGATTTATTTTTAATCAGGGTGGGACAACGTCTGCCGGGCCCGCTAGTTAAAAATATAAATGTGGAACAGAGCCGTAGTTCCCGTGAAAAATAAAATACATTCTCGTAAGAGTTGCGTGTACTGCCTAGTGTTATATAAAATCCATGTTACGTTGGTACGGGGAAGTTGTTTATGAGAATATTGTTAAATGTCTCATGAGAATAAGTTTCCGCAATTTAATATATCTTGATTGTAAGCTACCTATTAAGTGATTTATTCAAAATGTTTATAGTTTTGTTTAATTTGTATGTTCATAAAATTACCATATTATCATGATATTATAACAATATAAAAAAAAAACAAATGAATATAGAATATAAGAATCATCATTACGTAGTATAAAACAAAGTCCCCTACCGCGTCTGTATGTCTGTTCGCGATAAACTCAAAAACTACTGAACGGATTTTCTTGCGATTTTCACCAGTAGACAAAGTGATTCATGAGGAAGGTTGTCAAGAGGTTGTCAAGAGGTTGTTGTCAAGGATTTTTTTATAGTCAGGGCGGGACAATGTCTGCCGGGCCCGTTAGTTATTTATAAAATTAATTAAAATTGAAATATATGTTTGTAATGGCAAAATAATAATGCAGATACAAATTGTACGGTACCTAGGTCAAAAAATAATTTTATGTCTGTCTGTTTATTTTTATCGATTAATATTTGAAATGGTTGGACCCATTTGGATGGCACATTCACTGGTAGATAGTTGACGTTATGAGGAATAATTTAGGCTGTTTTTATTTTAGAAAAAGCTTCGTAGACGAAGCCCCGTGTGTCTGCCAATCTGAAAGTAAAAAGAGAATATCATAGATCGAGGCATTTCGATTCGTAGTTGAATCGAAAGATACAGTGTAGGTGTTGAATGAGTCTTGTGTGACTCACGATTAAGTACCTTATTACCAACAGCTACGCATAATGAATATTATTATAGAACAGGTTGGAATTTGAATACGTTAAGAAAAAAAAATGTAAAACGCCATATCGTGCATTTTTTTTAGTAATTCAAAATATTTCGTAATTCACGCTATTTATTAGTTTCACAAGCTGTGTCCGTGACTTCGCTCGCGTCGCACCTATGGTACCAAAAAGTGACTAACAAAGGCACCTGAATGTATAAAGTCTAATTACTATGTACTTTTCTCTTGTTCTTAAGTCACGTCGTCGTTAAAATTACAATAACTTTTGATAGACCGAACCGATTTTAATAAATCAATGGCTAAATATTACTCGAAGATATCCTTCATGATTTTCTTGAAAAAGTTTTATCAGACAACAGATAGACAGGCATACATTGCTAGATATATTTTTTTTTTTAGTCATAGGTGGCAAACGAACAAGTGGGTCACCTGATGTTAAGTGATTACCACCGTCCATGGACACTAACAATACCAAAGGAGTCGCAAGTTCATTGCCACCCTTGGGAGGAAGGTTTAGGGGAGGGAGAGGGAGAGGAGAGGGGACGGGAGCTGGGCCTCCGGCGCTCTCACTGACCGAACGAAACGCAACAATGCAAGCACTGTTACTTCACGTCGGTTTTCTAGGAGAGGGTGGTAAACCCCGGGCGAGCCGACCCATTAAAAATTCAATTGCTATTATTGAAATGTAGACACCTGTGACATTGTTTTCACGAAATGTATAGAAGATTTGGTATATTTTATCCTGAATGTAAAGGAATTCCAACATCAAGGACTTCTTCGGAATTGCCTTAAATTTACTAGTATACGTTGATAACCCTATCGGCTGACGGTGAAGGAAAATATCTAGAGGAAACATGACCCTGTGAATTGTTCTTATTCATTTGTAGGAAAGATATAGAACTGTGGATTTATTGGAGTTTAAAATAGTCAATACGTCGTGATGTGCTGTTTACTCCCATATTTATCCTCGGGAATCCTGTTGCCCGGCAGTGGGATTCTTACGGAATTCTTATTATCCTACCTAATATTATAAATACAAATATGGGTTTGTTTATTTGTTACGCTTTAAAAACTCAATTACTTAACCGATCATAATGAAATTTTGCATTAAAAAAGTGCTTTTCTCTAGGGATAGGTCAAATATTATAAAGCGATCGAAGCCGTAGACAAAAGCTAGTTACATATATATTTATCAAAATTATATTACTCTTGTTTCTATCAATTGCATTTTTTTTTGCTTCAAGAGTAAATTCTCCAAGCGTAAAACAACCCTACACAAGATTCCAACTTTAACAGGCATTCCAATAAGAAATAGCCCGTACACCATCGATCACTGGTCGGTCAACCCGGATTAACTAACTACAGGACAAGTGTCCCGAAAATGATCTATAATATCCCCTTTACTTCATCAATACACTTTTGTATTCGCCCTTGTTGTTTTAATTCCTTCTTTGTAGGGTTGAATAGAAAGGAATAGGGTAAGGATATCGAGGAAGGATTTTGCGATTTTATTATTAGAAATCTAGTTTAAATCTTTCGTTTACGTAAGCCACAATTATGTTCGTACCAACTTACAAATACTAATAAATAACTCATATGACAGTATCATTTAATAATCCATGGGTATGTACTATATGTTCTACATTTTAACCATACAGTAGTAAAATTCTCGTGTCCTTTCTCTGGATCGGAACCACCATTTCTATGGCGAAAAAGCCCGTCATAGTTATTTACTTCGGCGTGTCGCGTTTCGGGATCAGCCTGTGCATATCCAGCTATTTGCAGGCCGGGATGACAGCGGTGACCGACGATGGGTAGTGTGTCACTCGGTGGTCGCCATTGTTTTTAGACTGTACCGTGCTTACCATCAGGCATTGTGCAGGCACTTTGCCGAACTAAAAAAAAAGAGGGACGATATTTTAATCCAAAATGTAAACTAAGTTTATAAGTAGAATTTGAATGATATGTAAGTTAATATTTTAAGCACCTGATTAACATTTGTTTCTGCTTAAAATTTCATAATTTGATGCCAGTGCCATATAAATGTAGTTTTGGGGTTATTATAAGGCACTCGAAGAATGGTATACAATATAATTTCACTTTTCCATAGAAAAAGATAAAATTGATAAATCTATATATATAAATAGAATTCCGGTACCTATTGTTCATTCGCGGTAACTATTAAAAATTGCTTAATTAAATTTGGGAAAGATAGAGAATATTCATTAATATTAACTAGGCTATAAAATAATTACATGTTTTCATAGGAACACCTATAAAATTAAACAAAGGCAACTTAAAAGTGTGATGGATATTAAGTAGGAGTGATATATATATAATCTAATCTTGATACATTATGGATGATTGTTACTATTTCACGTATAAATTACTCACTTTTTTTGTCAAAATATAGCTTATACATTAGAATAACAGATAAGATATCATTTAAAGATGTGCTAATTAAAATTAAATAATTATTAAAATAAATTGAAAAAAAATCTAGTCATCTGAGTGGTGTCTCGTTGTATGTTGCGTAAACTGTTAGAGTCACACGACTATAATGTACCTATCATTATTTATAAAGATATAGACTTAAAGAAAGTCGCAGGCGCTTGTTAGTAAAAATATAAAGGACAGGTCACAATAATTTAAGTGTTATTGCGTTATACTTTAGTGGAATAACAGAAGCATTTATAAACTAACATCTCAATTGTTTTGCTACTATGATCAATTTTATAACAAAAGCACAGTAAGCTAAAACTGCAAGTTTTGGACAAAATATACGGGAAAAATTCTAGCGCGCCCCGGGCGCAATCAGCCGTCCCTTCAGTCGATTATTGCAAATAACTATTATTTCCTTCTTTCAATTGGCAGCGAATGCGGCCCCGACCTTTTTCTTTGTATTGCTAATTTCGGCACGGCTAGTTTTATTTACTTAAATGCAGACTCTTAGCAGTCGTTTTATTTATTCTTTTATAAGGAGAAAAAGGTAAAAAATAAATCTCGAAAGCAATTTCGTTACGCTGTAATAAATACAAAAATTTGTCCATCTGACACACCGAAACGATATCACATGGGGCCGGCAAATCCTCACTATTTTATTCATCACGGAAGCCATATTTCCTAAATCCCGGCTATTGCATTTATGAATGAAACAATTTTCCAGTTTCGTTGCGATTTTGGCAGGCGATTTGCTAAGCGGCCCGATACCATTAGTCATACTCGTATCGACGCGTCTGGCTAGATTGGTCATTTTTTGTCCGTAAAAAATGGAATCATTGTCCACTGGGGTGTGTATATATAACTTTTGTGATATTATTTTCACTTTATTTTATGATAAGGTATTATTTTATTATTATTAAGGTATAAGGTTAAATATTGTTTTTTATAAATACATCTTATTTTATTTCCTATAGCAACTATTTTAAAATGATGTATTAATTAACTATTTTAAACATTTTAAGTAAATAAACCTGTTTACCTACCTATATTTCTTTATAAGTTTTAATTAAACATAAGAATAATCAAGAGCGTTTTTTTTCGTCGTCTAATTTATTGTCTAGTTCTGAACTTAAAACAGTTAATCAAAATCATAAAATGATTTACAGGTTTTAGCGCTTGGCCACGTTCTCACCTGATCTTAAATGTTAAATGGCGATGTATTCAAAGACAGTAAACAGGTTCAACCTAAGATGCAGCTGCCAAAACACAGCAACAAGTTCTTGTCGACAGCTTACCAATTTGAGGGTGGTAGCTAGGCCGGGAGGACCTAGAAAAAAACTCTACCACCATGCTACGGTTTACATCGTTTTCCTTCACCGCTTTTGCTTTTTTTGCTCCGACTAGGTCAAATAAGCCAGTATCACTTCAAAAACTTACCATAGAGGAAATAAATATTAAAAAGTAGTTCATTAATTCAATCAAAAGAAACAAATGTAGTTTTCAATCAACGTTTTCGGACAATCACATTCATATTCGTTACACGTTTGAAACGAAAATTGGATATGACGTGATTATTAAAGTCCGCATAAAGAGCGGCAATTTGGCCAGCGTACAAATCGTTTGTCCCACTGGGCCTGTGGGGCTGGACGGCGTCGATTTGGCTTTACCTATTTATTTTTTTAGAATCTATGTAATTTTAACATAGTACCAATTGGTTTAAAATTATGGTAATTAATTTATAAAGTGTATAGAATGACATAAACTTTGAAGAAAAAAAATCAAGGCATAAGGAGAAAATCAAAACAATGGAGTAACTGTGTTCTCTTTTATATTAATTGTAGTCTGAATTATATCAATTTCATAATTTACATGCTGAAATTATTATCATTAGTTTGGTTTTCCAATCTATTGGCACTCCGAATAATAGTTATATACATTTGTATAAAGTTAATTAATGCAACAAAAGATGGCCGACACAATCTCAATACAAAATGACAATATTAAATGTACACAATACGATCGGTCACGCTTACGGGCATGTCATGACGCGAAATCATAAATTTATTTCCTGCCAAAAAAAAACCACTCAACGCGCCTATAGAAGGTTTTCCTTAAAAAAATATCGTGGTTTCTGTAAGTGGTACTTAAAGATTTGTTATTTTTATCGCTACTATATTTTTTTATTAAAACGATTTACTTTAAAAAGTACCGATCATCTAAAGTAATAGCGTTTAACTTGAGCACACTGTCGCCCCACGTCGTGACCCGAGTCGGGAGTTGAACGGGCACCGTTTGGAAATTTGCCGAGTCATATTAAGCTCATCTCGGGGGCACTAAAATGTTCGTCCCGTGAGACAGTGCCCTTGTGATTATTTCCGAACCGATACCGTGGATCGAAATGTCTTGATATTTCTTGTATTTTTATAGCTGTATTACTGTATATGAAATAATATCAAAACGTAAATATTGTACTTTAAAAAATGTTATTCTTGCAATACCTACACATTTTTTAAACATGATTTTATACTTTCCCTTACGTTTTATATTCCCATTAGATTGGGTTGAGCTGTTTCGGAGATTAACCCAGACAAACAACATACATTTAATTTTTCTTTGTATATACACATTTTCAATAGGTAATAATGAATATGATTTTCAATCACGTCGTCATTTACTGAACGCAAACATTGTGGCAAAATTCTAGGCTATAATAAAATAACAACTGTTAAGTAATGCCAAAGCAAAACATTGAAAACAAAATTAGATGCTCAAAAGATATTTTAATACTACTCTGCAATCTAGAGAAAAAAAAGCATTTATCAATATAATTTACGTATCATATTATCTATATATTTACAATATTTGGGATAATATTTATAAACATATATAAAAATAGATGTTGATGTATGCATCTACTATTTGAGATTTATAAATTCCAATACCAGTTCAATAGGTCACAACGAAATTCGTCATCTGTCATCTATACTAATATTATAAAGAGGTAGAGTTTGTGAGTTTCTGACGTTGTAAGGGGTAATCTCAGGAACTACTGGTCCGATTTGGAAAATTCTTTCAGTGTTATAAAGCTCTTTTATCAGGAATAATCTATATATCATCACGCTAAGACCCATAGGAGCGAAGCAGCAATGAAGAATGTTGCAAAATCGGGGTATTTTTTTCCTTTTCAGAGTTTCCGCTGCGTTTTAGCGCAAAATAACTATTCCACGCTTACGTATTACCGCCCAACGAAGTGGGCACGGGTCAGCTAGTACTATATAATTCGCCACGAGGTAGCACTACAGCACTATTTTATCGTTCAAAATTGGTACCGAATTGTAGGTATTTGAAAACTATGAATATTTATACACTATCAGTTCTGCCATAACTCATGTATATATTACAACGAATAGTAATTATAACACAATACACACAGTTCGCAAAATTATAAGAAAAATAAACGAAAAGTATCAATCATATAAATCCTACTAAAATATTACAATTTACGCACCTTCGGTCAAACGACACCCGGTGACAATGAAGTAGGCGACGTGACCTTTGATCGGACATGCTCGTTTTCGAATTTTATCACTATTTTCAAGATTCCTGTCAAAAAAATCAATGTAAAAAATATTACTTGCTTCAAATATATATCGTTTGTCGACTTTAGATTTTGCTATGGTCAAATTAAGGTGCAATTCTGAAACGATTTATGTAATCATATCCCATCGTATTGAGAAATAAAAAGCTCTAAATAATACGTAAGATACGAAATCGAGTTCATAAAGTCTAGATAATAAATCTTTTCTTCCCAATATTAATGAAATAAGCATATGTATATGCAGCACGTAGCTGAATGTGGGTGTTTATTGTTGGATAAACTAAATTTTCATAAATTTATTTTGTTGTCTGTAATTATTGTTTCTAACAATAAAGAATTTTGCTTTCTTCTTTCATATGCTGTTCATTTTCTCGATTATTCCATTTTTACTAACTTTTTCTAACATGCTTTTATTAGCTTCACCTGTATGTATATATGTAACCGACCCCTTTAAGCTCGATTTTGTCCTACTTTGAACGATCAGATTTAATTCAAACTTTGCACACCTATCAAAGGTCGATGACAATGCAATAATCCGAAAATAAAGTAAAAAAAATTAACTAAAAAATGAAAAATAAATAATAGTTTAAGAAAACACACTTTCATAAAAAATCCAACTAAAAAACAGAAAATAAAATTTAATAAATTTCATAGTACTGTGCGTATGTTAATATCAGCACATCCAGATATCAGTATTTTTATGATTTTTGTCACTTTTCACAAAAATATACATTTATTTCTAATTTATACTATTCTTAATCCAAATTTATTAAAATTTATTTTCTGTTTTTTAGTTGGATTTTTTATGAAAGCGTGTTTTTTTTAACTATTATTTATTAAAACTATGTAGTATTTAGCTTTCGTCCACTATATCACTTGGTGGTCAATGACGATGCGATTTGAGAAAATAAATATATTATAGTATTAGTGATACTCTTATCAAATGCAGTTACTAGATATCGTCTGTAGGTGTTTAGCGGCAAAATTTCACATTAAGGGCCTCTCCCTAAGCTAATCAGCCGAGTTTAAAAAAGCACCACAGTTTGACTTAGCTAGAGCACAATCATGTTGAAAATCAGTTACCGAAAATATACAGGCGTACATCGTAGCATCTGGAGTTTTTTTTTCGAACTGACTACGCTATAGAGCTAGCAAGGTCTAAACAGCTTCACTGGACTACGCATCTGGAGTTGAGAACCAGTCCTACTCTATAACATATTTATAATACAGTAGCGGACCCGGCAGACGTTGTCCCACCCTGATTATAAAAAAACCTTGACAAATTGTATTCCAAAATCTTCCCCATTAATCACTTTATCCACTTGTGAAAATCGCTTGAAAATTCGTTTAGTAGTTTTTGAGTTTATCGTGAACATACAGACAGACGCGGTAGGGGATTTTTGTTTTATACTATGTAATAATGGTATATGTGGTACAGCAACCTATAGTTTCTTCAAAAAGGTACCTATTAAAAGTACTCTGACAATTATCACTAAGGTGTGATATATTTCTAAATGTCACTACTATTTTTATTCTACTATTCATAATGTGGCCATACCAATTATTGGGTTATTAAACATTTTATAATAATTATAAGTTATTATGATTACAAATATTCGTCAACAAATATAAACGGCATTTTATTCTGATGAGAAAAAAACAAAACATTTATAAAATATAAGTCTTTGAAACTTTTTTTTAATGACTGGGTTGTTTTCCGAACCGATGGTACTTTGACATTCATAAGTAAGTGCCTTCTAGGGGTCAAATCGAATAAAATATTTTTGATTTTGATTTCATTTGTATTTTTTTTTAAATGCTTATATAGTTTTAAAGTTTTAAAAGATTTAAAGACTACGTAATGGATGCTATGCAATATGCCACCATAAGATACGTAGCTTACGGCATAGTCATTTTGTATGTATAACGTTTTTCTAGTTAAATGCTCATATTATTTTAATGTACTTGAAATAACCGTACGAACAATGAACAATAACCATAATAAATTAGACTCTGTGATCAGTGTTGGCAACAAATACAAAAGTTAAAATTTTCCGACCGAAAATTATTTAAACGAGAGCTCGCAATGTCCACTCCAGTGTTAAATAAACTTTTATTAAACATATAGCCTGATATGTGCATAGGTATATATAGCGTAATTATTATATCGGATATAATGTTTAATTTTGTATAACATTTGATTATTCCTACTAATAATATGTTACTTATATCTTTTAAAATATTTAGATATATAATATAAAAAATAATTTATTTAATCAAACGATACCCATCTTAATCCGAGATGCCATTAACAAAATACACATGCAACATAACGAATAAGTCGGACTCTGCAAAGATACAATATTAATAATCCACGGCGGTAATAAGGCGATGACATTTTCATTTCCTAAATCAAATATGGCGATTGTCGCCCCTTGTATTCATAATATCACCCCCCGTATAAATAAGTGTTGGTGTCATTAGTACATTTAGACGTTATATCGAATGGAGTATATCTCTTTGATATTATCACGGTATTTCTTGTGAAGGTAAGCGGAATTGAATGTATTCTTTTTAAAATATAGTCATTTTTTTTAATTTATCAAGCCATCAAAGTGATGAAGCGAAGTTTAAAAAAATAGTGTTGTTTACAAAAAACGTTTTGATCATAGTGTTATGTAAAGGTAATTTCTGTGAAGTCTTAAAATGCGATCGCAGAACAAATGGTTTGAAACTCAGCAACAGGTTATCGACTTTCTTTTTATACCTATTATATCGTCGAAGAAACATTTGCCAGTGTCATTATATCGCTTCCATTGCGAGTTAAATTCGATATAGATATTAATTTCTTTAGTGTTTAAATTGTAGACCTATAGATAATATACTGAGGAATAGTAAGTAGTTACAGTTGTTTTATTTTATACGTTTGTGAAATTAAATTTTTAATGGTATGTGTAATTGGATATATAAACCACAGCAAAGTTCTCCATTGTCCAGTGAAAGTCTTGTCAAAGTCGGTTCAGCAGTCTCGAAGAT
>MU158788.1:732862-824108 GCA_015888305.1 Antheraea pernyi | reverse complement strand
GGGGGCTCTACAAGGTTGATTAGCTTGAACGATCCCTTGCCCCCACAAAACGGTCTGTCGGTACACCGTGGGGTTTTAGTCCGTGCGACTCGGACATAACCCACCCTCTCCCCCGGGAGGGTGGCGTATCCATAAGGGATTTCCCCACGTTAAAAAAAAAAAAAAAAGGGAAAAATGATGAGAGTAAATTTTACGATGCACGCGCACACCGTCACGAAAAACCGACACCCTGAAGTTATTACGATGCACGCGCATACCGTCACGAAAAATCGACATTCCGAAGTTAGCTATAGCCAACTTTTTCTATTGTTAGTGTCGTTTTTTCTAGAAACGTAGAATAAGGCGAAAGATAATTTATTTCAAAAGATTTTGTTACTCCAAAGAAGTTTAACTTCTAACGAGTGTACATAAGTACACACCCACTTTTTTTGAGTTAGAGAAAAACAACGCTTTGAACTGGGAAACGATATAGAAGCAAAAATTAAAATTACACACAGGTAAATCCATCAGTGCAAACTAGTGATTAATTCCAAATAAAAATTTATAATCACAACCCTAAACCGCTACCGTATCGACCCTTATTGACAAACGAACCGTTACGTTTATCACCAATAATTGAGACCGCAACAATAAATGTATTTATACTTGTACCCATTCAAGGAGAAAATACTCGAAATTTCCCATGGTGCGAGCGGACCACAAAGAAGCTCCAGTATTAAATAAGTTGTGGAGGGTTAATAGCTTAGGTGTCGCGACCTTTGTATGCACACGTTAGTAAGTGACAGCTAACAATTTAACTATACCTAACCATATTGTTAACTACCTGCGACAGATTAACGCGATATTGACAGATGCGTCATTCATGTGGGGTTGTTAACAGTATCTCAATTTATATGATTCTTTTTAATGTATTATCATATATATTAATACGTGAAGCCTAAACTTTGTATCCCTAATTAACGGATGAACGTGAAATTTGGCATAGTTAAAGTTTATATGGAGGAGAAGTGCATTAAGCTATTTATTCTATATAAAATGAATTAGAAGTACATTAAATTAATTAAAATATGCATTACTCACACTACTCCTTCAATTTTACACAACATATACACACATGTAAATAAAAAAGACATTTTGACATCTGTCCATAAAGAACTTCAAAAAAGGTTGCGAAAGAGGTTGATATTCTCGGCTGTATGTATTATTTTACTCTTACGTTCCAATTACCCTTTTCCATTCTACATTCAACAATGATATTATAACATAAAACTATTATTATAATAACTGAGTAACTATGATAAAAACCTTTGATTATAGAAGTAAGCTGACAAAAGAACCCTAATAAAGTTCAAACTTTAAAAAATCAATGAAGTATGGACGAATGTCGACCACTGGGCGCCCACTAGTTTAAATTAGATAAAACAGGCATGTTGTATAAATATGTATACGCAGGGGTTTTTTATAGAGGCATGCGGGGGCACGCAGGAAATTCGTATGTATCGAAAAATTGCCATAAAAACAGAAAAATATGAAATAAATCAATCTTGGTAACATTTACAAAAATATTAGGATTTTTTTTAATAGCTCAAAATTATCTAAATACAAAATGTAATCTATCTTTCCGAAGAATTACCACGTCGCGCGGTAGTTTGTCTCCATAGTAGAGGTCAGACGTAGGACACTAAAAATATTAAAAAAGTAATTGTACAAAAAAATAAACGCTATTCCATTTCTCTAATGAAAAGTAATAGAAATACATAAATCCACTTTTGTAGATTGGACTTATAGTTTAACTGTAAATAGAATAAAACTGTTTTCAATGTATGAGAATTAACCTAAAACCCTTTTTTTATGTCAAAAGGAGGCAAGCGAACAGGTGGGTCACCTTATGTTAAGTGATCACCACCGTCTATAGACACTAGCAACACCAGGGAAGTCGCAAGTGCGTTGCCAGCCTGTGTATGGGGGAAGGGAAAGGGGGAAAGGAGGTGGGCCTCCGGCGCTCTCACTAACCGAATGAAACGCAACAATGCAAGCACTGTTACTTCACGTCGGTGTTCTGTGGGTCGGGTGGTACTACCCCGGACGAGCCGACCCATTCATGCTGAAACTAGTAATAGCTACAGCGTGGCTCTACCACCTTCAAAAATATGAATATCTCGTGATTTTTGTTGGATTTCGTTCTCAAAATTTTAGAATAGTATCTTAACATTATATGGCACAAGAACCTAAAACAATAAGGTGTAGATTTTTCACTTTTTTAAATAAAAAAATTATGGAATTACAATTTTCGAAATTTAGCGTGCCCCAAAAAATTGTCAAAAAGGCCTGTGTATACTGTATATGTATATATGTAAAAGGTTATGGTGACCTGTTGAGTGGTTTAGGCGTGAAAATGTAACAGACAAACATACAAACTCAAGATTCGCATTTATACTGTCAGTTAGGATAATATTTGTGATCGGAAAAGGAAAAGATGCAGATTCTGTTTATATATACCTACATTATATCGCAGACGAATTATTTCTTGGAAAACATGAATTGGTAATAAAGTTTTTGATAAAAAACTAGTCGGTGCACGTTTTTTTTAATAGAACTGTGTATTATGGATACAGTTATAACACTGGAGATTGTAATAAGGATTTAATAAGACATATATGCGACAAAATTTTGATATGGTTCAGTACAAAAAGGTTTTCTTAATTGTTTAAAATTTAATAGGTATTCAATCGTTTCTCTGCATTTAGGTATCTTCGTTAATATTTCTGATTGTGTCAATGGAAATTCTAAGTATATATTTAAAGTAATAAATTATATTAAATATATAGACATATATGTTGGGATCCCGAGGGAAAGCTAATTTTCCCGGTCGGGCACAACTCAATTTGTCCCGGACACATTAACGGTAAGTACGGCGACACGGTTGCGTACTAGACGGCTTTTTATTACCCATAGCAGGTTCGATTCCGACTTCTTTCCTTGAAGTTTCTCCTATTTCAATTTGCGAAGGAATCATTTTTGTGAATTCCTTGATATAGGGTTTTGGTTCTTGTTCCATTGTGGTAAAGTTGAGTCTCATTTGAGAAGGTTTTGTTCTGTGGCATTTTATTTTGAAGCTCCGAATCAACACTGACCGGTTCTAGTGATTGCGCGTATGAATATTGAACCTTGCTTTTAAGAAGTAAGGTATAGTTTTGTTTGTCGATGCGAATGTTTTGGATAGGGGTCAGCGCGTTAGGAGCGTATTGTGGGTTCGATTCCCAGGTGTACGGGGCGTGAGGGCACGTACGCGGACACTTAAAGATGGCCACTTCGGAGATAAAGGGAGTTCGTCATAAAAATTTGAACGGAACAGAAATGCATTCGAGTCGTCTTCAATTCTATTTATATTTAATACGTGACTTTTTTCTTCTTTGATACCTGAGTAGGTAGAAACTGTAGGATCCAAGTGAATGGCGTGAATTATAATAAGAATTGTCGTAATCATCTTATTTCTGAATAAATACGCCATAGAAAAGTATTCGTGACAAACTAAATTAACCAATATAGAATGTATAACAATTGGAATAATCTAATAATTTAAGCAATATAAAGTCTATTCAGTTATTATTCATTCTTTAAATGTATCTCTTACTCAATTTGGTAGTGAAATGGAAACGTATTGTGAATATAATAACTACTTCTTACACTTTAATATTATTTATTCACTAGTTGGTGACCTCGACTCTGTTCTCGTAAAATAGTCTTATTATTCCATGGACTACGTGTTTTACCCATATTCATTATGGTTTGTCTTTTATTTTGCTAATTATAATTATGTTATTAAACTATTTAAATAGTATAAATACCTACCTATTACGGAAAAGCGTCATGCACTAGTGATATATAATATTATGATAATAAACTAACGGTTTTCATAAAAACAGAAAAAAGTGTGTGTGTACTTATATACACGCGTTAGAAGTTATACTTCTTTGGCGTAACAAGATGAAAACCTTTTCAAAAATTTTATATTTCGCCTTAATCTACGTTTGTAGAAGAAACGATACTAACAATAGAAAAAAGGTATTTAATACATTGAAAGTTTTAATACAAAGAAATACAAACAAACAAAATGTTAACTATAGCTAGCTTCAGGGTGTCGGTTTTTCGTGACTGTGTGCGCGCGCAACGTAAAAATTTACTCTCATCATTTTTCCCTACCGCGCCAAAAGAAGTATAACATCAAAAATCTATTTGTATAAATAAAAATGCACGTGTAGGGTAGGTATATGTGAAATCTATCAGTTTTTAAGCTAAGATTTTTATACTATCCATTTGATTATAAACTCACCGCTAGATGGTGCTTGGCTATATTTATAGTTGTAAAGGTTTTCACTGCAATCTAAAATAATAAAACTGAACTAACACTGAAGTACGAAAACATGGTACTTAGTATGATATTTAATACTATTGTAGCTACCGAGAATGTCATCCTCTTTGGCAGGCTGGTTGAAACTTTTGTAAATATTATAAATAGAATGTCGTTCAAACAATTGAACAAATAAATGTAATGTCGCGTATCTATATATATACCTATTATAATCATTTTAATAAACACTCTATTTTACGCACTCCGAGTTTTATCATTACGCTGTCCGTGTCAGTCTCGAATATTCTAGTTTCAAAAGTTTCAACCAGCCTGCCAAAGAGGATGACATTCTCGGTAGCTACATGGTTCTAGTAGTGAGCCGAAGCTCTTACATTTGGTGACCCCGACGTGAAAAGTTTCAACCAGCCTGCCAAAGAGGATGACATTCTCGGTAGCTACATGGTTCTAGTAGTGAGCCGAAGCTCTTACATTTGGTGACCCCGACGTGAAAAGTTTCAACCAGCCTGCCAAAGAGGATGACATTCTCGGTAGCTACATGGTTCTAGTAGTGAGCCGAAGCTCCTACATTTGGTGACTCCGACGTGAAAAGTTTCAACCAGCCTGCCAAAGAGGATGACATTCTCGGTAGCTACACTATTAATAAACTATTTTAAAGTATTAAGTACTAAGGATATTGTAGTTATTTCCGCATAATCATCTCATCAGTAAAATACCCACTACAAGGCCATAGACCTTTTCCCCATGGAAGGTATGGGCACCACCGCATCGACAGCTCATGACATATTGACGATTACAAACTCCGAGAAATGCACAGTCCTATATTTTCCCATATACGATAGTATTATAAGAACATTCCTCAAATTCAAGTTTCCTTACGATGTTTTCTTTTACCGTCAGCTGATAGAGTTACTCATTTCAATTAGTACGCGAATTCCCAAAAATTATTTAGTGCATATTCAGGTCTCGGACCTGCGAACATTGAATTAGCATTCCTCAGTCAAACAACTCAACTAACAAGATTTTACCATAGTTCTTTATCCAACCCTCACTTTAAACTGAAACGTTTAAAACACATTGAAATGGAAACAGTATAGGTTATCGCGACAAAACGATAGTCCTGGGACTAATAACATTAAAAAAATAAAGAAATCCTTAAACTGCCCTTTGTAAATAGGATTTCATTCGTCGATAAACATCATTGAACGGGTATGGAGCAACGGTTAAGCCTGATTTAATATCAAGGGTCAGCGGTCAGTTCTATAATGGGGTGGATTGTTTAAAGTTTATTAAATGGACCAAAGGTTGTGCGTTTCTTAAAAGTTACCGTGTT
Organism: Antheraea pernyi; assembly: GCA_015888305.1. Taxonomy (NCBI): domain Eukaryota; kingdom Metazoa; phylum Arthropoda; class Insecta; order Lepidoptera; family Saturniidae; genus Antheraea; species Antheraea pernyi. The sequence continues at coordinate 818,406 of MU158788.1, read as the reverse complement.
AAATTAAAATATATGATAATTACTCACTGGGGAAATTTATCACAGGGAATGAAGATGAAGAAAGAATATTGTTGGCTTCATTATTAAAACAAAGTCTTTTTTTTTTCGAACTGACTACGCTATTGACCAAGCAAGGTCTTAACAGCTTCACCGGACTACTAAGGCGAGCACTTAACAACTAGCTCAAGGGTGCGCGGCACACCTCGGCTTTGGCTGTTGCCTGATACATGCAATTCGCGACCTATCTGAGCTAAGCTAACTATTCATACATATATGAGTTGTTGAAACATATATGTGTACCAAGCATACATAACTCAACAACTCTTATATATATTTCGTATCGGATAACATTTTAAACTATTTCAGTTTGATAAGGGAAAAAAGATAAAACCCTTCCACTTGCATGTGTTAAAACAAAGTCGAATTAAGGTATGTTTATGGTTTATAGGTATTGATGTGAAGTGACGAGGTGGTCTAGAATGTTAACACGCTAAGCCAACATTTTGTTTCTTTGTATTTCTTTGTATTAAAACTTTCAATGTATTAAATACCTTTTTCTATTGTTAGTGTCGTTTTTTCTACAAACGTAGAATAAGGCGAAAGATAAATTTTTTGTAAAGATTTTTATCTTGTTACGCCAAAGAAGTATAACTTCTAACGCATGTATATAAGTACACACACACTTTTTTATATTTGCACTAGGTACTTATATTTACCTGATGGTATTAATATCAGCAGTGTTATCGCGATACAGTGACTCACCTACATCACTTGAACACACATATGAGATCATCTCTCTCACACACGTGCACATACATACACATGGTGTGAGGGTTTTGTTTTTTTCCCTCAACGAACTGAATCGAATAGTTTTAGTTCGTTTCATTCCGATATACACGTATTCATTTGTGAATCATGCAATTTCGATTGTATGGTTCACAAATGTATATATGTATGAATAGCTTAGAATAGTTAGCTAGGTCAGACGCGACTTTCTCCAGGTAACAGCCCAAGCCGAGGTGCGCGTGTGTTGTGTATGTTACCTAAAAACCAAATCGGCTGAGTGCCTTAAGCACTCGCCTTAGTAGTCCGGTGAAGCTGTGAAGACCCTGTAGGGTCAATAGCGTAGTCAGTTCTAGAAAAAATCCAGCAGTGTATCATCAAAAACTGCAAACTTTCTTATGGAAGCCAAGAAAACTTTTATATTCAGTACCTTGAGAGAATAAACAATAAAACTGGAATATATTTCACATCAATACAGATATTGACATGAATGAAGCTAGTGAACCTAATCAAGTTATATTGTAGAATTATGAGTAGTTAAAAAGCCATACAAATTAACGTAACATAGCCAATTTACTTGAATACATTATACTTACCAAAAGATTGGGTAAGAAGGAAGGTTAACTTCCAAATGCTTCTAGAGATGACAAGTCTACACGTACCTTAAAAAAGCTATAAAAAAGAGTCGTACAATTGGAAATGTCCTTACTCAGACGATAGTAAAGTGGATGAGTCGCGGGACTATCGAGGCCTTGTGATTCGCTTCCGATCGTAAAGTGGACGAGTCGGTTCGCTTACAATGCACATCCACGGTTTAACACCTCATACTGTGAATGTATGTTACGTGTTTTCAGATAACTGTCATTACCCTTGATTAAAACACTTTTATACTAGGTTTCAAATACGAGGAGAAATGAATCTCCTTGAATTACTGATATTTAGTACCTGCAACTCAGTCCGCGTGGAATTTTTTGTACAAATCAGTGACTAATAAAGTCATCTGACTGTATTAACTGACTGACTGACTGTTTTACCACCCTCTCACGGAAAACCAACGTGACGTAACAGTGCTTGCATTGTTGCGTTTCGTTCGGTCAGTGAGAGCGCCGGAGGACCACCCTTCCTCCAAGACAGGTTGGCAACGCACTTGCGACTCCCCTGGTGTTGCAAGTGTCTATGGACGGTGGTGATCACTTAACATCAGGTGACCCACCTGTCCGTTTGCATCCTATGAAAAAAAAGTCTAATTATTACTATCTCATTTTCTCTCGTACATAAGTAGATCCGTCATTAAAATTACAATAACTTTTGATAGATCAAACCGATTTTAATGAAATAGACTACTGTTATGTTACTCGAATATATGCTTTATGATCTTCTAAAGGTTTTATCATTAACGTAGTACCTACTTTAGTAAAGACGCGTGTTCGAACAAACAGACAGACAGGTAGACAGACATTTGTAAAAATGATTGAAATGTATTTTATTAATTATTCCTAAATACCTGCAACATTTTTTTATAATAATCTAAAAAGTACAGACACGCTAGATTTACATTCTTATCTGTATAGATTTATATATCAAACAACAAGGATCCATAAAAATAATTATATACTAATACACTACTAAGTACTAAATTTAAAAATAAAATGAAATACATTAATCAGTGATTTAATACAAAGTTGTATAAAGATGATCATAACATACAACAACCTATATCCAGTGCTTCATGAAAGAACTATCGTATATGTCTAACAATATTTTCATAATCAAATTGGGACTATCGGGAAGTCTACCTAATACGGATATTATTCTCTTACGGATAATCGCGTAAAAAACATCAATACTGGTTGGTATACACTGCAAACGTCTTAGAAGTGCTAGAATCGCGGAAGAAGTTTAAATAATTCAGACTATAATTACTTAATCTAAAAAAAGAACAAAGTTATTCCATTGTTTTGAGATTTCACTTCCGTCGGCATTCTTTATTAGTGTTTTAGTGTTACCAATGAAAAATATGGTCACAGTACTTTTTTGCATACCATCGATTACATTGTATGAAATTCAATAAATCTCAAAGTGATGCATTATGATGTACTTATTTTTATATGCTCACATTCTGACGTAATAGAAGACGAGAAACAACAACGGTAATATTGATACTTTAAAAAAATGGCCGAATTTAGAGCCATGGACTTACTATTGGCTTTTATAAAGTGATAAAATGAAATTAATTTGATGATCAATGATTTCAAAGACTTACTTTTGATGTTTATGATAATATTTCCAAAATAATGTACTTTTAAAAATACAACTAGCTTTTACATTTCGAATTATTGCAATAAACAACATCCTTATCTTAGCGCGGTAAAGTTCTAGAAAACGCAAGGTCAAAATAGAAAGAGACTTGGGAAATTATACCAATGTGTTTGTACTTATATCAACGAATACCTTCGAATACGTTTAAAATAAAACCGTAAGTCAGTCTCATTAGCAACTCCGCCTTTGGGAGTGTCGTGGGAGTGGCCCAGTGGAATACACCCACGTGGCCGTCCTATACGTTTTTATGTATTTTTTTTCTGTTTTACTCGTCTCATAAAAATAACTTTTATGGAGACACGCTTTGATGAGATTACGTTGGGTTTTTTTTATTATTTAAATAAGCAGTGAACAGCGGAGTTCTTAATGTGGATATAAGAGGTGTTTGAGTGTGACTTTTATTTGTCCTAGACACTGTGTTCAAATACAAAAAAGTAGTACCAAATAAAACATTAATAATCGTTTTAACGTACTTGGAGATGTCTAAACAGATACCTAGAGAGAGGTGGTTGGTCAGAGGTTCTCTTCAATAAAACAACGATCGACTTTCACAACTTCAAACTTCAGTGGACTGTATATTTTCAGAATTACAAAAAAGGCACTAAAGAATTAATGAAGTTCTGGAAATCAGTAAGGTGTATGGCGAACATATTGGCACAAACATTTGTATAAATATTTGCACAAAAACACACAGTAGAAAATGTGTATTACATTTTTATGTTGTGTATTTTAATGCATGTTTGTTATTAGTAATGGTAATTGTAGATATGAATATAAATATTTACCAGTATTAGAGGAGAGCTTGAAAAGGTTCTAATATGAATTTCAATATACTTTAAGTAGTGAATTACGCACTAGTAAATGTCTAAAACAACTTAAGGCTTAAATTGTAATCGAAAACTATTGAAACTCGTAATATACTCGTCTACGTTAAATATTTTGTCTATCTTTAATTATCTAAAATAAAATATATTCAAAGTTATGCACATATAGTGTCATAAATAGGTGTGAAATAAATGAGGAGTGAGTTGAAGAAGCTAGGTAGAATACAAGTTGTATAAAATATTCAGTGCATCGTTCAGTGTGGGCAATAAAATATGTAGGAGTAGATAGAAGTATTTTTATCACACTCGGGCTTTGCAAAGAGTGTATTTTAAATATATTATGATATAAAAGGTTTATCGTATGACATATACAGTATTGCTAGACACCAATATAAACAAGCGCTTGAACTATACCGACCTTGTATCTCAGACCTTAGTCACTCTATCATAATTATCATTATAAACAAATTGCTGTGGAAAAACTTTAGTTTGTAAATAACAATGTCAGTTATTGTCCAGAAGCATCTTCCCATGTGACGTGATACTACTTATTATTATATCTCCAGTCCACTTGTATACAAAGAAAGCAAATTAACTAACGAAGCCTTTCTCTTACAGTATCCTGGAATTACGGAAAGAGAAAAGCAGAGACGCTGCTCGGTCGAGGAGAGGAAAAGAGAATTATGAGTTTTATGAACTAGCTAAGATGCTGCCGCTGCCTGCTGCGATAACCAGTCAGCTTGACAAAGCATCCATCATAAGGCTGACGATAAGCTATCTAAAACTAAGAGACTTCTCTGGTCATGGCGACCCGCCGTGGAGTAGAGATCCACCACCGTCTAGCAAAGGATTAAAAGGTATGTAAACGGCCACTACTAACCCGTAGAGTATTTCTTTTTTTCGGCATAATATCCTGTAGTAGGTACATTAATACTGCCATTGTCGAATGGATGACGGTTATCACAAGTTTCTTGCGATCATTTCAATGGTATTATTTCCGATCTTCTTTACTTTTGCACAATAACCAAGCTATATTACGTAAAACATCACTTACATTACACAATATAGAGTTAAATAATACAAGATTATGATTAAACTATAAATGCCAATCACTACATGACATTCCAAGATCCCGCCAAGAACTCCAGAGCAATTCTTATAAAAATTGGAAATATACACGAAAAAAATTGGTTTAGGAAGTAATCAAGTCTTCAACTATATAATAACAAATGCGATCGATACCTACTGACACAAAACACACTCACTATTCAACCGTTGGAATTATATGCTATTTTAATATAATGATGACACAGTGAAATGATATCTTTTATCACAGCTGTGTTACGTTATTTTTAACATGTGATGATTATTGTCACCTTGGCTGCATTTGTTTGTACTCGCTACTTATCTTTCAGGTGGTTAGGCAGATAACCACCTTTGGGTATTATCGTTATTAGCCCTCGTTACGTGTCTTTCAGGTCGTCAAGTAGGTGGCCGTATTTGGGTGTCACATTTAATCTCTAAAGCCTCGTGTACACGTACAACCTTATATAAAAATAATTTCACAAATGGCCATTGAACTCCAAGCTATTGGTAATGTTTTATTAACTAGATAGCAGATACTCTTTGCTCATAACATGTGAAAGAATCACTATCGCAATTTCTTAGTTCAATAGCAATTAGAGCTCACTATCATCACCTTTCTTGTGTTATAATACAACTGATGGAACTAAGTATAGTGATCACATGCTCGTACAATATATAGCTGGTATACGAATTCTGAAAATTGTGACGTAGTTGTATCTATTTCATGAAATCATATTAATATCATATATAACAGTGTTTCAAAATCACATGAAAAATAACAGTGATTTGTGAAATATCTATCCGTGTTCCGTTTTAAAACGATGCCATAAGTAACACACAAGTAACAAAGTTTTAACTAATTGTCACGTATGCTACACGAAATGATTTGTAGATATGTTATAATAAATGACTGGCTTTCTAACCTCATATTTCTTAAGGGGAAAGTGATAACAGAAATGACTAAAACGTTATTTTCAAATTCCCTTAATATTATGTATCAGCCATGATGTAAACAAAAATGAGTACTCTATATGTAGAGCTATTGCTATTTTGCTAATGTTAGGATATGAGCGATATATACATTTTAGTTTTTGAAGTCGATATTTAACGATTTCTGCTATCACTTAATGGTTTACATAGGATTGTAAACACACAATATTAACTACATTTTCACTATATGTTTTTTTTCGAACTGACTACGCTATTGACCCTACAGGGTCTTTACAGCTTCACCGGACTACTAAGGCGAGCGCTTAAGGCACTTAGCCGATTTGGTTTTTAGGTAACATACACAAGGGCGCACGCGCACCTCGGCTTGGGCTGTTACCTGGAAAAAGTCACGTCTGACCTAGCTAACTATTCTAAGCTATTCAAACATATATTCATTTGTGAACCATACAATCGAAATTGCATGATTCACAAATGCATACGTGTATATCGGAATGAAACGAACTAAACTATTTGATTCAGTTCGATGAGGGAAAAAACCCCTCCCACCATGTGTATGTATGTGCACGTGTGTGAGAGAGATGATCTCATATGTGTGTACAAGTGATGTGGGTGAGTCATTGTATCGCGATAATAATAACTCGAGGGCTCCATCCGGGGGCGACCTAGGCTTGAGATATTACTGAGAACCGCGATGTGTATCACTATATGTATTGTAGTCGCTGTTTACTATTTACATTTGCTTTATGAGTCTGAGATATTATTGAAGTCCGTATACACGTGTAAATCCCAATTTGTTAAACGAAAATGCATTTTACGTACAACCAACGTAGCTCGTATAAAATTTATAGTCAAAGCTTGTCTATAGGAGATATAAGTTTTCGTTTGAGTCGACACCCCATCGAGTTAGAGTAAAACTATGCAAAATGAGTGAGTGCGTCTAAAATAACGGAGGAGGGTTGACAAATCAGATTTGCCTTCGTCAAGTCATTGTCGGTGCTAACCGCGTTACCGCGCCCTTTGTACAGACATCAAAACAATTTCACAACTATTCAATATATATTATTTACTCTTTCAAATCAATTCTAGTATCTGTATGATACTGTAGTATCAGCCCGCGTTCATTTAAAATTCGTTGCTGAGTATATATAGGTGTATTTTAGAGCCAGTTTCTAGACTTACCAACTTAGGCCACATAGACAATTAAACACTAAACTAGTGTGTAGGTACATATATAGATAAAAACAATAACAAACTAATGGACAATATCTATTACAGGATGGTCGTTGGAGTAATGAATAATGAATACTGCTCCCGGCGTCTAATAAATTGTATAGGCTTTTTAAGGCTATATTAGTATAGTACTAGTGGGCGCCCAGCGGTCGACATTCGACCATAGTTCATTAATTTTTTTAAGTTTGAATTTTATTAGGGTTAATATCATTGTTGAATGTAGAATGAAAAAGGGTAATTGGAACGTAAGAGTAAAATAATACATACAGTCGAGCACAGCAACCTCTTTCGCAACCTTTTTTGAAGTTCTTTATTGACGGATGTCAAATTGTCTTTTTTATTTACATGTGTGTATATATTGTGTAAAATTGAAGCATTAGTGTGAGTAATGCATATTTTAATTAATTTAATGTACTTCTAATGCATTTTATATAAAATAAATAGCTTTCTGCACTTCTCCTCCCTATATACTCTAACTATGCCAAATTTCACGTTCATCCGTTCGCGCAATTCCGTTAAAAAGGGATGCAAAGTTTAGGCTTCACGTATTAATATAATGATATGTAAGTAGCTATGTTATAAAATCAATAGTCATGCTACATCAAAAACAATTTGTAGGTGGTAGAGCTACGCTGAAACTACCACTGGTTTCAGCATGAATGGGTCGGCTCGTCCGGGGTAGTACCACCCTCACAGTAAGCCGACGTGAAGTAACAGTGCTTGCATTGTTGCGTTTTGTTCGGTCAGTGAGAGCGCCGGATACCCAACTCCCCTCCTCCCTCCCCACTCCTCCTTCTTCCAAACACAGGCTGACAACGCACTTGCGACTCTTCTGGTGTTGCAAGTGTCTATGAACGGGGGTGATCACTTAACATCAGGTGAACCCACCTGTTCGTTTGCCTCCTATGATATAAAAAATAAAAATAGATACTATAATTTAAATGATCTCGGTAGAGAAATGTGAAAAATGAGTTGATTAATTTTGTATTTGTATACTAAATTTTGTATTTAGATATTGTTTCACTTTTTATTAAGATAAAAAAAATAATAATGGCATATATATATATATATATATATATATATATATATATAGCGCCATCTCGTAAATTTTATGACGCTTGTATACCGTTATATGCTAATGGATGATATCCTACTTGTACCTCAAAATTCTGGAAGATGGCGCTGTATTGAATAATATTCATGTATTTTATCAGTATGTGATTTTTATCTAAAAATATTAACACAATTTTACAAAATAGAATAAGCTAATGAGCGAAGTTCACTCGATCGAGCACTATGCTCAATACCACATCAAAGTATTTGGACAAACGCAAAGTATGTTTAATCGGAAAATGTAGTTTCGATAAAAGTGTCTCACTAAAGTCGGTTCAAATTAGTAGAGTACTAGGATTTTATTAATAACTAGCCTCTGCCCGCGACTTCTTTCGCGTGGAATAGTTACTTTGGGTTAACCCTAACACGCAGCGGAAGCACTCAAGAGGAAAAAAAAAAAAAATACTCTTCATTGGTGCTCCGCTTCTATTAGTCTTAGCGTGATGATATATAGCCTATAACCTTCCCCGATAAATGAGCTATATGGCACTGAAAGAATTTTCAAATCTGACCAGTAGTTCCTGAGATTACGCCCTACATAGTCACAAACTCACAAACTTTACCTCTTTATAATATTATAGTATATATAGATATTATAGATATAGTGGTACATGTTGTGACTGGGTTGCAAACATGTTATAAAAAATAAGGGATTTTATTATAGAAGCTTTAATTTATATATGCATTTGTCTACGCGCCAAATGAATACTCATTGGTAAACCTGTTGAAATATAAAAGTTTTCATTGGTTCTTCCGCTATCATAAATTTCTATGATACCCTCCATAACGATGAGTATTACAACAAAGTAAATTTCAAGCAAAAACTTAATCCGTGCCAAGTTCTTGTAAACAACAGAATACTTTGCCAAAAACTCCAAAATTCTTTATTATTAACTATGACGCACAGTGCTTCAAAACCGCATTTTTTACCGACAAAAAACGGGGGGTAAATCACAAATATTGGCAAGCGAGGCGTGCACACAAATAAACGCGCCTCGGGGACACTGATTCACCGCAATATGTCAAACAAATATTACCTATTCGCATTTGAGCAAAATACAAATGCTTTACTGAGTCAGCAACGCACATGAGACTGATTGAAGGTGGTGTTTTATAACTTGCAAAAGTTTTAAATGTGATTTTTTCAATAAAACTCAATACTGAATACTGTTTTTAAATGCTCCAAATATTTAAGTATTTAGTATAAGGTATGATAATTAGCGTATTTTTATATAAATAAAAATTTAGAAAAATAGGTGTTTAACTCGTTACATGTATTTTAGTGGGGAAAAAATAAAACATGAAAGTCTTGTATACTATTTTAAAAGCGCTCTTTTCTTTCAGAGATGTAATATTTATGTTCTATTTATATTTTTATTATTATTTTGGTTTAGGTTTAGGAAATTTTATTAATAATTCTGCTAAAAAATAAAAAACACAATTATAAAAAATATATAAGTTTCAGTGCCATGAATCCTAACAAATATTATAATCGCGAATGTGAATTGTTTGTCACGCTTTCACGTCTCAACTACTTAATCGATCAGATGAAATGTACACTAACGCGAGTGAAGCCGCAAGCAAAACCTAATTATCACATAATAATAACTTCTATATCAATTTTTCAATTTAGTAGGTAATTCATTTGCTTCATCCGTAAAGATCCTTGGGCTCAATCCCTGATTTGACTTGATATAAGATTTACGTCCTTTGAACAAACAAATTAACAATAATAATTAATCAATTGTACATTTACTTTAATAAAATTAAACTATATACACATAGTCTTCCGACTTTCTGTCTCGTACCATATAAATATAAAAAAACTTAACACACAGTGGTCTTAAATTTGTAACAAGTGTACCAATAAAACGCCCTACGCTAAATCCAATTTTGGCCCCTAATGCGCTTAATACGACCACGGGGCGAATCACTACGTATGCCACTGTCATTTTAACTCAATTTTCAAACGGGGCTTTCCTTACCTATAGAAGTATTCAAATAAATATATTCGAGACAATAAAACATGAGCGTTTAGGGGTGTCAAAATTGTCTTATGGAAGGCTTTTTGGGGGATTTTTTTTAGTTTAGAATACAGTCGCGTGGGTAATAAAAGTAAAGAGGAGTATTTTGAAAGTCTACTTTAGTTTATAATAAAAATCATATTTATTGCGTTTTTGGCATACATAATTTTATGTTGCTTAATATTTTTATATAATTGTTTTTTTATGTGTCGTATGTTTGTATATATGTGCTCATAATATATTCTGATGTATTTTATGAATAACTTCTTATATAATTATAAATTTACAGAATTCTAACATATAAAATAAGTAACTTAGAATATTTGACAGAAAACAAACCGATATAGTTATATATTTAATAGATAAAATAGCATTGAGATAGGGGATGTATTTTTCTAACGTGCATCTTAGTAGTTACAGCCATCAAGTTGAAAATTTGTCATTAAGCACCTCTAGGTCTAAGCGTCCTCTAGGTTTACCGTATTACAATATTAGGCTAAGCTTACCAGTAGTTAGTTTATACACTGCGTCAATTAACGTTGGTTCTAATCCTTGCGAATGAGCCATAGCCGTCTGGTCAAGAAACACATCAGAGTGAAACTATAGCGTGATAGGGTTTTTTTAAGTCCGCTTGGTTAACTAATAGCCTCAAGATGAAAAGCTGTTGCAGCTCCAGATCTGTTTTGTCAGCTACGCTTGAAAGCTAGTTCCCCTCTATGTTTAATGTGTTACCACCATTATAGGCCAGTTTATCTATACTCCTATACTAATATTATAAAGCTGAAGAGTTCGTTTTCTTGAACGCGCTAATCTCAAGAACTACTGGGTCGATTCGAAAAATTATTTCAGTATTAGATAACTCATTTATCGAGGAAAGCTATAGGCTATATATTATCACTAAAACCAATATGAACGGAGCACCAATGAAGACTGTTACAAAATCGTTATTTTGTCTTTTGAGGGCTTCCGCTGTATGCGCTGCGTGAACGGTAATTATACCACGCAGACGAAGTCGCGGGCAGAAACGGGTTTTTGGTATAAGATGAAATCATTTTCATAATCTAAATCCTACATATATAAAATAAATATCAAGTTTAAGTGTTTAATATTTTTGTTAAAATGTGGTAAAGAAGTAGAGAAACAACACATTCGAATACCCTTAATATGAATAAAAAAAGTTTAAAGATGATTAGACTTATCTTTATAAATACCGTCTGTCAACATACAAATTGTAAAACACACCGGCGCTATTAAAAATATTCAATTAATTCGTTAGGGCCAGATCCCTCTGTGTAACAATACGCCGCGAATTGGGACAAAATTTTTAATCTAATCAATTAACAATCAGTGCAAGCGATATACCGCTTGTTAGTGCTGCTTATTTGGCGAACGTGACTTGGTTTATTCAAATTCATTGGGGTTCGTTTGGCGGTTTTGTCTTGCTCGTTTAATTGATGTTACCACTGTGCATCTCGCGGTTGCTTACATTTAGTTCGAACTTAATTATTAGCCGTATTCTTAGAGTTTGTTGAGTTTTGTTCATCTTATACTTTTAGAAAGATATTTGTCAACGATTTTAATGATATTGAGTTATATACAATTTTTGCAGTGAGATCGATTCTGTCTTTGTAAAATATATCTCTGTAATAACTTCTTACTAGGTACACCCATTTTATTTTAGTATAATACAGCTCGTACACTAGGAGACTGTGTCTCTGAGGAATTTACAGACATATAAGACATGGGCACACATAAAGATTTTTTTTGTTATAGTTTATTGGATATAGCATTTAGTTGTTATAGCGTGTAACCAGAATCCTATCTGATATGCTGTATTTGCTGTTTAATCGGCTGAGTGCCTTAAGCGCTCGCTTTAGTAGTCCGGTGAAGCTGTTAACACCTCGCTTGGTCAATAGCGTAGTCAGTTGGAAAAAAAAATGTATTTGCTGTAACACACATATAGTTGTTTGGTACTAGGTTTTTAACTTGAGAGTAGCAAATAGTCAGGTGGGCTTAAATAAAAATTACAATTTTTACCTTCACCGAGGATTCGACCCTACATCAATTTACGCTGTGTCCAAACACACTACCACTGGTCCAACATTGCTTCATAAACTTATGATTTTTTAGTATAACATTTGTCATACTACATAAAAATAAAATGTTAAAAAAATTAAAAAGTACTAATATTTAAAAATCGACAGTAGTGAGATATGCGCCTCAACCGCTGTACCATCCTTGGAGTCTTCATTCTATACAAAGATTTTAACGAATACTAATAATATCACAAATCTTTATATAAAGATGGATTTATACAAAAAATATCATTGTCTCTATAATAAAGACTAACAAACATATACGACATAACTCAAACAAAGCAATATTTCTCAATACAAAAGACACGGCAGATAAATTCGGCAAATTAACTTCTGGGTAAACACATGTTTCGTACCCCATATTGTCGCTTGGTGGCAGCACGGTTGATTTATGACAGAAGGGCGTAGCGTCTCGCGGCAATAGGACGTGTGATTTCAAATTGTTACATTTACCCATCGATATAATACAATGTTTTTTGTTTATGGTAAACTATATTGACTATCTAAGGTACCATGAATTAAGAAGTTTATTTAACTGTTATTACAACTCTGCTGTCTCAACAACCGAATATGAGTCATCTCCTTCGAAACAAAGAATCACCATTTTCCTTATCCTGAGATTTATTATTTTTAAAAGTAATAAAGAATATCTTGATTGCTTATATGATAAAACTTTTATTGAAATATTGTGAGCAATCTTGAGAAAGATATTATTTTACAGATTTTTGATACATTCATTTTAGTAAAATTAAATATTAATTTTGCTTTGTTTATGAAATTTCTACTTGCATATTTTTAAAAGTAATTTATTTTGTGCCATGTTCGTATATTAGAGAAAATGTTTTTGTTATTTCGTGGGAAATGTGTTTTTACGATACTAAATCCATATAACCTTTTTAACGATTTTAAGTAATATAACCGTTACTGCCTACTCTCAACCGGGAAGCGTAATGATATGTAACCTAGTCTTACTCCAAAAAGTGTTCCACTTACCTATAAAGGTCTAACAAAAACGGATCCTGCTGTTTCGAGGATTAACCCGGACATAAAGACACTGCAAATTTGTTTATATGTATAGATCAGAAACGATGAATACAAAAAAAAAAATGTATAGAAACATCTGTCCAAGTTATGGCTATCTAAAGTAGCTTATTGAATCGGTCATATATATCTCTTCTTTCTGAGGCTGAGTACCTTAAGCGCTCGCCTTAGTATTCCGGTGAAACTGTTAAGACCTTGCCAGGCCAATAGCATAGTCAGTTCGAGAGAAAAAAAGCGATACTTTCATGTTATGGAATATAACGGTAACTGAGCAACTGAAAATCAATGTATATTAATTGTATCGATAATATTGAAGGTTTCCCTATTGTCGTATGTCTCACCCAATTTTTTATATTTTCCTATTTTCATACTTCGACATTTTTTGTAATCCTTTTTTTTAATTTGATTTTTGGTAACAAACCCTCTAAATTATTACTACCACTGTGGAATAGACAATAATATTACAAGTATCTTCTGATAATTTAATTGTTTTAACAAGACGATGCTCTTGTTAGAATTCTCCATGAAATTTTAGTGACATCTGAGAATTCATGGTCCGTTGTATTATTTCTCATCCCCTTCACTTGTACTGTGTACACAATAACCGAACTATATTACGAGAAACACCACCAATATTACAAAATATGGAACCAAATAACCAAAGATTATTAATTACTACATATATAAAACAAAGTCCTCTGCTACGTCTGTCTGTCTGTTCACGATGAACTCAAAAACTACTGAACGGATTTTCATGCGGTTTTGACCAGAAGATAAAGTGATTCATGAAGAAGGTTTATCTACATAATTTGTCAAGTTTTTTTTAATTATCAGGCCGGGAAAATGTGAGCCGGGTCCGATACTAATTTTAAATGTCAGAGCAAGCAATCGAACAGGTGGGGTCACGTGATGTTAAGTGATCATCACCGTTCATAGACAGTAACGACACTAGGGGAGTCGAAAGTGCGTTGTCAGCCTGTGATTGGGGGAAAGGTAAGGAGGGGAGAGAGGAGAGGGGAGGGGCGCCTCGAGCTCTCTCACTGACCTAACGAAACGCAACAATGCAAGCACTGTTACTTCACGTCGGTACAATTCCGGGCGAGCCGACCCATTCGCGCTGAAACCAATAATAGCTTCAGCGTGGCTCTAACACCTACATTTTTACATAAATATAAAATCCACTACATAGACGAATATCCCACTTAAAACTCAATAGATTTTAATAAAATATATAGATATACAAAAATTAGGTAAGCAGTTAATATGTTACTTAAAAGGAATACAAGTGTAAAATAAGAAACACGGTCGCTCTGACCAGTACGAGACGGTGATAATTCACGTTCCTTAATACCGGGGTGTCGGTAAATCATACCGGCGCACATCTGCCGGCGAAATAGAAAAATAACAATAAATAAAGGGAAAGCAGTAGACGGCACTGCACGACCCTGGATACTACGGGAAATATTGGACATTTGTACCGTAAACATTGCTTTGTTAAATTTTTGTTTTACTGGCGAATCTACGAACGTTCTATCATGTTATTTTAATTTATTTATGTTTAAACATAATAGCTATTTTATATATGGTTATGTACAATTTCATACAAGAGTATAATTAAGTCTAATAACTTTAAACGTCTAATTTTCATAGAATGAGAAGATTCTTACCAAAATTTAACCATAGAGTATTTAACTAGTACATCTTTTAAATTTAAGAATATTTCGAATTCTGGTAACGTGGTTCTGGTTTAGTATAACGTAATTCAACTAAATATGTTTCCATTGTGACATAATCTATACTGGAACAAGTGGAATGTCTGAGCGTAAGATTGCCTAGTTCATGTGGCAGCACTCATCGTGTGTAAATCAACAACTTTAAACCTACTATTAGATATTTCTAAGATTATATTTGAATTAAATTAAATTATAATTCATGCTTTACAATCATTTCAAGTATACACATAAGTAAAAAATATTATACTGAATAAAGACTATGTATGTAGCAATTAGTGATAAAACTATAAATAAGATTTTTTTTCAAAGTTCCGATAATAAAAAATAAATACACTGAAGTACATATAAGGATAACAAAGTGTAAATAGGTTAATAACAGTTATTCCGAAATTACGTTATAAATAATTAAACAAACACATTAATTCAATGAGTAAATACGAAGAAATCAATTAAGAAGCGATATTGTAAATAGAGTATGGTAAAAATAAACAAAAGTAGGAATAATTAGAAATATGGGAAGAAAACATAAATCAATATCTTCATTATTTATTTCCTAAGACTCTCACATTTAACATATATAAGTACAACTTTAAAATAACACTTTAAAAATAAAGAACAATTCTTTGAACACATCCCCACTTTATTTTTGTCCAGAACGAAGTCTCTAATTCCATATCGAAAGGCAAATGAGTTAAAAATACATGAAATGAAGTAAACTTAAAGATAAAATACCTTTAACTATGTATATGTTTCAATAAAAACCACGCTAAGGGAGCACGAGTATCTGTAAACGTCCCCGGGATTCTTTCCTTTCGCCACAATAAGTCGACCCTTTCTAATAGCTCAGATTAGAAAGGGTTGACTTATAATGAACTAGCAAGGAGAATTGTAAGTCCTTAGTGATCTCTTTAGCTACTTCTTCCTATTTCTATGTTAATGTAGATTACAGCGGTGAGGCCTTGTTAATTAATTCCTAGAAACCTACACACAAAGATATAATTTTATTTTTTGTAAAGAATTCGTTGATACTAATGCTAGATTTATATAAAAAGTCCTGAAATATTAACATTCCAATAAGAAGATAATTAAGAATATAAACTTGTAATCAAGCCAAATACGCAAAACCAAAAACCAAACAAAACAAATAATACAATAAGTTTAGAATTTTGGTTAATGTATAAAGATTTTTAAATGAACTTTGATAGTTGTCTGTTGATTGAAAGTATCTTTTCATAACGATTCAGTTACTTTGAGTCTATCGGACAGCCATTCCAATCTATGTAAAATTTATTAATATCTAAAAACATTTTATTAATTTCATTATTATTATATTAATATGAATTAATAAATTCATTTGGTAAATATTTACTTATTTATTATAATCTTACTTTTCTAGGAAATTTCATATAAATAGTTACGGTATTGGGCAGCTTGAACAAACAATTATGTTTTTTATTGTTATTAATAAACTAGTGGACATCTTAAAAAGTTAAATAGAACGAAGATCTCCGCAAAGTCTAAACACACCTATACATGCTTGGCGACAGATTTTTTATTTGAGGGTGGTAGTTAGCCAGGCAGGCTTAAATAAAGCCCAACCACCATGTTCTGGTTTCATTACGATGTTTCCCTTCAACAAACACACTAACCACTGAGCGGTCATCGCTTCAATTTTCGCAAACGGTTCTTTACTAAACATGGGATTTCAGTCTTTTATATTTACTCGACTCTGTACACTACTACATTATGTATTTTAGCCACAAACAACGATTACCTCCTACATGAGGCTAGATCAGAATTTGTTTTCTCAATTAGTAATTTGTAAGATATAGCCAGCTCATTACAGTTGCACTGAACTACGAACTAACGAATGAAACTACAAACTACGGTTCTTTAGATATAGTTACACCCGAATTTGTCTTCTTAATTGGTACTTTGTAAGATATAACCAGCTCATGACAGTTGCACTGTACTACAAACTAACGAATTATACTACAAATTACGATTAGTTACATATAGTTACATCCTAACTTGTCTTCTCAATTGGTAATTTGTAAGATATAACCAGCTTATGACATTTGCACTGAACTACAAACTAACGAATGAAACTACAAACTACGATTAGTTAGATATGGTTACACCCTAACTTGGCTTCTCAAATGGTAATTTGTAAGATATAACCAGCTCATCACAGTTGCACTGAACTACAAACTAACGAATGAAACTACAAACTACGGTTCGTTAGATATAGTTACACCCGAATTTGTCTTCTCAATTGGTAATTTGTAAGATATAACCAGCTTATGATATTTGCACTGAACTACAAACTAACGAATGAAACTACAAACTACGATTAGTTAGATATGGTTATACCCTAACTTGGCTTCTCAAATGGTAATTTGTAAGATATAACCAGCTCATGACAGTTGCACTGAACTACAAACTAACGAATGAAACTTCAAACTACGATTACTTAGATATAGTTACACCCGAATTTGTCTTCTCAATTGGTAATTTGTAAGATATAACCAGCTCATGACAGTTGCACTGAACTACAAACTAACGAATGAAACTACAAACTACGATTACTTAGATATAGTTACACCCGAATTTGTCTTCTCAATTACTAATTTGTAAGATATAACCAGCTCATGACAGTTGCACCGAACTACGAACGAAACAAACAACCAGAAGAAATTTCGTCCAAAAAAAAATGTACCAGCTTTTATTATCAATCAATAGTCACAGTAAGGGCATCTTCTTCCACCCTCCAGCCGGTGCATCACAATCATCGCCATTCTATATTGACACTACGTGTCCCGAATACTGGCCGGTTTTCCGGGATTTCGCAGTTATTTTTATTCGGTATCGACCCACCCGGGTCAGTTCGACCCCCGACGCCGGTTGAAGGGTTGTCCGGCCGTGTAATTGGCCAGTTACAATTCATTATTCTTGGATTCTTGTGCGGGATTTTTTTCAGCTACTTTTCTTTAATAGCCTTTTTTCTTTTGGCCTTTGATATGTGGATATTGATTTCTATGCAGACGTGAGAATAATGTTACTAGTTATGCCCTAAGGTTCATACAATTATATTATGTTTGTCTAGTTATTTTATTATTGCTCATATTTAACCGCAATACTATTTGATATTATAAGTGACCATGTAACGTACTAATCTAGGAGATATCTCAATCTACACTAACGCGAACAAAACCGCGAACAAAACGAGTTTTTGATAATTATGGAAATTCCATTAAAAAAAAATTATGATTTTAAATATATTATTGATTATTAATTTTTATAGCCTTAATAATGAAATGGCTTAATACTTTCATCAAAATTCTATAAAAATCAGTTGTAAATAAAAATATTATTAATAATGTCCAATGTGTTATTGGTACCTTTTGTAGTCTATCAATCAAGGTTTGACACATAATAATACCCGTGTATAATAATCCTGTAAGACTCGTTTAAGCAATTTTGAAGTTAAAACTCGATATAGAAAGATACATAGAACATTTTTCGTAACATTATATTCGCGATTGTTATAGATATCTATACATATAATAAAAATGTAACTGTCCGCTGTCTGTACATGAAGTATATATGAGAAAAACTATTATTAGGGGTCTTTATAAATGCAATAGAACCCAAAACAATGATTTTTAGAATTTTTGTCTGTTTGTCTGTTTATCTGTTTGTCTGTTTGTCTGTGCGTTTGTGCACGCTAATCTCAGAAACGCCTTATCCGATTTAGATGTGGTTTTCACTGATATATCGTGGTAAGGTTCACTTAACATTTAGTGTTTGTTTCATGTCAATCGGTTCATAAATAAAAAAGTTATGCCAATTTAAAGAATCACGTCGAACATTTGTTAAACTATCTATCTACTGTTCTTTCTCTGTTCAGTAGCATTGACTGCAACTTTACTAAATTTCATTATAATAATAATGGTCTATATAAAATTATGATTACATAATAATAATAATAAATATAAGGTAAAAATGATCAGTTTCGGAAAATTAAAATAACCAATGTAAGTTGACCTCAGATCTATATCACCAATCATATGAAATTGGGTTCAGCTTAGGCTGGATGACATAGGTGGTACACGTCTGCGCGGGTATATAAAGCCGCGAGCCGCGCCGCTGCTTGCCACTGAAGAGGACGCCCGGGCTTATACCCGCCGTATATGATACCCACACATCAATGAGCATGTCCAGAATAACAATAGAAGCCTAAATAACAATAGCCGGCTCGCGCAATGTTTTCGCTGCCAGCAGTTCCAGCACTCCTTTCTACAATGCCATCGCGAGATTGCTTACGTGCGGTGCGGGGGGCACACCTCGCCCGACTATGTGACCGCCCGAGAGATGAGCCGGTGACCTGCGCCAACTACGGGGGCGCGCACACGGCTCCAGATCAAATCTCCAGATGATGCTCAGTATTCAAGCGCGAGTTACGGAACCGCCGGCCCAGCTGTGGAAATACCACGGTTGTCTAACCGGTGGTGGAGGAGACGGTGACGACGAGCCTCATGGCCCACGCCAACAAAAAGTAAGGGTCCCAAGACCGCCAGACGAAAGCCAACATCGAAGTCCGCAGACGAAGAAAGCCTCCCCGGAAGAAGCCTGCGCCATCAGAGCGGATTTCGGGGACCAAATGTGGAAGTTGCTGCGCAACTAATGCGCCTCAAGCATGCCGGTCTGCACTTCACCCTTCACAGAACCGAGACGACCATCGCACACCGACGGATAGTCGAGACCTCTCCGGGAGAGCGCCTTTCAATAGGCGCGCATTCCAATACTTAAGACGCTCCCGCTAGACGGGGGGAGAGCGAAGCCACTGCCAGAGGGGTAACCCTGATGCGGTCCCCCCGAGTGTCCCTCACGGAACGAACGAGAGGAAAGCCCCGCCGCTGCCTACCCAAATTTTAGGTTAATTAAACTTTAAAATTTTTCGCATTTAAAAATATAATTGAAACCGGTGATAACCGATTTGATGCAGACGACGTTGCACGGGTCAGCTAGTCTATGAATATATACATAGTAAAAATGTAAACCCAAAGTATATGTAGTTTTTCGATAAGTAATAGAATACATTTCGAGAAATGTCTGTCTGCCTGTCTGTTTGTATGAATACGCATCACTGCTAAAGTACAGGGCTCACAATAAAACCACACAAAGAAATTTATAAAGAATATCTTCGAGAATAACTTACATCGTCTTAACTAAAAATCGGTCGCCTCTATCAAAAGTTACAATTAATTGCTAGTAAGTAAATTCAGATGACTTTATTAATCAGTGTTTTTTAAATGAGGTTTCACGCGGACGGAGGCGCGGGCACAACTAGTCTGTTATAAAATTGAAAAAAATATTACATGTACAGAACTACACATTTACACGAGTATGCATATTTTTTAAATTAGGTATTATATAGCTTCTAATAATAATTTACTGTATTGTGGCCGACTTGCATTGGATTTATGATTTTTTAAATATATTTTCGTATTGAAATATAGACTTGTGTATGTATTTATTTTCTCATGATTGCACTGAAACAGTAAATTAATTGTGGATGGTAATTCCACAGTTATTTATTATAAGTTAAAGTTAAATTTAAGTCTCGTACAACAATGAAAAAGTGCCCAATAATGTATTATAACCCTCAAGTGAAGAGTTTCGCCACAAAGGGCGGTAATTCTTTATTAGGGACGAACGGTTCCGGTCAAGAGGCGCCCCCTGGGGGTTCGCAATCAACGCTCCTTACTTGTATTATTTTTAAGGGACGAGGGAAAGTTTGTACAGTCTTAGGCTTTATTACATCGGCTTGATCTTCGAAGAACCTTATCTTGTCCTTCTGTCCAAATCTAGTATTGGCTAACTAAGCCTGCAACGTCGCTAGCGTTAATGTAGAATGAAAAGTACGAGTGCTCGTTCGTTCAGTGGTCGAACGAACTATAGAGAATTTTTTTTTTTATTGATAAACACTCTCGTCAAAAGCTACAAAATAAAAAAAAATCTAGGCAGTCGACTGCCAATAGAAGTGAAAACTCAAAACAAAGACGTGTGTTCTCTTTTGAATTTACATATATATAGTGTGAATAACAATATTTAAATTTCAGAATTTTTTTTATTGCTATTTTTAATATTAGAGTGGTTTTATATCTATTGGCACTCGGAGCAATAATTTTATAAATTTTTATAAAGTCTATTAATCAGTCAAACGTATGATGAGCTGCAAAATATCAATATTACATGTACATAGGTTCCTATACTACGCGTCGCTAGTCTAACGCAGGCCGCGAAAAAATCCTGCCAAAAATACGGCTGAACGCGCCTAAAATGTTTCCATTTCAGAAAAGAATGAACAAAATCGACTGAGAAACAGAGGACAGAGATGTTTTTAACCGTTTTCCCATTGCCTTTTTATATTAAAAGTATTATTTTCGAGATGAAAGGTACCAATGTGTCCTTTGTGTACCCGACAAGGTGTATGGAAAGTGTCATGGTGATTGGTTGATTTGTTAAGACGTGACAACATAAATACAAACACACTCATTTTAGCATTTGTAATTTCACTTAGAATGATTAAGGTTGATTATAATTAGCTATAGGTTACAGTGACCACTTAAAATCAGGTGGACTACAAACCTGTTCGCTACTCCGTAATACAAATATTTATAAATATAAACTAGCAGGCACGGAGGACGTTATTCCGCCCCGATAATTAAAAAAATCTTGGCAAATTAATTAAAATACCTAAACCGTCCTCATGAATCACTTTATCTACTGGTGAAAACCGCATGAAAATCCATTTATTTATTATTAGTTTTTAAGTTTATCACGAACAGACAGACAAACAGACATAGCAGAGGACTTTTATAATATCGATCATTAACATACATTAAAATATAAAAAAAGAGAAATGCACTTATTTCCAATAATAGGGCCAGTTTTTTTTTCTTAAAATATGGCTTGTTCGCATTTCGGATATTAGGCGTGAGTTTTATTTAATTTGGCCGTTGTGAAAACATGGGACTCCGGTAAATGTTAGCATTGGCCGGCGCATGTCGAAATGGACAAATAACGCCAAATTATTACTTCCCCAACACTAAATATACGAAGATATTCGCCTTCCAATATAATGTAACGGACTGTTACACCGACGTGCGATTTATTGTCCTTAACATTTCCATATCAAATAGATGGAACTAGTGGTAATTCTGTGATTGAATTATTGACGTTCTTTTTTTCAAAGAGTTGTAACCCCTTTACCATTGTATACATATATGCGTATAAATTTATTTTAATTTTGTTCCTTTAAGTCAGCTATGTACGTGTCACGAATTATATGCATACGTTCTTATCCATTAATTTTCGATTTATTAATATATAATTTCTTTAATGATTATCTCTACCCAGAACAATGGTTTGAACACAGATTAATAATACGTGCTTGACTTTTATATTTTTAAGATTCAGTAGAAATATAAAAAAGTGTGTGTGTACTTATGTACACGCGTTAGAGGTTATACTTCTTTGGCGTAACAAGATAAAAATCTTTTCAAACATTTTATCTATCTCCTTATTCTACGTTTGTAGAAAAAACGATACTAACAATAGAAAAAAGGTATTTAATACATTGAAAGTTTTAATACAAAGAAATACAAACAACAAATATAAAGAAACATAATGTTGACTATAGCTAACTTCAGGGTGTCGGTTTTTCGTGACGGTGTGCGTGTGGCGTAAAAAATTACTCTCATCATTTTTCCCCAACGCCAAAAGAATTATAACTTCAATAATAAATATTTTGTCTAGTTTATTCTAATACATTATATGCAGTGCATATTATATACTTTATCTTTCTGTAGTCCTTTTCTATATAAACTTTATTTATGCGTAATTTGAAACACTTCTGTGCGCGTTCCTTAAAATGGATACAAAGTTTTTTCTTCAACAGTATCATGAACAAAAACCATTAATAAAAAGCAAAAAAACGGATGGATTACAATAATTATCAACCGATTTCAAAATTTAGAAACATTGTTTATTTATGTAACTTTTACCATAGAGGTATAGTTTATGGAACTGGAAAAATGCAAATATTTCAAGCAATATAACACTACGGTGTGAGAGACGGCCGATTCATCATTCTAGTGTCAAATCGATATACTGGTTGTTAGTCGTATTTAGTGAACGCCGATAGTGGGGTGGCTTATTAAATTTGCCGACAAGTGGACCTTGCACTTCGACGATCTAATGTAGAAATAGTACAGTTGTAGAGTATTGATATATCAGAGTTTCCATTTGGGACAAATAAACGTTACATACACATATATATTGATTGTTAATAATATCTTCTATCTTCTACTATACATCTTCTGTGTCTATACGTATAACAAGAATGTAAATCTAAAGTGTCGAGTTTCGTGAAAAAAATGGTTGCAGGTGTCTAGGAATAAATAACAATACATTTAAATCATTCTTAGAAATGTCTGTCTATATGTTTGTATGAACATGCATCACTGCTAAAGTATTGGGTTGACAACAAAACCTCACCAATAAAATTATAAAGCATATCCTCGAGAGTAGCTTAGTCTTTGATTCATTAAGATCGGTCCACTCTATCAAAAGTTATTATAATTTGAATGACGGCGCGAGGTAAGTACGAGTGAAAAGTAGTAATCTACGAATATACTAATATTATAAAGAGTTACTTATTTGTTTGGTTGAACGCGCCTAATCTTAGGAACTACTGTTCCGATTTGAAAAATTTTTTGCAGGTTTAGATAGCTTATTGATCGAGAAAGGCTATATTATCGCGATAAGACCAATAGGAGAGGAGCACTAATGAAGAATGTTTCAAAATCGGAGTTTTTGAAGTTAGACTTCTTTTGGCGCCTTAGGGAAAAATGATGAGAGTAAATTTTTACGATGCGCGCGCACACCGTCACGAACCCTGAAGTTAGCTATAGTCAACATTTTGTTTCTTTGTATTTGTTGTTTGTATTTCTTTGTATTAAAACTTTCAATGTATTAAATACCTTCTTTCTATTGTTGATGTCGTTTTTTCTGCAAACGTAGAATAAGACGAAAGATAACATCTTTGAAAAGATTTTCATCTTGTTACGCTAAAGAAGTATAACTTCTAACGCGTGTACATATAAGTACACACATACTTTTTTTATCTTTAGAGAGCTTCCGCTACGTGTCAACGTTAGCCTAAAGTGACTATTCTACACGGTCGAAGTCGCGGGCAGAAGCATGTGATAAATAAACAGGTGCTTTGCTTTTACTACTTTTTATAATATCTCTGTTGAGTGCAGTAGTCCGGTGAAGCTGTAAAGACCTTGCCAGGTCAATAGCATAGTCAGTTCGAAAAAAAAAAAAAAAAAATCTGTTGAGTGCTATGTATTACACACTATATCCCTTGCGGGGTAAACAATATTAAAATTGTAATAAATTTACTTGTTTTTTTTAACATTTATAGGGGGCAAACGTACAGGCGGGTTATCTGATGGTAAGTGATCACCGCCGTCCATCGACACTAGCGACACCGGGAGAATCGCCATTGCGTTGCCAGCCTGTGTTAGGGGGAGAGTGCGGAGGAGGGGGAAGTGGAAGGAGGTGGTCCTCCGGCGCTCTCACTGACCGAACGAAACACAACAATGCAATCATTGTTACTGCACGTCGGTTTTCTGTGAGAGGGTGGTAGTACCCCGGGCGAGCCGACCTATTCATGCTGAAACTAGTAATAGCTTCAGCTTGGCTCTACCACCTATATACCACTTGATAAATAAATAAATATGATGACACATTTTCACATAGTGCCATTTATATCTAAATGAAGCAATTGATGTGTTATACTCGTATAATTGTTTGTATGATAATTAAATCGATTACGGAATGTATGTAAATATATCACTTGGCTATTTGGCTAGTTATTTTTTGGTCTGATTGTAATTCTCAGGACGAGATTTATTTGAAAAAAAAATATGTTAGAGAAAAATGAAAAAATTAGCTTGAAAAATATCCATATAAAAAAGTGAGGGAGACGTAAGACAGCAGTGGGATTTTCGAAAATATTAATATTTAACGTCATTAGTGTAAAGAAAAGATTTTGTTTGTGTTTTTGTAAGTTTTTGGCGGCATACAAACGAAGCGGAAACAGCCGTTAGTTAATTAATAAAAATCGCTTAGTGCTATATAGTGCCGAATTATATAGAAACGCCTTAGTAAACAACCATCTCCGTGACTCACATAGGTAACTTTCGGAGTGGTCGGCCAAAAAGTATTACAATTTCTTAAACTGCGATTTACCATTTTTTTTTTCTAAAATCGATACAAAATGATCCTAAAGCCGATATAAATGAAACCATTTATATTACTTCATCAACCCTAATATGAACAAATTTTTATTAAGGCCCGTAAGACGTCGTATAATTTTCTCGTTAGGTCGCGTCGCTGTGGTATTACCTACACTATACCCCATAGTACAAGCTCACGTAATCCAGATGCATCACTTCAGTTTTAATTATTGTATATTCTACTTTCCAAGGAAACACGAGCGCAACTGTATTTTTTTTTCACACATTTTGTACATTGTGGTTTTTTTAACGCACTTTATAAGTTTCAGTGATTGACGACAATCACACACGATGCTAAATGACGTTGTGGTCTAAGACGGTAAACATGATAAGCCTAGAGGGATTGGCACTGGAACATTTTAATTGACAAAATATAACAAAAAGCCAAAGTCACGTGATATTCCCAGACTCACCCATCCAAGTACTGAGCACGGCCGATGTTGTCTAACTTCGGTTATTGGATGAGAACTGGTGTTTTTAAAACTCTACCCGACACACATAAAAGTTGCCAATCAGAATTTTAATGGTGGTAGAGCCACGCTGAAACTGTTACTTGTTTCAGCACGAATGGATCGGCTCGTCCGGGATAGTACCACCCTCTCATAGAAAACCGACGTGAAGTAACAGTGCTTGCATTGTTGCGTTTCGTTCGTTACGTGAGAGCGCCAGAGATCCACCTCCCCTCCCCTCTCCTCTCTCCTCTCCCTCGACCTCCCCTAACCCGACTCCTCTGGTGTTGTTAGTGTCCATGGACGGTGGTGATCACTTAACATCAGGTGACCCACCTGTTCGTATGCCACCTATGACATAAACATAAAGCTCTCCCTTAAAAAATCACTTAAAAAATTAACAGACAGTTTACAATTAATAAAGATTGAAGGAAATCGCTGGTACAAATTCCTCATGTATCCTATCTGCGAACTTACAGTGAACCATCTGTTCTCTTAGTTCTACGTTTGAAGTCTCATATTATTATCATTGTCGGTGTAATTTGTTTTTGTGATATAATACGTTTCATTTAAATATACATTTACGCACAAATAAACCTTGTACATAGTAATTTATCGATCAAAATGTAGGTAACTAAGACTTCAATTCAGTATTTCATTTTTGTATTCAAAACTGTTGCGTCAGTTGCGATTAAAGTAAAATTTCTTTGGCGTTATAGATAGATATCTATTTTATTTATTTTATAACAAAGAGTTGCTAATAATATTTCCTGTGTTATTTAAGTTTCGAATTAACTGATAGATGGCACTACAGATAATGAAGATGATAATGAACTGATTTTATTTGTTACTTACTTACGTTGTAACTAGATGGCAGCACGAGCGCGCGCCCATATATACATAATTATATAATTGTATGTTTTTTTTATTATTATTATTTTTTTATTGACTTGTTTAGAAACTATTCATTGACGAAATCAAACATATTTAAAAACCGGATGGTACACAAACGTGACACCATAGTACCGTAACGGACTTCCGTTGCATTTTCGTCTAGTTACCTCCTAGTCGCGCCTAAAAAATTATTACTTCTAAAACTCTCAAGCAGTATCATATATTGACTACTAGCTTTTGCTTCCTGCTTAATGTACATTAGACATATTCCTCGAAAACAGCACTTCTATCCAAAATAAGAATATAAATGATAAAAAGTATAAATAATCACATTTTTTGCCTCTCAAACAAATAATATTTTCATAATTGTTTCCACAATTTTGACTGTATAAACCGGTACTAACTTAATCAACAATAAGCGAGATTAAAGAAAAAATACCAGCGAAGACATTTACAATAAATATAGAACAATAAGTTCGCATGACGATTTAGAATGGAGACCATATTTAACCGTGGCGATTCAGAGATATACGCTGGCATTCTTTATTACGATTTAATTCAACAACCGCGAGCATACCTTTGATACGCCGACTTACTAGCGTTGGGGCGACAACGATTTATGCACGTAAACAGGAAACGAAATTAATTTTAAAAGAGATGGGATAGGTATTAAATTTTTGTTCATTCGTAAAATTGTCTAAATGGTAATGAAATAGATTTTTTATATTTAGGTATTCTTTAACAAAACATTTAGCCGATTCGTTCTTGCACGGTGCTATAATCATATGGATTTGATCTACAAGCCCCCACTTATTTGTAAAATTACTTTTTTAAATATGCACTATAATTGATAATTTTTATAATAATAAAAAATATATATGACGTAATTTATTTACTACGTGGTTGTCGCTGAGAGTTCCATTCTCGAAAACCGCCCAGTAGGTAACCTACAGCTATCTGTTGATAGATTTAATGGATATAATTTCAATCTATGCTGAGTCGTTCAGCATTTGAACTCGGCAGCAGGTATCAATCCAAACAGTTCTTCAGAACACTCTCCGCCGTAGCTTTTGTAAAGGATGCAAATTGACGCAACGTACATACAAATCGCCAAAGTATCAAGAATTAAGAAAAGCATCTGGCCAACGGCGATTCGAACCGCTCCGTCTTGGATTAGGTTGAAAAGAAGTATGCGGCACTAGGCGCAAGTATATCAATTTGTATCTCAGCCTCATCATATCATTTTGAGATTAGTTAATAATAGCAATAAACTGCAATGTAGTAAATATTCATGTCAGTTCAAGTGCACGTTTGTTTATTAACTCATATTAATGCTTACGACGCTAGACAATATTTTATCTAACAATGTCCGTAAACTTCATAAAGCGTGGTTACCGTAGTCTCAGATAAAGTCATTGTACAAAACGTTGTTTTGCTCTATTTCAGAAATAAACATAGGATAATGCCAAGGTACATGAACGATATTTTTATTTAGTTTTGTTTTGGTATATACGTTTGAAGAATCAAAAACAACGAATCTTTTATCTAAAAACGTTTAAATGTATTGTAATAAAAGCTATATTAAAAAAATCATAAGATTATGAAGCGATGTTGGCTTAGTGGTAATGTGTTTGGACACCGCGTCGATGGTTGCAGGTTTGCATGCTACAAAGAGCCTGGACTTTCGGTGAAGAAAGCCATTGAGGTGAAACTACTATAGTATGGTTGTAGAGCTTTGTCTCGGCTTTTTATTATCGAACTGACTACGCTATTGACCTAGAAAAGGTCTTAACAGCTTCATCGGACTACTAAAGCGAGCGCTTAAGGCACTCGGCCGATTTTATTTGGGCGACTAGCTCAAGGGCGCACGACACACCCCGGCATGGGCTGTTGCCTGATACATGCAATTCGCGACCTATCTGAGCTAACCTAAGCTATAGCATATATGAGTTGTTGAAACATATATGTGTACCAAGCACACATACCTCAACAACTCTTATATATATTTGGTATTGGTTTTGTCTCGGCTTGTTACTACAAGTTGAATATATGCCGCCAAGCACTTATAGAAATGTTCCAACAGTTGCACTTGGGATTCTGTCCTCTCTAAGCTTGCCATATTACCATCTTGGGTTTATTGTTACCTAACATTGAACGAGATTGAGATCTAACGGTAAAACCTATAGACAACAAAAATGTTTTAACTGTCCAACAGATTAACGACTACAATATTTATGGCAAACTTACCTTCAATTAGTGTATATTTAGTTTATCTGGTAGCTTCCACCGAGAAACGTTACTTATTTCTACGGTTTTGATTACAATGACCTAATGTTAAAAGGCGTTGTAGACGAAAATGGTAAGTTTGGTAGGGAACTGACAACTCTAAATATCGCGTAATTATGTGTGCACGTCCAATCGTACCTATTTACGTAGTAACAATGTTGTTTTATGAGTAATAATATATTTTTAACCAAAATACAGTAGTGATCATTAAGCACTCGGCGGGTTCGGTTGTTTCAGTTCGCTGATCCGTCTATTATTTTTTATCAACTAACTACAAAAAATTATCACAATACTGTAAGCAGCATGAATGGGTCGGCTCAGCCGGGGTAGTACCATCATAGAAAACCGACGTGAAGTAACAGTGCTTGCATTGTTGCGTTTCGTTCGGTCAGTGAGAGCGCCGGAGGCCCACCTCCCCTCCCCTTTCCTCTCCCTCCCCTATCCCTTCCCTCCAAAGGGTGGAAACGCACTTGCAACTCCTCTGGTGTTGTTAGTGTCCATGGACGGTGGTGATCACTAAACATCAGGTGCCCCGCCAGTTCGTTTGCCACCTATGACATAAAAAAAAAACATCCCTACAAAGCGTTCGGTTAGAATTACAACTATGTCGATGATATAGAATGATTAAATACTGGATTGGAACTATCGTTTATATAAATATTATATTGCAAATATATTAATTTTTGTTGGGCTAATTTTTTTATTTTGGTCTACACGGATTAAAACGTTTTTTTATTATTGTTTATTTAAATAATGGAGGCAGTTAATAATATACACGATATTGTTTACCATGTTAAGTGCTTAACACAGCTATATATAACCGGCATCAAGAATTGTAATTGTATACAAGGTCAGTTACTCATTGAATACCTTCTTGTGTCCTAATGTGTAAATTAGTTCGAATACAAGTGTTCACATTATAATAAAACTTGCATATGATCAGCGAAAGGTAGCGCTTTATGTTAACAATATGTGTCATTTTACATTTCAAATTCAGTTAAATCGTATGATATTATCATTAAAAAACTGTAGATACGTTATAAGCGCTTCGACAACGCCTTGTTTAAACTTTGCTAGCTAGCAAACGTGATCTAGCCCGTATCTAAGCAACAAATAACTATTTCTTTTTCACCACCGATATTGAAAATATGCCATCTTTCTTCCACACTTTATCTAAGATTTACTAGTAGTAATAATATTACTTTACGCGTGTGTGCGTTATCGTGACATCTGTTTCGTCAAAATATAATGTAGGTAACATATTTACACCTTTTTCGATATAATATCATTGGCTAAATTCAATTTTAATCTTTCATATAACATGTTTAACGTTTTTAAGATTTCCAGTTACATACACCGAAAACGAAGTTCAAATTTTGATGTCCATAAAGTTTTTAGTTTTTTTATGATCTTCAATATTTTACACGAACAAAATTTGAGGATTTTGAAAAATAATGAAAAATATTAGGTACGCCTAAAGTTGGATTTAGCTCATTATTAACACGACACATTGTAGTCCGGTGAAGCTGTTAAGACCTTGCTAGATCAATAGCGTAGCTAGAAAAAAAACACGATATTTGCACTATTACACAATAAAAACACATCAAAAACGTGAATGGCAAAACGTTTGTTGTTAGAAAAACGGTTGCAAATTCACATCACAGTTGCACGTGTTACGCAGACGGTTCGTGAGGGATTGCGACGTAATGTATCGTCGTGTCTGTCTGTATGTTCGCGCCGACGCGCGTGACGTCACGACCGCCCGTCACGATTTCTCGCACGCGTGTCCTTGCTCTGTCTATGTTTATAAAAACATGTATTTTTTATCACTTTCGTTTGTAGCGTTATGGTATCGATTTTGGATGTTAATTACGCGGGTTGTAAGTTATGTGGGTTGGTAATATTCCCATATTGTTATTTGAAAGAGATCCAGTTCAAGGACATAGTCATCTTCTCAAAGCAAGCTATAGGCATGACCCCACGCAAGTCCACGACATACTGGCGATTTTAAACTCCTACAAATGGTGGTACTACAAGAACATTCTCACAATGTCTTTCATCACCGTCAGTCCATACCAATAGAAATTGCTAAATGTGCGTGGATTTCGAAAAATTCCTTCCTTGGACTAGTCCGGTGAAGCTGTTAAGACCTTGCTTGGTCAATAGCGTAGTCAGTTCGAAAAAAAAATCCTTCCAATTGCCATTCCAATTGTTATATTAACGCGAGCGAAGCCGCGAGTATAAGCTAGTAAATGATAAATGGTAATCATAAAACTGCAACAATGAAAATAAAAGTTCAAAGCTAATTTAGATAAATACGAACTTTCAATGAAACACGTAGGACAAGGCAATTGTGTCTCAATGGATCGAGACTGCCATATTATACCTGCAAAGGGAGTACGCGTCACAGTGTTGTTTTTACTTTATTTGATATATATCTCGGATAAAATTATGATTTTTTTGTTAAGGATTAGGGTGTAAAGTGTGTCGAATAATAAGAATCATAAGACTTGAGGCGTTCAAGCCAACCTCACCTGCACGTGGTGCACCCATAACGAACGAGGCAATGGCGAAAGCTGGGCGGTAGGGTTTTACAGCCTGACTGGGTCGCAATCACCATGTATATGGCGAAAAAGCCCGTCATAGTGATTCGCTTCTGCGGGTCACGTTTCGGGATCAGCCTGTACATATCCAGCTTTTCGCAGGCCGGCACGACAACGGCGACCAGCGATGGATAGTGTATCACTCGGCCAATATATGTGCATGTATACATATACGTCAATAGCTTGCAAGTATTAGTTATGACTTGCAACGGTAGAGGCCGTAGAGGCTTTCTTTGGTTGGTCTTATTTCACGATATGACGAGAAACACGACAACGACTGTTACTACAGTCTTGCATAAGGATTGTCGATATTCATCGATGTTGTGATTTCGATAAAATCGACATATCGATGTTATGGGAATAAAATATCGAAATGTCAATAGATAATTTAGGGTCATTTAGCGTTGGATATTCTAGCTAGGGACTAGATAACTATCAAGCTTAGCTATTTCACACTAGATGATACTGATCAACGTATTCGAAATAAGGCGTACAAATAGTTATTTAATTGCATTCCCTAAGGGAAAAGGGGAGAGGGACAGCTTCAGAAAGGCTTTTTTATAAAATTGGTGAACTACTGTACCAACAACGGAACAGACAAAATGGATATGACCTGACCAAGTTAATTTTTTTACAGAGTGTGTCCAAAGAACACTGGGATTGTTAAATTTTTTCTTATATTTTACCTTCAATAAAATAACAAATATTTAATAAATAGAATAGACAATTTTATTTGCTATCAAAACATCGATGTTTTGCTATCGATGTTTATTGTACATCGATACTTTTAGATCGATATTAACATCGATGTTTTTCTAATATAGTTCATCCCTGCTGAGTGCCTTAATCGCTCGTCTTAGTAGTCCGCGGTGAAGCTGTCAAGGTCTTGCTAGGTCAATAGCGTAGTTAGTTTAAAAAAGGGTAGTGTACTGTATTGTAAAAGGTATGATGTAACAAGCATTTCTTGAACTCTGATAATGAAGTTTTGCAGTAAACACATAGGTATTTTTAAAATTGTTGTTATTCATGAGTGAAACGACAGTATCACCTGATTAAAATTCCGTTCGTTCATACGATAGTTGTTGTCTTTAGAAGTTTATGAACAGTCATTTCGTTGCCATGATTCATTATGCAACGAAGTCTAGACTTAATCAGTCTCACTTAAATGGACTTTCTCGTCACGATGCAACATTCTTGAGATGTTTTACTGTTGCTATTCGTCTATTTAATTATTTCTTTCTTTATTTTAAGACTATGGCATTTACAGCTTCTATGCAACGCGGACGCTGTTCGTTGGTTCATCACTGAGCTAGCTGGTCGACTAGCAATTACTCGTTAATGTAGCAGTATTTTTTTTCTTGGTGAAAGGTATCCTATCTCCTTTTCTGTACCTTTGACGACCCCTGAATATTTATATGTAAAATTACGTGATGATCGATTCATTACTTAACGTGTGAAAATGTGACAAACAAACTCACATTCGCAATTGCAATATTAGTTATGAGTAATGCAGTCGATCAATTTAGAAATAAAAATATATATTTATAAAATTCGGTTGTGAATAAATATAAAATAAATTACTTACAAATATATTCAGTCTTATGTTTTGCAAAAGTGATAATTACTTATAACCTATTAAGATTTATTAAAATTATTTAATACAATTGGGAAATCGTATTAATCAAACAAATCATATGGTAATGATCGTTTCTTACTATAATATACCTATTTCTACAAATACACAAGAATTAACGACACAATATTCATATATGGATAGCCAGCAAAAGCAAGAGCCACTGACAACTACAATAACATGGAAACAATGGAAAAAATTGTAAACTACAATTCATGTCTATTAGAAAAATCTACTAACATTATAAATGCGAGTGATAGTTAGTTTTTAGTACACATTCTGAGGGGAAGCGAAAGTACATTAGGTATTTTTCATATAGAAAATATGTACCGTAAATCGAATGTAGATAAACATTATCACGAGCGAGGCTACACACAAAATATAGTAGGTACTAATAGTTGTGTATGTTTGTTATAAACCGCAAAGAGGTAGAAGATAATATAATGAAACAAAGGGTAGTGTAGCGTCGTAAAGCAGTCGTAAGCGCACGCAACCCGACACCGTGTCGCGCCCGGGCGATACCATCGCACGTGACGTAGCCAGCATGGCGGACGGTAGCGGATGCGTTTGAGTTATTACATCCAATGGTGGATTCATCGTGATATTCACACCGACATAGAGTACACAGCGGTGTAAGATGTACCGACTTTATACACAACGTATCTCAACCTCTTGATATATATAAAAGATATCCCACGGACGTAAAATCTAATAATCTCATTCTAAGATAGGACGACACGCAGACAAGTAACGTGAAACAAGCCCTACAAAAAACTTGATAACGCATTCCAAAATAATTTAAGTTTATAAGTTTTGGTGAAATGAAATGTCATGGTGAAACCATAGTGTGGCGACAATGCTTCTTGTTGGGCTGCCTGGCTAGCTACCACTCACAAATTTAAAATTCATCGCCAAACAAAAGTGTGTGAGTAACTGCAGTTGAGAGCCAATCTGCTTCTGGGTTTACTACCTAAGTAAGTATGTAACTAAATAAGAATGTGGCCGTAACGTTAACACCTATGAAGTATAAAAATAGTTTACAGTACTTTCTGTGTGTTAACGGCCATGCCTTCTTTTCAATACATTATTATACACTAATCAGTTATTATACTGATTATCGAGGTAATGGTGTTGAAAGTCCGTAGTCCGGTGAAGCTGTTAAGACCTCGCTTGGTCAATAGCGTAGTCAGTTCGAAAAAAAAACCATTATTATCTAATGTAAATGGTATGGACGTAGCCCGGCAATTGTTAAAACCTATATTTGTATCGTAACCCTATATTGGCGTGCTAGGTTAGGTTAGGTTGGAAAAAATAAACGTGAGTAAGTACGGTAACGCTAGATTCGGAGGGTTAAAGGAGCAAATCAGTTAAATTGCAGTTTATTTACGTAATTTGTTTGCAAGGCTTTAGAGATAACATATATATACTATCTGTTATAGATGTGAATATTTTTTCTATTGTTCCAGGCGCTCAAAACAGGCGGACGTCCGCAGGCTTAGCGTTGGAACTCTTTGAGCAGCACCAAGGCACCCATATTCTTCAGGTAATTAGAAATATTTGATTTTTTTTGTCAAGATATAATATTTTTTAAGAAACAAGTGCCTGATTTATCTTTGCTGAGTTTACTAACGAAGAAAATGAAACCTAATCATTATACTATAATACAACCATGTTATCAAATAAAATGAAAGTTTAACTAAACATCGATCTGTTAATTCTTCTTCTGTCTCACTCACTCAGTCACTTTTTATGTGGAGATTTTTTACCCCAGTTTTTACACTTCTCCGTACAATTTTTTTAAGAAATTGTCTTCCATATAAACTTGTGCTGACAATTGTAAATACAAAAATAAAAACAGTTAGCCACAAAAACGACGCGGTCATTCTGAAGTGATATACGTACATCCGGTATTTCACTTTTATTAATATATATTTATGAAAAATATTGTCAACTTATAGTGGCGTTTTAGGTACTTATAACTAACGAAATATGGTTTATTTTTACAGTGACAACTTATTCTGTCATAAACATTTACAATCTAAATTAATTAATCATACTCGATATTGTTACGAAAAAAAATATCGATCAAATAGTTTTGTTTACTTTCGTCATGGTAGAGATTTCAAGACTCAAAGGCACCACACTCGAACTTGAATTTACATTGCGTAACCGACGACCGAGTTAACTGTGTTTTTTGTGAACGAAACACACAATGGACCGTGCACAATAGAACAACGACACACGTTGATCAGAATATTACAAAACGGCCGATTGAATATTTCACGGGTTTCTACTGAAATTTCCAAACGCGAATTAATTGTCCACACACTTTCTGGGACAATTTTATTTTGATAGGGTTGTGTAAAAAAATCTATTATAAGTTGTAAATTATCCGTTTTGCAATCAATTCGGACTGTCATTACAGTTTTGTGGGCGCTGTGGTTTTCTATTCTGGTATTGAAAATGACCGTGTACGTGATTCCTTAGTTCGATTTAGTTGTTGTTATTTTTTTTTTCTTACAATAATACTCAGGTGCAACCTTTGCGGGACCGGTTGTACGTTTTGTATAAAAAAATAAGAACGTGCATGATGGAACGCCATTCGGGTAATAATAGTGTTTTCATTCTTGCGAAATAATAATAAGATTACTTATATTCGAATAATTAGGTTAAAAAAACCTAACTTCTGATTGGTACGTGTACATAAAAATAGGTCAGACACACAAATGCGTATGCCAGTTGTTGGTCTCGAAAAACCAGTTCTACGTTGAATTTAGCGTGTTCACCATCCTAGACCTCATTGTCATTTAATATTAAACCAGATCGTGGTCAAACGATAATAACCTATAAAGGATTATAGGTTAGAATAACCTATAAAAAATGTGTATAGACCGCGCGGTAGATTGAAGCTGTGAAAATGAAAAGAGCGTATGTTTTTTTTAATTGTAGCAGGTCAAAATGACTGCACTATGCCTGATGGTAAGTACAGTATAATCCAAAACCAATGGCAACCACCGAGTGACACATTATCCATCGCCGGTCGCCGCTGTCATGCCGATGAGTCATGAGTCTGCAATCAAATCGTTCGGTAATTTTTCTAAGCATGTGATCACTAATCTTAAGTTATTTAACAGACCTTGAAATTACCACGACTCTATGACTTGTATCTACATATATCTGGGCTAACAAATATTGGTGACTTTAATATTATGTTCATGCAATACGTCAAGGGAGTGAATAGTGAATTGTATCAAATTGCGATCACTTCTCTCTCCCTTTATATTGCCAATTTCAATTAAGCTCTATACGAAACAAACAAGTTTGAAAAAAAAACGTACATGTTTAATTTTTTTAAGATTTCCAGGTTTTATACACCGATAACGAAGTTCAAATTTTGCCATTCATAAGGTTTTTAGTTTTATTTTATGTTCTTCAAAATCAAGATCTTGAAAAGTAACGTAAAATATTAGGAACGGATAAAATTGGGTTTAGCTTATTTTTTAACACAAACTGCAATATGCAAATGTTGAAGATTGAAATTTGTTTGTCTCTTTTTTGCTGATTTTTCGCCGACACTCACAAGAAATCATCTTCCATCTGAGACTTTGTCTGAGGCGCGTTTGTTTATCGTATCATCGTCATAGATTGACTATGAGACATTGCTGAAAACTCTTGAAATATTTTAACTTCGTTTTTCTATTTCGAAGCAATGATAGCTTAGTGGTTAGCATACTTGAACACCACGTCGGTTAACTTACGTTCGAAATCTTATGAATGAGCCGAAGCTTTGGAAGGAAAACATCATGACCAGTGGTTGGGTTTTTTCTAATGCTCGCTTGGTTAACTTATACTTTCCAGTTTTAAATATCACAAAACCATTTAAGGTACGTTTCAGCAGTTACAATTGGAAGCTAATTCTCTCTAGTCTTAGCGCATTACTACTTTAATCCATATAGTTACTTAACAATACACGAGATTATGGTCAAATGGTAAAACTAATTAAAAAACGTCCACCCATGTCCCAAAGGCTTGCGAGCGCAATACATATGGTAGGAACTTATTAACACCCATTAGATATTGTACAGGCGCGCTGTGACTTCGACTATCGTCTATTATGGAAGTGTGCTTATGACCACATGATTGAAGTGATATTTATAAATAAAGACATGTACATTAAAGTTTATCAGCCTGTAAGAGATCCACTCTATAGATAGGCTTGTCCCTAAGGAAGGTATGGGCATAATAATTATAAGTGAAAATTTGTAATTAGCCTTTTTATGTTATTTATTTGTTATTTCATTAGTGTTAGCTGTAAGTTATCCTAAATAAATAAAATAAATTAATCATAACGCCAATCCTCGATGTAATCGCGATTTCAAACTACGAGAAATCAACAGTTGTATATATTCCCACATACGATGATACTACAAGAATATCTCTCAGGTTCAAGTTTCCTCACCATGTTTTCAATCACCGTCAGCCGATAATGTTACCAATTTAAATTAGTAAACGTGAATTTAGAAATATTCCTTGGTTCAAGGTTCGAACCTGAGGACATCAGATTGATATTCCACCAGTCAAAAAAGGCTTTACCACTAAATAATACATTAACAAAAATAGTGATATATAAATACGTGCAATATATATCTATAGGTAAAAAACTGCACTACTATGTACAAAACGTTTATATATCATACTAGCGGGACAGGCGGACGTTGTCCTGCCTTGATAATACAAAAAAAATACAATTCAACCACAACGCTACCTGGTCAATCTAAACCATTCTCGGATCCAGTGGAACACGCACACAAAATTTCATCAAAATCGGTTCAGCCGTTTAGGAGGAGTTCAGTGACATACACACGTACAGAAGAAATTTATATATAAAATATCATAATATAATAAAAACAATTATAAGAGCGATGCGCTATTTGTCATACAATAATCGTGGCCGAGTAAACCCGCTTCGGCCCACCGAACTGAATGTGACGATTTACTTTTGTTCATTCTTCAAAAGGAGTAAGGAAGGTTTTCTTTAAAAAAGAACTATACAACTACTTATCATATTGTGTCGCACATTTTGATGCACACAAACGTGTTGTTACAAGTAAAGACATAAACTAGATTCACGTACCGTATTCGAATGAGGACGGTGCACCAATAGCCGAGGTATAATCCACTCTTACTTTTTTATTTCATCTCAGTACCGTTTTAACGCGGATCCGTTGTAAAAAACTTTATTCACTCCGTTATTGATATTTTGTCAACCGTGCCCCTTTCATTAAAATAAAAGACAAAGATATATAGATTCTAGAGTTGCCACAGAAAATTACTTATAGTGAAAAAAGAACATAGAAATCATGCTGTTTTCGAAAGTTATTCTGTTACTGCATTTCACTATTTTCTTTATTACTAGATTATTTTTTTTACATTCAAGTCGAATTATTAATAAAAGATAAAGTAGACAGCAAAACCTCTATTTTTATCCA
This sequence comes from Antheraea pernyi, assembly GCA_015888305.1. Lineage (NCBI taxonomy): Eukaryota > Metazoa > Arthropoda > Insecta > Lepidoptera > Saturniidae > Antheraea > Antheraea pernyi. The sequence continues at coordinate 779,479 of MU158788.1, read as the reverse complement.
TAGATGTTATAATGGAGTATTATCAATTGCACAATTAAGGCATATTAAAATAGGCTAGACATAAAATCTAAAAAGGCGTTTAAGCTACAAAGCGTGCTAAGAAATAAATTGACATATTCACTTGAAAAACGGTCCTTTAAAATGATGAGAAACTATTAAAAGTTTGTCTTTTATTTTTTACAAAAAATAACATATATAGGTAGGTACTGTATTTTTCTGTACTCTATTAAAAAGTGCTCACAAGTTGTTCTGCGTTAAAAACTAATTGCATATAAATTAGCACCATCTCTTGGCTAAATTGTGCCACAACGAATGGCTTAAAAATCTTTTCCACAAAAAAGATGTGCCTGCAATCAATCGGACAAACAGTGTTATGAATCTCTCGAACTCAAAGATACGAACTTCATGTATATATACAGGCAGCCATAGTCTTGTCACAGATAAGTAATGAATTAAAAAATATATATTTTGAAGTATAAGAAGCTGAAAATTTGGGATTATATATTTATTTTTCTATATGATTCATAAAGAATTAAAAATATTTGCTTGGAAGACAAACCAAAAATCTACATATCACCACCTCAGTGTGTGTATAAAACTATAGTTAAGAACCATTCAAGTGATCAAGTCAGTCAAAATCCGTCAAGTCGTTTAAAATATGAGCAACTGCCAACATATCTATACATTTCGGAATTTTATATGTATAATACATGGCTATTAATTAATAAAAACCAATTAATATTTATGATATAATATTTATACAGTTAATGTTATATTCTTCTACTGAAATTTGACAGAACAGACGATTATCTTTTAGAATAGGACATGATATTTTTAACGTTCTCCGAAACCGGCGGACTGTTACTGACTATTCTATGAATTATATCTAATTTATGTGTTTGAATATTTATTTTTCACTCACACTGGACGAATTCTACGTGTCTTAATACAATTTTGTGTAGAAGTCAAACATATCTTGCTATGGGATATGGAGTATTTATCCATTATTAGTTAAGCTTAATATATGTTGAGCGTGTGTGTAAAAGTTACTTAATAAATTAAAACAAATTATGCTAAATAGATGGTTTAATAGCTATATCATACTGTACATTAAAGTAATTAGATGATATAAAATAAAAATAAATAAACATATCAACTACGCTCAAGTCTTATCCATAATCTATATGAGAAATGATTTCATTTTGGCTCGTGTTAATCGTTTTTCTTTATAGTTGCCCGCTAGATGTTTTTGTAACAGCCAACAGAAAATTGATCTTGGACACTGAGTGGTGTCATTAATTCTTAATCTATTATGACACGGTCTACGATATAATTATAATAAACATTTAAGATAGAAAATATTTTTTGTAACGTAACAGAACTTTCGTAGGTCGATGTTCTTTTGTTTACTATTTTTAAGAGAGATATTGGGTTATTGTGTTAATTTTCCGGTGGCTGAAGCCTGTTTTTACTGAGAAATAAAACATAATATAGATATTTATTAGTTATATATGTGACCGGGTTTTTGAAGACAAAACTTCTTTAGGCCCGTTGAGGGATATTTTTTGGCAGCAGCATTTTTTCTCGTCATAACATGCTCGTAAGCGTGGAGGCATGTATTGTTTCATTGTTTTTAGTTTTCACTTCTGCAGGCAATGGCTGCCTCGATTTTTTTTTTACTGTAACACGACGGTACTGTACCCGATGAAACATATGATATAGGACAAACTTATGAAGTTATGACCCTAGACTTATATGATTGCTTACCAAAGTTCGTTATAGATGAAAATAAAAGCTGACAAATAAATTAAATGCTAAAAAATAAATTAATAAAATTAAACTGAACGGATAGCGCAGAAGATGAAGCGATCGCCTTGCCACTTTTTGTTGTTTTCGAATCCTACATAGGATTGTTCCGAGTAGGGTTTTACTTTGTGTCTAGAAATTGTAAGTCGACCCCTAATCTGGGATGAGAGTTAAAAATATTGAGAGAATATTAATTATGACCAGTGAAGGCACGTAATTATAAATAATATTCATTAGATCATCTTTACAGCGTCAAGCACAAGTTTGAAATTTACTATGAGACTGCGTTTTCATTGAAGAAAACTGTTTTTGCCTAATAATACACAATAACACAGTGTTAACAAAAATGGCTAATTATCTGCCTTAAAGTGTCATCTTCTCTTTTAAAGTTATACTTCTTTTGGCGCGTTAAGGAAAAATGATGAGAGTAAATTTTGCAATGCGCGCGCACACTGTTACGAAAAACCAACACCCTGAAGTTAGCTATAGTCAACATTTTGTTTCTTAGTATCTGTTGTTTGTTAACTTTCAATGTATTAAATACCTTTTTTATATTGTTAGTGTCGTTTTTTCTACAAACGTAGAATAAGGCGAAAGATAAAATTGTTGAAAAGATTTTTATCTTGTTACGCCAAAGAAGTATAACTTCTAACGCGTGTACATAAGTACACACACACTTTTTTTCTTTCGGTATGGCCGCTGCCTGTGTAGGCCATATCGCCAGTGTCAAGTGTGACAAATACAATGTGTATGTATTTAAACTCAATGCTAAATTATCTCTAGATTTATTTGTACGAAGATTTTGGTTTGCTAAGACTAGCTTCACGTTTGCGAAATATATATTTGTAATAAGGTAGTTGGTCTTATTATAACATAATCAAAATTAACAATTCTGTCTTATATTCAGTGATGCAAAGGTTACAATACGTTATGTTTAAAAGACATTTAATAATGTATCTAGAAGCTTTGATGTATCTTCTTCATGATTTCATGTTTCATTCAGAATCATGCAAAAATAACTTACTTTTTTTTTATAGTTGCACGGCAAAGTGTCTGCACAATGCCTGATCGTAAGCACAGTACAGTCCAAAAACAATGGCGACCACCGAGTGACACACTATCCATCGCTGGTCGCCGCTGTCATGCCGGCCTGCGAAAAGCTGGATATGCACAGGCTGATCCCGAAACGCGACCCGCAGAAGCGAATCACTATGACGGACTTTTTCGCGATATACTTGGTGGTTGCGACCCAGTCAAGCTGTAAAACCGTAACAGCCCTACTTTGAGTTTCTTGATATTTGTTCTATCATTAACAAAGTTTGTTTTCTCTTTTGCAGTCCCTGGACGGCTTCGCGCTGTCCGTCGCCGCTGATGGAAGATTCCTGTACATATCTGAAACTGTTTCTATATACTTAGGCTTATCACAAGTAAGTATAATCCTCTGTCTTTCTGTACATAACACTATGTAAAACATGTAATCTATACGAATTAAAGTGTCTGCTTGTTATGCCAAAAGTTAAAATAATAGTTTTTATTTCATGGATATTAAAACGTTACGATACTTATAGCACCTAAACGGTTGGACTGATTTTGACAGAATTTGTAGACATATAGATAGACGATGTTATAAAGATTAACTTATATTCTTTTTTTTATGTCATAGCAGGCAAACGGACATTTGGTTCACCTGATGTTACGTGAACACTAGACGTGATACGTAGACACTAAAAACACCAGAGTAGTCGAAAGTACGTTGCCAACCTGTGTTTGCGGGAAAGGGAGGGAGGGGAAGAGGGGAGGGAGGTGGGCCTCCGGCGCTCTCACTGACCGAACGAAACGCAACAATGTAAGCACTGTTACTTCAAATCGGTTTTCTATAAGAGGGTGATACTACCCCGGGCGAGCCGACCCATTCATGCTGATACCAGTTATAGCTTCAGCATGGGTCTACCAGCTACAAAAATATTTTGAATAAATAATAGTGTTCCTCGTAAATATATTAAGCAAAAGAAATATTGTTCAGAAACGCGCGCGATTCACGCGCAAATTTACACTATACATTTTTTTTGTTAGCTTCCACTTGGGTGTCCCGGGCAACAACTAATGAAAAAGAACAATAATAAAAATGTTAAATTAAGACTACTTCTATACTACATTTTATTACGATCGGTTAATATCAAATCGGGTGAAATTGTGATCAATTGCTAAATCCTATAAAGAGTAATAAGTCGTGAATGTGTGTTTTTATGATACGTTGATACTATATCACTCTATCACCAAGCATGCAGATTCTACAGAGAAGATTGGCTTTACCAATTGTCGAAAGACGGTGACAAGTACCTAATAGACTTTTTTTTTAAATTTCAGTTTGATAAACAAAGTGTGCACTAGGAACGCTCTACCATGTTATTGTATTTTACATAAATGCACTAGTCTATCCCAAGATTTCATCTGCGTTTGTCATTTGTCTTTTCCCAGAATAGCTTTATGGCAATTTTTATTGCAATTGCTTTAAAAAATTACTACAACACGGTAACAAACAGACAATCATCTATTCACACATTTATAATATTAGTGTAATTAATTAGGAATCGAAACATGACGTTGTCAGGACACAGTCATCAACGCTTCAATATTTCACCAAGTTTCCCTTTGTAAATACGCTAAGCAGGTACTGTTAGGTTTTATTCAGGACTTCATCTCGACCTATTTACACAAAACGCGATAACATACGCATCATCAACCCATTCACACGCATACGAAGGCAGAGAAGGTAGTTGAGAATGATTTTATCTAAAATTTCGTCGGCGCTAGAAAGACATCCGGTTGATGATAGATGATAGATAACAAGACATGCGTGTTTTTATGATATGTGTTGAATAGTTCATAATTTTTTTTACTAGAAGGGTTGTGTTTTTATACCCTTTTTATATTATATACGCATTTTGAATACGATTCGTAGTCAACGTCCAACTATTTTTTCATTTCTGCTTTGTTGATATTATAATGTATCTTAAAGAAATTGTTTTCTTAGAATATTACAAATAATTAGTGTTTCTCTCAATCTGAGTGCCAATTTTCTTTAATATAACTTAGGGCCATGTACTTGAAAGTTATGGTAAATTTTTTGGCATTTATATTTCCATGAAAAACACGTAGGTAAATTTTCTTAAAGACACAAAGTATTTCTCCCAGATATATATCTGCTAACATTCATTTTTATATATATTAAATAATTTAAAAATAATTCTACTGCGTGCACAATTTGCGACGTGGAGAGAAAATTAAGAGAAAACTATGCAAATTTAAAACCTCTGTAGATATGAAAAATTTAATTAAATTTCAGAAGTATATTAAAATGCAAAAGGAATCATTGTAACTGACTACATTAGGTATACACCGACCGTATTAAAGCAGTCGACGGCAGAAAGTAAGAAAATACATCAAAATAAAATTAAAGAACGCTACGTAAAATTAAAAGGCGCTGAGAAAAGATCCGAAAACTGGGAAATTCTATCCAACATGGCTGTAAGGTTTAGGGGTGGTGCGAGCGAGAAAGCCGATAGGGGGAAAAGGACGATACGATATGCCGGTCACGTCCTGGGCAAGCGTGATCGTGCTCCTCATCCTAATGCTACTGCCAACATCACAACGCACACATCTCGGGACGTTCACACTACTACATCGTAAAGTTGAAACACCTTTCACACATCCTTAGTACATCTTCGTGCAGACATAGCACATAAACATCCTGGTAAATAAATGTGGATACAACTTTCTTATAAACCCCGTGTTAGATGTTTCGGCTGTATTAAATTCTGTTTTTCCGGGGCTCGTAGTAACGTCGCTAAAGGGAACTCATATGTTCCTACATACATATAGTTCTCTTTTGTAATCCTGGTTGAGAAATATTTAGCGATCTCTCGAATATATATTTAGCGATCCGTTAATTTCATGAAATTAGATGGTCCTTGGTTTTGCATTTTAGAAAAGAGAATCAAACTAATTAACGAGGACAGAAATAAGAACAATTTTTTTCAAAGAATTTAAACCAAGTAGTTGGAGGAAAGCGATGACACTAATTAAATAAATTAGGACAAAACACTTCATTAGGCGAAGTAATATTCTTGAAATTTAATTACGATGAATGAGTGAGCTTAATTTGACACATAAATTGTGAGTTAAATCTACAGACTTCATAAGACATATTCAATGAAGTACATATTGTGATAAAGTTGAAAAGAAAATAATTGCAGATGCAGATTTTAGTGATGTTGAGGACGTTGGGATTAATGAATTACCAGTAACTTGAAAATAATATACATCGTGATAATAAATTTCTGATGTTAGAATTAGCTTCCAGCTAAATTTTTGTCCATAGTTGTTTTTACATTCGGTTAATACCTTAAAATATTTCCACATCGTAATTCGATGGTAAATTCCGAATTCGTCCGTCTTGAAAATTTGTGACCCGTCAATCGGCGAATCGTTATATATGTTATAATCCTAAGGATCTTTCCGAGAATCGACCACCGTAACTTCACCATTGTTTTATAGTATATTCACATGCAGCAGTTCACTGCGGATACACGATTCTTGAATGCGTAATAGGGTCCCACAATTATATTTGATAAATTTATTTAAAGACACATTTGCATACCATGAAAGGATCGTTGTGAAAGTTTTGTTTGCATTTCATATCTGAAAGTGTCGTCTGTGAAAAGTTAACTTTCAATACAAAAGAAACTGGTTCATTGTACTTTTTCTTAAATAATTTCAGCTGCTTCTAATGCATTCAATATTTCTTCTTCATCAAATGCGCTTAAGACATGAGAGACATTGAATTTAATTAAGCTTCAAGTGTACTTTAATACAATTAATATGTCAATGTTTTGGTTTATTTGAATTGTGTTAAAGAAATTCTTATATATATTAGTTTCAAAGAAGCTTAGTAGTCAATTTCTTGTTTATCTATAGATCAATCTATATCCTCATCAAACGTATTGACCGTTCTGTATATAGTTATGCAAAACACAGATTTAGATATAAATGCGTTTTATACTATATGTATAACATCAAGACATCTTATGGATAAAGAAATGCCAATTTTACATCCCTATAATAATGCTTTAACTTTGTTTTCTATTAAACTTTTGGCGATATGATGTCTAAGCCTGAACTTATGGTTATATTCATAGCGGTCAAAATATCGACAACGACGGTAGATACCGTTACACCCTACATGGTACGATTCAGTTTAGACACCCACATATTGGCTTGTTTCTGATTCATATTGCAGTAATATAGGATGGACAGAAACTTTTTTATGTTATGCCAGATGACCATAATTTCTTTAAAGTTCTACCTCCTCGTTAGATGGAAGTCTTGTTTCTATGAAGCCACCTGCTAAGCGATGAGTGATAACACTGCGTTCATTCATAACGATGACAGCATATGTACGTGACGTACAGACGTCCTACCATTCACCCACACGTTTGGTCCGTGGTTTTTGGGAGAATGGCTTTTTTTAAGTCATTAGATGTTTTATTGTGGCATGGTTCTTGGAAAATTTTGTTTTTATCTATTATACCGTTGTAGCAGTTTTCATATATATAGCAGACAGTTCACAAGAAATCATATGAATGGACATGAATATTATGGTGCCTATATATATGCAGTATATGTACATAGTAAATATTGAAAAATCATAATTTTTCTTCGCTTATGCAAAGTCTTTCCATTAGAAGTTTCTTTCTTTTTTTAACTACTTGTGGTTTAATTAAACTGAGTGAGACTGAAACATCACATTATACGCAGAGCAAGACAGAACAGCCTATGATTTAATTCAGGCTAAACACAGGAAACGATTCTGTTCCTTTGTTTTTATCTATCTTATGAATAAGCAGCTTAAGATTCATTGATTCCCCATGATACAACGGATTTATACCAAGTTGCATATAATATGCATGTCAATGCATTTATTATTGATATTGTGCAAATCTAGAAATACTTCAAATTTTGGATTGAATTAGATGTACTTAGAAAATACCATTAGAAGACTGCTTGAAATAGCGATCTTCAAAGACAAAAAACTTGGTAGTGTTGCGATGAAACTTTTTATAAATGATTAGTGACTGTAGAATTGGATTACAGAAACATTACTATCCTTCATGAGCATTAAATAAGGTTTCTCTGATAAGCTATCTAGAGATACAAACTCTGAATATGAAAACCGTAATACCTTGTATACAATTAAAATTGGTCGACTTCAGAAAATCTTTTAATCGTGTTTCTTTATTTCATCAGGTAGAAATGACCGGCAGTAGTATATTCGACTACGTTCATCAGGCTGACCATGCCGAGATAGCGGAGCACTTAGGGTTATCGTTGGCTGGAAGATCGAATGGGGCTGGGTTAAACAGCCCTGCTTCAGGAAGCGAAGAGGGAAGTCAGCACGGCACTAATAATCCGGACGGTAAGTGATATCTGAGAATATAAATTGTAACCAACATTGAATTCTTCTAAGCATTGGATCTCCTAACTGAGGAGATTCCAGTAACACCTTTTTGTATTGGCCAAGGGACTGTTTACGTTCTTAATTAGCAAGCAAAACACTATATTGCTTATGACACTCGGTAGGTTACTTTTGCCTTTTTGTTGTTAGAAAATCTAGGCGATAATTTATGTGAAAAAAAACTAAATTTATTAATTGTGTAGTATTACATTTAATTATTACTCTTATCAATTTAACATTAGCGATAAATAGTAAAGTCTAGCTCATATTTTTAATTTCATGATGTTACCTTGAATTCAATTTTTGTACTATAGTTATTTCAGTTCTGTTCATAGTTAGCAAACTTTTTGACTATCTGAAGATTCTTTATTAGTGTAGTTAAGTGATAAGAGTAACCACGTTGTTTTGGCAGATACAAAACGTGTATAACAATCTATAATTTTACCTGGCATTTTAATAAAAATAATAATTATAAACAAAGTAATTAGATGATATTTCGATCTGGCGTCTTCCAATCTGTTCTAGTTTATATTATTATTGACGATACCGTTTTACCTTGTTCTGTAAAAAGTCTCCAAAAACATAACAACAAAATAATGGAGTCGGCACTTTCTAAGACCGTTATGTTCTTCGTGAGTGTTACATTTAGTGAGTAACTAAAATATTCCACGAGAATTACAAAATCGTCTTCACTATTAACGATAATAACAAAGACAGAGAAAAAAGAATAAAATGTAAAAGAAATCCGATTAGAATTCAATTAAACTTCACTTATTTCAAAGGCCGTTGCACCCATTTCAAACAGCGACATTATCGATCCAGAAATTTCACTCGGTGTAACGAATCGTCTAGTATTGTCAATAATAAGTTGTGGACCAAATTGAAATTAGATTACTGAGCCTTCACGCCGTATTGGGAGCTTATGAAACGGTCAATGGGGTGTCAGAGAGCATCATTGTCCGGCAAATTAATATTTCATTTCAATTCTATGGGAACTGTTTATAGTCATAAAAGTCATTGGAGATAGATTGCTCCGGGCCTAACAACAGTCATTTTACAACACAGGAATCAACATGTACAGTTCGATCATCTACATTTTTAATTTCAAAATGGGTGCTGGCTTCAATTAAACGCCGAAATAAGCAAAAAATTCATTCGTATAATAATTTCTACTATCAAACGGTTATGTCCCGGTCCACTGCATTCGGACTTTTTATTATTGTTGTGGTATTAAGTCGAGACATTAAAAAACTTCCTTTGAATATACGCAATCTGAATTTGAATATTTTCTGTGAATTGTTTTACGTATTTTGCATTCCGTGTGTAGAATTTCACGGAACTGGAATTAGGAACGTAGATGAAGCGGCTATATGCGAATTTGTAGCCAATTTTGGTAGAATTCAATTCAAATTAATCTGACTTAATATAATAATAATCATAAATTTTTCCATTGAAATCATATGAAAGATTCGTATCTTCTATATATATATATATATATAACTATACATTCAGGTGTCTAAATGTTTATCTGGCTGTCTGTTTGTATGAACACGCATCAATGATAAAAGACTGCGTTCATGATAAAACTTCTTCAAGAATATCTTAATAAAGCGTATCTTCGAGTAAGGCTTAGTCTTTGTTTCACTAAATTAGGTCTATCAAAATTTATTGTACTTTTAATGACGACTCAAGATAAGTACGAGAAAAGTGTGGATAAGTAAATTCAATTCAATTTCTTACAAAAACAGGATATTATATAATTTATAAATAATATCTAAGACACAGTAAACGAAATACTGTTTTTGGCATTAAGTACCACGCCGACAAAGTCGCGGGCACAGCTAGTTTGTAACATATGCATAATTGAATAGTAAGTTCGATTGTGATAACCCAATTTTTTATTAACCGTACGGAGGAACATTAGATTCTAATTTACTCACTGGAACACGTGATAAGGGTTTAAAACGATTTCAATCTACTTTCCTGAGATTCTAAAAAAGCTGGTGATAAAAAAATCAATCAGGATCTGGTACTTTGACAGTGGCCTATTATGTCGGTGACGGGCGTAGTAAAATGGAGTCACAGAACATTGGTCCGTGGAGAAATGACCACATTGTCACATGATACGCATAGATTTAAAGATCGAAAATCACGTGTTAACCGAAACCAGTAAATTGGTAAAAAACTGTGGTTCTAAACTTTTAGACAATCCCTCTTTATAGGAGCAGTTTAATAATTATGATAGCAATTAAAAATCATATCATGATTTCTTTTCAATAAAAACACTATAGAGTAATTAATTAAAAAATAATTGCAATTATAATTGAGGTTAAGCATACCTATGTAGCTAGAGATGCTAACACATTAAATTGAAAGCAGGAAATCGGATTTCTTATTCTCTAATCGGAACACATTAATATAATGGCGTGGTAAAAAACATTGGATGCAAAGTAAAAACGTTTTTTATCACTTACCAAAGATTGTTTAGTAAAAAAATGCAAGCTATTAATGACTTCAACGCTATAATATTAGTTTATGATAATACTTTAGGAAAAAATAGCAGGTTTAACATTTATACACAAGAAAACAATTTCTCTTGAATTAGCAAACCTGTTACGGATTTGCACACTATAACTTTTAATTTAAAAATAAGCTCAATATACAATCATTTAAATTTCTTTATAATCTTCACATTTATCATTCTTATTTCTGTGCATAAGGTTAATGTGTACATATTACAGTTTGTGTGTGTTATATAACAGTTTAGAAATGGGCATTAATATTATTTTCAATATAATATTCATTACAACATGCCGTGATTCTTATAATTTAGGATGCACGAAAATTTGGCTCAACTACATTACTAATATTAACACAAGAAACCCATTCATTTTAGGAACAAAAAAGTCAAAATTACTAAATAACTAATCTTAAACTGTTTAATTATAATCATGTACACCTTTCTGAAAGACCTATTAAGTAAGTAAATTACCACTATGGTGTTACCTATGTATCTAAAGATCAGGCTCAATTTAAGCTACAGATTGAAATTTAATATCTCATAGATAATTAAATTACATCTAATTGACAATATTCTTTTGTTGTAGCCAATGAACTAACAAATAAAGCAACTTTTAAATATCACACAATTATGTTAAATTGTTTGCATTCAAATGTAACGCAAAAATAAGGGCTTCTAATTTACAGCAACTTAAATAACAGAGATTATCAAAATATCTTTATGTGCTGTATGAAATTTGTAGTTACCAAATTTCTCAAAAAGAAACAAGTGTCACCTTTGGTTCTGTTACAATAAAAACGCATATGCCAAGGTTATTTGAATAGTTCTGTACTGAGTCAATCTTGTTACGTATTTGGTACAAAGACGTGATTCAAATTGACATAGCGCATTGTCCACTATAATGGACATTGTATTGCTATTGCCAAAGATTAAAACGGTTAGTGTAATAGCGAAAGAATTGAGATATCTAGGTAACGTAGCGGTGGTTTGAACAGGATTTTTTACTTCGGATTCAGCCTATGAATAGGAATGTCAAAATAACTCTATTAAGAAAAGGCCGAATATTAAGTCTTCAATAGAGTTTGACAAACTGGCTATAGAAAAATCGAACAAAGTAATGTCTCATAGAATTCCATTCTGCGAAACTAATGGGTGTCTACTGCTTGGTTTGTAGATCAATTTGTTACAAGCGATTTTATAATAACACCATGTAAATAAAATCATGGCTGTCGACCGTCGAGCGTAAAAGACACGGAGTTTATTAACAATTTATCGCACATTATTTAATTTATCTGAAAAGTGAAACGGATCTTCAACAATGGTAAAAGTTACATCACTTTTACGTTTACTGAACGAACTACATTAGAATAAATAGTGAAATTACATTTAAAAAAAGATGATTACAATTCTTCAACGGAAGTCACAAGCTTAAGAACCGCAGACAAATTTAGAATTTCAAAAGTAAGCTCGGTGAAATCAATTAGCCCGTGATGTCGATCCCAGCGCTCGGAGCTGCATAAATCTTTTAATTATCTACCCACTCAATCAATCAAACCATCACCCTTAAGATTGGAACGTTTCACTTCGTTGTTCCTTCGAAAAATTATGTCCATTGTGTCGAAATTGAATCTTTTGGGGTTTACTGATGTACGTGTGTGCATGGTGGGTGTATAAAAACCTAGCGTATCGAACAGGTGTGTGTGTTGGATAAGAAAAGCGATTTCTCGGTATTAAGTTGTTTCCTTATAAATCAATTTATGTATATATTATACTGTCGATAAAATCCGAATTCAGGGTAAATTTGTTTTTGCTGTAAATTCAAGTATAATAGACTCGCTTAGGTACATTATTTTATTTAAATAATTTAAATCTCGATTATTTAGTTATCAGACTACATACTTCAATATATTATTAGTGGATAAATACCTTAACATACGTGCTTCAGATGTTCCATATTATATATTAATAAAAATCATTTTACTATGTTTATTGATCGCAGAATATTTTTAACCGCTCTGAATGTAACTTGCACAGAACACAAATTGAAGTATACATACGTTTTATATTATACATCTAATGTCAAACCAACTTACGGATAAATAAATATCAATTTTAAGCTACTATATTTTAACTTTATTTCGTATATAACTCTTTATTATATTACGCGGACCTTACGGCTATATTCGCAAAGGCGTAAGATATTGACAAGGAATCTAGCATTTTTTATCTTATTTCAAAATTGTTATTCCTATATTGTGTAACTTTGGTGTCATTTTGAGTGACATATAATGTGTAGTTTAATTATTGCGAACAACCACAAAAACAAAAAGGAATATAAATTTTTAGTTACCACTAAATCTCCCTGAAAGAGCGAGGTAGTCACCATTTTGTTAGAATTTTTAAAAATACCCCATTCATGTAACTATGCCATTAAATAAGAATTGTTTAAATTTTATAATAAATTTTAGCAATAAATGTGTGTAAATGACGGCTCAGTTGATAGCATGTTCGGACACTGCGTCGATAGACGTAGGCTTGAATCCTTGCAACAGTGTCGGAGCTTGTGAAGGAGAATATCGTGATGAAAGCATGGCATGATGGTATGACTTTTTCTAAGTCCGCCTGGTTAGGTAGCTGTTAAATTGAAAATCTATCGCCAAACATCTGCAGGTGTATTCCAACAGCTGCATTAGAGTTTTAGCGTGTTTACTATCTTAGAACACGTAATTGTTTAACACCAGATCGGAAAGTGATCAAACACTTGAAACCTTAAAAATATTTACGAAACATTTCTTCCTTGCATTTTTTTGTAACTTTTGCCAAAACGCAAGTTTTTTGTCTATAAATGAGGTTTTCTACTTTTATTGCTTTTTTATATCAATAGTATCATCACAAATGACCCTGGCAGCGAGTGGTTCCTTGTACAGAGGAATGGATAGAGCTTTCTGTGTGAGAATGAAGAGTACGCTAACGAAACGAGGCTGTCACTTCAAATCTTCAGGATACAGGGTAAGGAAATTGGATATGTATGGACCGAATGAAGATTTAGTACAAATCGAAGGTAACGATGGAATTGATGATGGAAGGTAATTTTACCTAGTAACTATTGATATTTCTTGTAAACTAAATATTTTACCTCTCCAGTATCTATTTAAGATTGTTCATCTATAGATATTAGGTAATTGTAATGTAAATAATACTAAATCTTCATTTCATACAAAGATGATATATTAAAGTTGTAAAGAAACCATGAAACTCAAATTTCACTTAATATTTGTTCAAATGATAAATCACATAGCATAATTCAAGGAAGAGCTTATCGAGAGAATTTATTGCCTTGTAAGTCATTAGTAAGAGATACTGACTATGAAAATTTGTGGACATTTTTCTTGTTATCTAGTATTTGGAATGAGAAATGAATGGACGCTGAATTTTCATTTTCAATATAGGTCGGAAGAAACAAGGAGGGTGAGCCATCGAGATATGGAGAGAGTGGTAACTGGCGGGTGGGTATCAGCCAACGATGATATTATCATCAATTAGAAATCGTACAGTTACAATAAGAGATGTTAAGTGATTTATTAAGTTGAAAATTTTAGTTCCAATCAATCCATAATTTATTTTCAGGAAAGTGCTTCCGAAATACTTATCTCCGCGTTCAGTCTAATAAATATATTTTATCCATCTTAGATCACAAATATTATTGGTTGAAATTATTGTTCTCCGTGGGGTGCCGCAAGCCGTTGTTATATGGTCCCATAATTTTTGCTTTAACTCGGTGTTAGACCATAAAATGAGATTATATCTCAAGCGACTTGCGAATAACCGTACTACGGACGTTAAATTGTTCGTAAATTGTTTTTTAGAGTTATAATTCTTTTATTCTATAAATGTCTTGTTGGGGGTTACTGTTTTATGGAGTCAACTCCATAATCATTTATACTTTCTCCAACATACCTTTTATAAACCTATTTGCTAGAGCTATGTTTGTGAAATCGATTTCTTATCTTAATGGCTTAATTTCTCTGGTATCAATAAAGCAATTAATAAGGATCGTTTATTACCGCACTTTACGTGGGTAATACGCCGCAAGCCACGATCCTGTTGGTAAAATTGTGAATTAGTTCATCCTCCTCATATCAGATCTTTGATTACCTGGTTATATGCAGAGTACGTGCTTTCTCTACAGTTCTGTATGTAACAAATAGCTTTTCGGTGTCTCTATTATATTATTTCAAAAGTTATTTCTCTTGTATGAGACACGTTTCGTATTTACTATTTGTTGGAAAAATATTTTACTAGTTTCTTTAATATTATTATGATTTTGTGCTAATGTTTTATTTATGATTTAATCAAATGTAAATATGACATTGTCTATTTGAATATCATATTAGATCTTATTAAAAGCAAAATGTTGGCGTTGACATGAAGTCTTTATTAGACTGTCAATGTTAATTATTCCTAAGTAATTAAAATTGGCTTGGGATATTAAAACATGGTTCTGCTTTTTTACAGGTAGTACTTATGCTATGCCGCCTCAGACCGCAGTATTCTTTCTCACATAGTCGAAAATCACCTACAGTACTACTGGGTATGGTCGCCCTGGCAATAGCGTTGCCTCCACCATCAGTTCACGAGATAAGACTGGAGTCAGATATGTTTGTCACAAGGATCAACTTTGATTTTCGAATAGCACACTGTGAACCGAGGTAAATGGGATTTTATGCACGTGTGATTTTTATATTCAGTAGCAAAATATGTAAAAAATAATTATAAATAATAGAAGCAAACAAATACTTCTGTTTCTTGGTTATAAATCGTAACTAATGATCAAGTCAAACTTATTATATGTTATATGTCTTCTCCTCTCCCTCTCCCTCCCCTAATCGCTTCCCCCAAAGGGTGGCAACGCACTTGCGTCTCCTCTGGTGTTGTTAGTGTCCATGGACGGTGGTGATCACTTAACAGCAGGTGACCCACGTGTTCATTTGCCACTTATGACATAAAAAAAATGTAAATTTTTATTAGATTTAATGATTTGGTGTTCTTTCAATAATTTATTTTCTGTGTTTTCTTTTTCAATTTCGAATAAGTGTTTTTTACTTAAGTACATGTTATTGTTTTCAACTTATGTTCTTAGTAAATTGTTGTCACCTTTCTTATCGTACAGAGTCTGGTGCTAAAAGTGTTTTAAATGAACCTTACTGCAAAAAAATTAGGAAATGCGATTTTGTCCTCAACAAATAAAGATTAATTCTGAAATATGTGCAAAATAATTCTTTATATTTTTCATAGCATTTTAGATATAAGGCTAGTGAAATATATTAAACTATGTAGTTCTAAAGCCGGTATATTATTAGCGTTAAAAACACTTGTTTCTTAATCTTGAATGCAAAAATTGTATAAATTATTTTTCATTTTCAGCAGAGTCTCAGAGTTATTGGGATACACGGCGGAGGAACTAACTGGGAAGAATCTGTACGCGCTATGCCACGGTGAAGATGCGCACAAACTTAGAAAATGTCACGTAGATTGTGAGTATTGTTTTAATTTTCTCATTCATTTCATTCGATACGTAAAACTTCAATAACTGAATTCAATGAAGACTTATAGGATATAAATATAGAGGACCGAATCGAAACCTATTCATTCGTTTTTATAACTTGGGTTTTCTGTATTAGGATACAACAATCAAACTATCGAAAACATTATTCAATGATATCGCAGTCCCCGACGAACACTGTGGTAATCGCTTTTACGATAGAATCGGGTTTATTAATGATTCGTTATCTACACACCCTATTACAACAATCATTGAGATTTTTTTTATGATCGAGCGATGAATACTTTTCGATTTATCCATTCAATAATGATCTTTTTCATGTTATGATATGGTTTTGTTCATCGGATAACATAAGTGAAAAATTTACACGATCAATAACGCAAAAACCTATTACCAAATCTCAAAAGTCAACATTTTAGTGTAAGCGGCTATTACTATATATTGTTCAGGGAAAAATGACAGAGCCGTTCCCGGTAAGCGGCAACACAATATCGTTCAGGTGATTACACACCTCCATATGTCATTTTACGAATAGAAAGATATTCATATTTGAATAGATGTGAAGGTGGTAGAGCCACGCTGTAGCTATTACTAGTTTCAGCATGAATGGGTCGGCTCGTCCGGGGTAGTACCGCCCTCTCACAGAACACCGACGTGAAGTAACTATGCTTGCATTGTTGCGTTTCGTTCGGTCAGTGAGAGCACCGGAGGCCCACCTCCTTTCCCCCTTTCCCTTCCTTGGTGTAGCTAGTGTCTATGGACGGTGGTGATCACTTAACATCAGGTGACCCACCTGTTCGTTTACCGCCATTTGACATAAAAAAAAAAAAACCATGGAACAATATCACAATGAACGATTACTATAGCAACACCGATTTCTGATTACAGTCGAACACTATCGTAAAGTTAGTTTGCGTTAATTTTTTCTATAGCTTATTTCAGTATTGGACATTTTCACAATTTCCTTACTGATAAAGAAAATTTATAATAAAAATCTAGTGCAAAAAGTATTCCCTATTTTTGATAAAAGAATCTTCTTTTTAGTCTTGATAGTTTTCAAGATATTCAGGTTTTATTTGCTCCTGTAAAATTGTCATTTTCCTATTACGATTTTGTTCGTCGGGGACTGCGATATAATGAAGTTAAAGATCTATGATTTCATATAGAGTTAAAACTTTGTAACTATAAGAAAATCAGACAACTCTTGAATACTCAAAACTGATTGTATCTATGAAGATATGCAACTTCTCACAGATTGCCAAGTCTGTCCGATACTAATCAGAGAATGAGAAAGCTGCCTCCATTACTATAAGATTTACAAGTTAAGTTTATCTGTGAAGCTTGTGGTCTTCTACGTATAAATAGGCAGAGACAAAGCAGTAAATCTGCCTCCTTTGTTTTTTAATCGTTTTTATTTTTGTTTAATAGTAAATATTACATTTTTTTGAAAAATGTTAATATTGAACTATTAATGAATGATAGTCGAAATTTGACAAAAGACTATCACTTGTGCAAGATTATTGACGTATGGTTTTTACAGTTACAGGTTACGATATCGATTGGTTATATGTACGAATTACGTTTATAATTTCCTTGTCACGATCATTAACTGTGACTCATTAAAGAGTCACCGCTATATTTGTGTCACCTTTTAAATCGATGAGTCCTTTTAATTAGCCTTGAAGAATTTATCGTTCGTCTATAAAATACTCATTGTCCCATGACCCAATATCGTGGTGAAATCCTTCTGTCGTAAGAATCGATTTGTATTCAGAGTGCTACCTATAGAAATCCATGTCAAGTAGACTGGCAGCTCAAGGCGTATACGTTACGAGGAAAAATTTATGAGCCCAATGTGTTTTGGTTTTGTGGGAATTACTTTTACGATTGTTTACCGAGTTCGATGAGTTTTTTTTTTCTTGTTTCCTTGATTTTTGTTGGTATTTTTCAGTAAATTTTTATTCAGAATTACTAGCGAAGTTCATGTTGGTTGTGACGGTGACTGAAATTTGACCATAATTCGTTATTTTATCAATTTCAATATATTTCACTTCTTTTGCCAAAGAGTGTGTTCATTAGGATATTAGTGGACTTAAGGATCTTGAAGTATGACGATTAGGGAGTCAGATATAAATAATGGTTGACACGTCAGTGGAAGAAGAAAAAAACTGTTTCCATTTTGTTTTATTGATAACACCTAAGCTAGTCGATAGTTACTAAACAAAAATTAAGATAAACCCCTATTAGAAGATAGAAGATTATAAGAATAGGTACTAGATGGCCCTTCGGACGTTGTCCCACCCGGATAATAAAAAAACTTGACAAACTATAAACCTAAACCTTCCTCTCGAATCATTTTATCTACAGGTGAAAACCGCATACAAAATCCATTCAGTAGTTTTTGAGTTCATCGCAATCAGACAGACGTGGCAAAATTTTGTATGTAGTGATGAAGATTTAAAATAAATTAACACACTAATTTATATTATTATCAATAGGAAACTAGTACAGAATTATCTTTATCTTACGCTTAGTAAAAGTTCTTTCAAATATGAAAGTTTTGATTATGAAAGCTTTACAGGAGATAACACTCTCTAGTGACTGAACTAAGATTATTCTAACCAAGAGGGCCCTCGTAAAAATTAGGAAAATATTCCCTAATTACATATCTCTAAAAAGTAAAGCTTTTTTTCTCGCACTGACTACGCTATTAGTCTAGCAAGGCCTTAACAGCTTTACCGAACTACCCAAGTAAAGCGTAGATATAAGTAACTAAGCATTACATATTTAAAAAAAATCCATGAACTTCATATTTTGATTTAAATAACCAAATATAGAGTTTGTAAACTATCCGAATTCGCACGTTTTTAGTTTGTGTTAGGCATTTCTATTGTCATTCTTGTTTTACGAAACACGTAATTAAGGTTCCAGTATATTGGACAACCTGCTAGAATGTTCAGCCTCCCTTGAAATTATACGAAACGCTTCACACACCGTCATTTTGTTTCGCGAACTCAATTCCGATCATAGTTTTAAATAAAACTGACATGTGATGGGGCTTATTTTGAGTTTATGGCAAAACTCACCCAGTGCGATGCTTTGTAGCATATTCAAAGTGAAATATTCTTAGAATGTGATATTCGTCTGAAATATTATATATATATATATATATATTTTTTTCGTACATATCCGTCAGTGAAATACAATTTAGGCCTAGCGCTCTGCGCCGACCCGTCTCTACGAGAATTGTGATTTGAATAATAATTTTTATACCGGCATTTTTGTTTCCTTTCTCTGGGCGTCGTATACGTGGGAAATGCCGTATTGTAATGTCCTTTGTGATTGCTACGGGTTTATGATCTTTTTTATACCTATATAAGATGGATATCAAAATGTTTTTTATAATATAAGATACATCGAGAAAAAATATAAAATGTAAAAAAATGTGTGTTAATAAATTTGTCATGTATTTTCAACATTTGTCATATATTTTATTTCGAAGTGATTTCCAATAAGTACCTAATTTAGCGTTAGGAGTTATGTCGTGGGTTTGTATGATAAGCAAAATAATTAAGAATTAACAATTTGTGTACGATTTAATTGTATTATTTAATTTCGTTTTTCCTTTTTATCATATTTATCTCATTCATTTAGTGCCCGGCGAAAAAAAATTGAAAGAATAATGTTTTTAACATAATGAATCCACATTTTAAACTCACTTTAAATGTAAATTAAAATACACACTTTTTGGGATTATTATTTTTATAATCAATTAATAGTCCCATCTCATTACAGGGGTTAATTAGCAACTGTTTTTCATAACTTTGTAATGTGAAAAAAAACAAGATATATTTTTAAAATTCAAATAAAACTGTAATGGATAACTAGATACGATTGACGACCTTCATCATGTACGAAGCAACTTCCAAGTTAGTCAACCAAACAACAAGTAAACTATTGTTGTCCCACCGCGGAATAAACCGTCGATTAGTCAAAGCTTTGAGGTTAGCCAGCAAGCAACACATAAGGTGGACATGAATGGAAGGACTCATCATAATCCTGACGTAATAATCAGTTGACCAATCACGCGACGTACATAACAAGATGGCCGCCGTTTTGAATGCCAATCACGGTTAGGCGTTAACGTCATGCGGTTCTAGCACCTTAACATTTGATAGCTTTACGAGACCATCAATTTGAATTTAAAATGTACATCTATGTGGATGCCGGTCAAAAGTGGACATACCGAGACTTGAATACCAATTGTTTAAATTACCATAAAAGTCCGGGTGTTTGTTAGAAAGCGGGTAATTTGGTTACGGCTGTGTACGCGATTTGTATGCCTGATGTAGATGTTGACGGCGAATACACGTATAATATTCAAATATACTCATATGATAATAAAAAACAATGATTATGTCGGAGACTTCCGACAATCGGTGTTTTACGCTGTGGAATTTCATGGCGAATCATAAATAGGACAATGTTTTCATTAAGAAAAAATATAGAAAAATATATAGCATTGCAACATTCAAAATTTTGATCATTAGATTTGTTTTTTTATTTATGACATAGTAGACATACCTGATGTTAAGTAATCACCACCGTCCATAGACAATAACAACACTAGGGAGTCGAAAGTGCGTTGTCAGCCTGTGTTTGGGGGGAAAGGGAGGGATGGGGCAGAGAAGAGGGGTGGTGGGACTCCGGCGTTCTCACTGACTGAACGAAACGCAACAATGCAAGCACTGTTACTTCACGTTGGTTTTCTATGAGAGGGTGATACTACCCCGGGCGTACCGACCCATTCATGCTGAAACCAGTAGTAGCTTCAGCGTGGCTCTATCACCTACAAATGTACGTGTACTAACAATAGTTCTTTAAATTTTGAAGGATTATATATTCATATAATATCATATATATTATATATTCATTATCATCATCATCAGCCTATAAGAGACCCACTGCAGGGCCATAGGCCTCTTCCTGAAGGAGGGTATGGGCATAATCACCACGCCAGCCCACGACCTAATGGCGATTCCAAATTCCGAGTTAGTAGATGTACGTAAATTCCCAAAAATTCGTACTTACCGGGGTTCGAATCTGCGGACATCGGATTGATATTTCACCGATCAAACCGCTAAACCAAATATTTTACATTTTATATAACATTGATTTAATGACATCTAATACTTTGAGCATAATATTGCACAACCAACTACGGCTGGCAACATAATAAGTAGGTATTTCTCAACTGAAGTTACTTTTGAAGGAATTTGAAAATATCTAACATTCGTTTTTGTATTTTATTATAGGACTTGGTTAGTTTTGGGTGATCAGGATCCCATTAGAAGAACATAATTTTTCTTCGTCAAAATTCCCCATTTAAAGTTATTAACCTCCTTTATCCTAAACCTTAAAATGTGTCTGTTTAGAAGACGCCAAAGCATTATTTATGGTAACAGATCTAGATGATTTCTATAATGCACGTGCATCATCTTATATAATTAAAGAAGACATTTAATTTATACTGCCATAACGACTTGATAGCGTGTTCAGACACCGCGTAGATGCACGTAGTTTCGAATCTTAGTAACTGAATCAGAGCTTTCGTTGTAGGAAAACACCATAATGAAATCATACCATTGTGGTAGGGTTTTTTTTTAAATCCGCCTGACCATCCTCAAGTTGACAATCTGTCACCAGGCACCTTTTGGTGTTCCGGTAGTTGCACCTGAGAGCCAGTTTTCTCTAGGTTTGGCATGTTTACTATTTTAGCCCAAACCGTTATTTAACATCGGAAGAGATTATGGTAAAACGCAGAACTTACAAAGTACAAAAATAAAGTGTGTGTATACTTATGTACACGCGTTAGAAGTTATACTTCTTTGGAACGCCAAGACAAGAATCTTTTATAAAAATTTAATTTTCGTCTTATTCTACGTTTGTAGAAAAAACGACACTAACAATAGAAAAAAGGGATTTAATACATTGAAAGTTTTAATACAAAGAAACAAAATGTTGACTATAGCTAACTTCAGGGTGTCGGTTGTTCGTGACGGTATGCGCGCTCATTGTAAAAATTTACTCTCGTCATTTCTCCCTAACGCGCCAAAAGAAGTATGACTTTAAAAAACTGCAACACATAATGATTTGATAAGGGCAGATCTATAGAAAAATACGTGGTTTTGTCAAATTACATATGTATAATGAAAATTACCAAGTTTTCAAATCTATGAGCAAATCGCTGTGTTGATAAAATGTGAAAGGTATTTAAGAATCACAAACAAGTCGCAGTTTTAACAAATGCTATACAATTCTATATTACGATCAACAAAAGGCCCTACGACATAAGTTTCACTTTCTGGCTTCGATCCAATCAGCACTGCATAGTCAATTAATATATTACTGCCAATAAACAATACATAAACAAAACCAAAAACCGCGTCGCTTTTAATGATTCACGTACAAGAATACACGTGTTCATCACTCCATCTTTTGTGTTCACAATCAGTTCCAATATAAAGGCGCCTTCTATATTGTTTCATCGTGGAGTTTATCGGTGGCTACTTCTATTGTTCTGTTGTGTTTGGTTCAAGATGAAGGCCGCTTATAATCTAAGTTACATAAAAAATATCGGCGAAGATTAATATTGAGCGTCGATTAGCGGATCGAAACTTTTCGATTTTCTTTTAAATATTGTTAGGGGTGTGGGTAAATCAAACGTCGTTTTGCATTAGAAGAAATATCTTTTGTGCTCGTATACTTAAAATGCAAATAGACTGACTGTTACACAATTACTCTACCACTTACAGAATTATATCTTTAATCGCAGTCTGCTCGAAGATTTCTTCATTTTCTTTCTCTTCGTAATCGCTCCGATGTGTAAAATAGAGCTGTACTCAGGTTTTTCTTTCGAACAGACTTGGCCGTTGACTTGACGGGCATTAATTTTTTATTCGAACTGACTACTCCATTGACATGACAGGCCTTTCAGCTTCGCCGGACTACTAAGGCGAGCGCTTAAGCCACTCAGCCGATTTTATTTAACAACTAACTCAAGGGTCCACGTTACACTTCTGCTGTTCGGCTGTTGCCTTGAATACAACAACGCGAATTAAACTAAGTTAACTCGGACGCATTACGGCGCGCTCTATATACCATTTAATAAAGGTGGTAAATTCTGGAAAGTATGACGTCATTACTCGATCACCTCGACATAGTTTGAGACGGGAGAGATTTCATCCTGTTTTGTTTCATTGTATCTTGTTCCCATGTAGAGTGTAATAATATTATAAAGTGGTACAGAGGCCGACATACCACATAATTTATATGGTCGCTGAAATCTATAACTACGAGCAACCATGTAAAAAGAACCCTAATTCTGAGACTTATTATAGTATCTTGCTACTCATGAGAACTGAGTTCACGGCAGGACGAACACTGCTACTTTGTGCCAGAGATAGTTCATGTGAGCGCTAAGTTTTCTAGGTCTTTTAGAGTATCACCTCTTTTAGATAGAGGTATACAAAAAAAAATTAATATTATTTATGAGCACATTTGATGAATAAAATTTTTCATTAAGTCCGCATTTATTAAATCTAAATGATGTAGAAGGCAGCTATTTTCGCGAGCAATGGATAAAAAAATCTATGTTTTTTTGTACTATAGGTATATTCAATTCTTTGTGTATACCAAAACAGATATTAACACAAATCGATATTTAACCCGAGTAGATTTTACAAGGACGTAATAAAAGCGTGTTCGACGAAGCGAGAAGTGACGATCGACGTACACAAAATAAATCACCAAATAAATCGTTTTTTTTTCTTTAACAATATTCATTTATTATAACAATTATCGAGAAAATTGAAATTCACAGAACATTAGACATGGATGTTTAGAATAATTGCTATACTAGGGTCTTAGTTACTCGAGATCGCAAACGATATTTTTTCACTTTTAGTAAATAATTATTCATATAAAAACAACATCCTTGGGTCCCAAGGCCTCTCATTGTGCTCTTAGAATAAGAGTTACAAGTATTGCGAAGTTTACTGCAGTATTTAGTTGTATAAGAAACCGCTCTGATGATGCGGTAGTTTGTTGATAGCGTGTTCCAACACAGCGTCGATGGTTTTAGATTCCAATCCTTCCGGCTGAATTGTAGTTGTCTATGAAGGAAAACATCGCGATGGGACCATATAATGGTGGTACGGCTTTTCCTATGTCCGTCAGTCTAGCTAACACGGTCAAGTTGAAAATCTCTCGCTAAACAGCTATTGGTAGGTTTCGACTGCTGCATTTGTAAGCCAGTCTCTCTGTAGGTTTACATGTTAACATCACAGACCACATCGCCAATTAACATCCGATGAGACGGTAACACGGTAACACTTAAAGAATATTTAAAAAAACATATACTAGCAAATAAATAGCTTTTTGTAAAAATGCACACGTCATTGATTTATAATCTTAGAACAGTAAGGGTGAAGTCATAATATACCAAACTTATCTACACCATAGTTACTGGTAACTAGTCGATAATATAAGGATATGTTATCATACTGTATAAAGACAACTTTAAAATTAGGCGTTTCATACAGAGTTCATCTTTAGGTAACCTGTTATTATTTCTTATCATTGTGGAGTTTGCACTATTGAAAATATAAGCAATCAGCGTTTATTAAAACTATATTTAATTTACTTCGTCTATTTTATTTATGTAATGTAAAGGTCACTAAGTTACATGGTAGAAGTACTAAACTGGTTTAATGGTGGATTTTTTTTTTATATTATCGTTGTTCATGTCATTAGGGGATAAACATGTATCTTGCGTCCTATTCTACGATGTAAACTTCCACGCGAAACACTAGCATCTGTCTATCTGTACATACATGATTATATGAAGGATATACATATAAACTTTCAATCATACTCCTACATTTATAAAATACTAGTGATTGCCTGTATTATAGAGAGTAAATGCAATAATACCAGAATCTGTTTTTCTACAATATATCGATACCAACCAACAACCAATCATAGCTAACCAACTGGGTGGAATATTCTTACTTTATTTAAAAAATACTTGTTACTCTAAAGTGACGTATAATAACTCAAAAGAGTCAGTTATTAAAGTCATATTTATATAATTAAATTTAATGTAATTGTTGTGTGATAAATTATAAATAAATTATTTTTCTTTTCAGTAATAAATAAAGGACAAGTATTAACTCACTACTATAGAATAATGAACAAATTGGGCGGCTACACCTGGATGCAGACTTGCGCCACCGTTGTCTGCTCCTCTAAAAATGCTGAAGAACAGAATATTATTTGCGTCAATTACGTTATCAGGTACGAATGAATCTAACACTATTTGAAAAGCTTTCTTCATTGTTCAAATTCAGATACATAGCAATATAATCATGTAATACGTAATGTTGGTTTCCGTGTTATTAATTTAGTTTCAAAAATTAATGAAGTTTAGTGGTTTTAGGGTAGTAATGATTATATTGTACTTACATTATCATATTCGTTTTTCTTTCAGTGGACGTGAATATCCAAATACAGTAATGGATTGCTGCCAACTAGAAGAGAGCGTGCAAGGTGTTAAGCGCGAAGAAACGACGGGAGATCCCGAAAACGGTCCACCAGATACGGACAATTCTGGCGCGCCACCCCCACCTCCGAGACACCCTACAGAGAGGACTGAACCGCCAACGAATACAGACACCGCATCGTCCGCGCCAGTACCCACATCTGACGTAACACATTTAACTAGATTAAATGATACCCAACCGTTACCCGTACACACAACCCCAGAGAGAACATCACCAATGCCAGCGAGAAGACTGAAAAAACGAAAACACACTACCGACTGTGAAGAGGAAGAAAGGGAAGAAGACCGACGGAAATCTGCCTCCAATCCTGGAGTTGCAATATCTCCTGCAGACAGGGACCTAACCAAAACAAACCTAGCTATACCAGAAGGTGGGACCGATGCCACTTCGGTACGAGATTTAGAGAATGCGATGTCAAAGCATTTGCCAGCAGTCTCGTTAGATGGAAAGGACATATCTCATCGACCTACCGACTTTTCAACTGATGCTCTGTTGAAACAACAACAACAAAAGTCAACGATTCAGTGGATCGGAACGCAAAACCATCATTTGAATCATTTGAACCGACAGATACCTGGTAATCATACGACGACGCCAGCATCAGCATTATTGAGGCAATTGTACGCGAACAGGGAAAGTGTTATACGAAGTAACTTTTTAGGAGATGGACGAACTGGCGGATATTACTCTGCTGATGGTCAAACGGGACCTTTGCCTACTCCTCCAGGTAGTGAGGGTTCAGGTTATAGTGAGCAGTTAGGACACAAAGGAACTGATATAAGTTCCTTAGCTTACGGAGGGTATGCTGACTACCACTCGGCCATGACTCCTCCGGGGTCTGTATCACCAAGAGATAAGCAGCAATATGCTTTATCATATGACAATAGTGCATATTCGGAAGCTTTGCGGCATTCTTATTTAGGCGAGCCACCACTGCCTTTGAAACCGCAAGCTTACTCAGCGGTTCCAGGTGCCCTAGACTATGCGTCATCATTAGATCAATCTCAGTTCTTCCATCCACCTTCATCATTCCATCTCTATCACCCTCAGGCGCATTCTGCACACGGGTCTCACTCGCACCAGACTGTAGATAAATCGGCTCCTCCAAACACAAACTGGTATTCGACAGGATCATAGCCATATTTTCCGTGAATGGAAATTGTGTTTCGGTGTTTAATTGTTAAGTTTTTTTTTTGTTATCGTTAACGAGACTCGATCATGACTAGAATTACGTTAGAGTGCTCAATTTTATATTGTTGTAAATATATAGTATGGTTTTT
The DNA here is from genome assembly GCA_015888305.1 of Antheraea pernyi. NCBI lineage: Eukaryota > Metazoa > Arthropoda > Insecta > Lepidoptera > Saturniidae > Antheraea > Antheraea pernyi. Next base: position 752,172 of record MU158788.1, on the reverse strand, counting down.
CAAGGGTCTTACGGCAAATTGTATACGGATGAGACTTAAATGGAATTTAAATACTCAACGAACGAGATAATCAGTTTTGACATTTAAAGTTCGTCCATATTAGATAAAATGTGCCAAATTACTGTCTTCGTACAATAACAACTTGTAGAAAAGAATAATACAATTACTTAATTGATTACTGGTTGGAAATACATAAAAATATTTTTTTCTATAAACTTTGAATTATCGATTTTGAGGTTATGTTTTGACTTTTATTAAACATTCTTTACTGAACTTGAGCTATACTATAGCTTATTGCATATCATTTAAAAATAAGCTTTTTGTAAATTATTGTACAATAGTAATTATCGACGACTGTATTTAGAAGATAACTGTAATTTTTTAATGCTGTAAAGTTTAGTGATGTATATTATTATGTTATTATTCGAAATAAGATTTCATTGTAAATAGTTCTTAGTTCTCATTTACATGATTGTTAGCCTGTAAGTTATTCTGGAAGGTTGATAAACTTATTTATCGACATGTGTTGTCGACCTTTTTGTCGATAAAAAAGGATGAGAGTGTGTCGATTATTTATAAATATTTATCGTCGTCGAGTCACGAAATTTAAGTGTTCAGCCAGTTTAATTTAATGTTCTCAATTTAATTGTAAAATGGGATGCCAGTAATTATTAACACACAAATTATAAGCACAAGAAATATATCTATTTCTATAGAAATTCAATGAAAAGGGAATGCCATCTTGTATTGGAACAAAATCTGGGTTGTAGGAAAAGTTTTTTTTTTTCAAAATAAAGTGTATCGTGCGATCTCAGCCGAAAGTAGAAGAGTTGTGTTGCCTTAAATTATAATGAACTTTTTGGCCTTTTACGTTAATGATTTACGAGAGAATCTAAACCATTTAATAAGCCTACTTTATTATCTGTCTGAAATAACGTTTAAAATCTTATAAAATACGGGTGGCATCCCTAGGTCCAAGAGTTGCGTCACAATTTAGTACACCATGACAAAATAATAATATATATATTCAATAAATAATACTCAAGACATTCCAGTTATTTCAGTCATGCCAAATAAGTTTTTATTTTTTTATAAAATAGTAATTTTTATAAATTAAAATTAGATTATAACAGTAACAAATTAATTGGTAATATTTATGCTACTTAAAACTGTGCAATACGCGTGGAAAGATATACTTGTTTTTTTTTTGTATGGCTTCGTTGATGTATCGTGTAATTTAAGATAATTATTCATTAAAATTGTAATAAAGTTGTAATTTAAAAAAATTGAATAGGCTTGTAATGCGTTTATCTGTTGTTTTTTTTTTCATTTAAAAAATCACTCTGTATTTTTTATTTTATACCATAAACAAAAAAAAAGTTTTGTTTCTCCGAATAAATAATTAAGAATTTTCGAGTTCAATTGTTTTATTTAAAATTATATTAATAACAAAATACAATTACAAAGATATTTATTATAACATTTTATGCTTCAAACTCGAATTAGCAACAATTAATAGATCTATATATGAAATCTGTAGTTGTAAAAAAAACACAGGTGTGTCGTAAAACACACGATAAAAGTGAATTTTTTGTATTACAGAAGCAATTAAATAAAAAAAAATACAACACATTCCCATGCGGTAACTCATCTAAGTACAGAAAAATAATACTACTATATAATTAAGGTTGTCAACGATACCACTTACAGTACCGTGCAATATGATAACCCTATGTATATAGATTTCGTTAGAGCTAAGCCTTTGTAAGTTCTGCCTCTATATATCTAACAGCAAATTCTTCCCAGGAGTAGGTCTTACAGAAAGTTTATTTGGAGCAGATTTTACTATCATTTTGCTTTGGCAGAAATATATAATTAGACAAACGGCCAGCAATGCGGTATACAGAAAGCAATCGTAAAGCATACTGATATTATGAGTCTTGTTGTACCTTCATTGAATAATCCTATTGTCTAAATTAAGAAAAAAAATGCAGATTATAGATTACTAGAAAGTGGATGTTCTAGTTAAACCTGCAAAGCAAGGAACAAAAACACGAGAAAGAGGTATATAGAAAAAAAAAAATTGTTGTCAAAATTACTTTGTTTTCAAACCTTTTGCTTGATCATGTATTGCAGTGTAGTTTTTAGACATCCAAAGACTTATCAGGATTCTAATAAAGTTATTTAAGATGCAATTGGCTTCATACCATTAGTAAATACAACAATACAAACGATTTTTGATAACCCTAGTTTACCCATCTCTCATTACTATTAACTCGTTACTCGTATCTTTTTCTACGTTTATAACAGCCCTAAGGAGTTTTTATTTATCCCTCTCTCATGTCTAGTAAGCTCAGACTAAGAGATAATACAACTGTAAAAAAAATTAATAAAAAGAAAAAAGTCATTGAATGTCAGTATTCAACCGTGTGTCACTAGCATATCAAAGAACTGAATAGTAAACAACAGCTGAAACAAGAACGAACTTATTATTAAAAAAAAATTGAGATGTACCTACTAATATGACATAAATAACGTTTTAATAATTTTAAGTTGATTTATGTATATTAAAAGCAAGGAAACTACTGCAGTTTAAAATAGTGACTTAAAAGTGTAAACACATCAATCAAAACTTAGACACAATTTCTCAAGTTTCTTTCCATTCACACCGCGCAGCACTCTCTCCGAGTGTGCCGCGTGGGACGATCAGCGCCGCGCCCTGGCTGCGGCGGTAGGGGACGATCCCTCGCTGCCGGGCCTGGTTACGGCCATGCTAACGAGGAATACACGCGAGGAAGATCCGCGAAGTGGCCCTCTCCGCCAAAGGAGAGCAGGAAGGAGGGGGAGGCGGAACGCCCGCCCCCTCCCATAACCGAGCCAAACCTGAGGAGATGGGTCGGGGGACCTATCTCCTCATTGCACAGGTGAGGCTGACGAGGGGAGACGACTGGTTGTGTACCCAGTAGTCTCTCTATAGTAGGACGAAGCCTGGCGTCCACTCGCCAGGCTGCCGCAGGGGCGGTTTCTCAGGTAGACAGCAGGTTCGATCCCTGGCCGCCCCTACCATGCGGCGGACGGTACACCGTGGGGTTTTAGTCCGTGCAATTCGGACATAACCCACTCTCTCCCCCGAGAGGGTGGCGTATCCATAAAGGATTTCCCCACGTAAATAATAATTTAAAAAAAAAGGTTTCTCTCCATTCATCCCGTGACTTTTATTCACGTTTTGTGGCACTGGTTTTTTTGTGTTTTTATAAAAAACTAGTTTCTTTTAGTACATATTCAACTCACAACTGTTTAGTTTTGAGAAACGTTATCTCTATCGCAAATGAGAGGAAAAAACATTCGTAATATAGTAGGGGAGACCGGGGATTGTTGACTATAGGGATAGTTTAGAAAATTATCCGATACGAAATATATATAAGAGTTGTTGAGGTATGTATGCTTGGTACACATTTATGTTTCAACAACTCATATATGTATGAATAGTTAGTTTACCTTAGCTCAGATAGGTCGCGAATTGCATGTATCAGGCAACAGCCCAAGCCGAGGTGTGCCGTGCATCCTTGAGCTAGTTGTCAAATAAAATCGGCTGAGTGCCTTAAGCGCTCGCCTTAGTAGTCCGGTGAAGCTGTTAAGACCTAGTCAGTTCGAAAAAAAGAAGTTGACTATAGGGTAAGTTGACTAATTATGAAATACTCGACATACTCGAAAGTTATGTATATATAAGTATACTATTATCTAATCAGGTGCAAAAAACCGCTTCGAAATACGGCATCATTTTTTTTCTCGAACTGACGAAGATATCGGCATCATATAATCACCTCGCCTGGAACCCAGGGCTGTAGCTAGAATCAATTTTCGAGGTAGTGCATCGTTGGTTACAGGTAGGGCGGAAACAAAAAAAATGACATAGTTGATTTGCCCTCGAATGTCACAAACTGTGTTATGTTCGGAAAAGTTTAGATACGTATCGCTACAATTTTTTAAATCTCAAACTATGAACAAAAAATTTAATGACAACAATTTATCTTAGTTTCTGGTATTTTTAAGGTAGGGCATTGTGATTTCAAAGTAGGCCATTGCCTCCCATGCCCCCCGTCCTAGCTACGGCCATGCTGGGACCAGTATCATAATATAAAAAATCAAAAAATGTAAGTAATTATTTTTATCGTACAATAGTTTATAATAACGACTACAAAGACGTTATTTGTTTTCAAGTAATTTAAAGTAAGAGTAAGTGTGCATAACATGTAGTTCAAAATTACAAAGGAATTCGGGGTCAGTAGACTATATTTTAACAGAGATGGTTGACCATCTAACCGACCCACAGCGTAATAATAGCAACATATTTTACATAAAATGTAAACGGTCTGGCAAACTCTATTTCAAATTTGTTATTTGAGAACTACGTGGGAATATAAAAAAAAGTTGGTCGAGGAAGTACAGCTAAAGATATGTAGCTACCGAGAATATCATCCCTTTGGCAGGCTGGCTGAAACTTTTGTAAATATAAATAGCATGTCGTTCAAACAATTGAACAAATAAATGTAATGTCTCGTGTCTCTATATATACCTATTATGATCACTTTAATAAACAGTATATTTTACAACCTCCGAGTATTATTATTACGCTGTCCGTGTTAGTCTGGAATGTTCTAGTAGTGAGCCGAAGCTCCTACAGATATCTTCGATAGACCATTAAAAAAAAAACTATTAACAAAAAGGTATTAATTCTATCTCAATCAACTCTGGGGACGCTGGCTGGCTACATAAAAAATAGAGAAATATTTAGTGTTGAGAAAGAGAGAGATAATAATCACAATAACTTTTTGTGATTATTATCCTTTTTCTGCGTGGATTATCTATGGACTATTTACTTCTTAGGTCAACTTACCCCTATCTAAAAGTCAACCTACCGCGGGCTTGGGGTAGGTTGACTAATTAGGATCAAGGGATGGGGAGGGGGATGTTTAGGTTAGCGTAGGCCGGAGGGGACGTCGGGGTGGCTGAGGCGAAAGAGGAGTAAACCTCGATAAAAAATCATTGGCGGGGTGACGGCGAAGGGGTTTACCTCTCTTCTGCCGGCCGAACCCAGGGGGGAAGGGGCGGGGGCCCTGACCTCTCATTGCACGGGTTTGGCGGGTTGGGAGGCAGTCTCAGACTGCCTCAGCCGGGTGCGGCGTAGGGAACGCCTGCCGCCGGGGGTGTAGCGGAGCATGCTCGCGCTGTCCCGCGACACTCCCACAGTGTGGCGTAGGTTGTCGTGGAGTTTTAGTCGGTTAAAGTCGCCGAAAGGCACCGGCAGCTGCGTCCCAGCACGCAGTGCTCAGCTACTCAGCTCAGGCCCTCCCAAAAGGTTGACTCATTTTTGGTTTTCTATAGGATTCAAGCCTGTACAATATATTATAATCTATTGCGAATTTTATCTCATCTGTTCTCCAAGTTTAATACTGTATATATCAGACTAGCTCTACCCGCAGCACCTCCGCACGCGTTTTTTTAAATCGTATTAAAGAATTATAAAATTGTGAGACTATGTACAATTATAGAAATGCTCTTTTAAGACAATCGTAAGTACGACACGCACGCCACTTATAGTAACATGTAACGTGTACATTAGATATATAAATACTAACAGGGTGCCAAATGATGTTTGTCATCAGCAACATATTTGGAACCTTAATCCACCATATAACCACTTCAGTGCTCACTTACACTAATATAAGGAACGAATGAAACTATAAGTAAAAATATTATTATAAAAATTTACATTACATTTAATATACATTGCTATTATTATAATTAAGATCTTGTGACTATAAAAAAATAAACGCTTGTCTGTTCCGCAAGAAATTATATTATGGAACTCTTTACGTAATACGTTTATAATCTAAGATCTTATTAGGAAGATCTCTATTACATTAAAGTTATAATAAAATAATTATAATGTCGAATTGTAAGCAATAAGCTGATAATTATTTCTAATATTAAAAATATAGAATGAGTTGAAATCTTGCTAAATTTCAAGCAAAGTCGCGGGTAACAACTAGTCTAAAATAGAATAATCTCAATTATTTTTTATAAGGTTCGCTATCTACCAGTGAAAGCCCCGTGAAAATCGGTCTAACCGTTTTGGAGATAGCTCTGCGGGCGACGCCACGGTTAACAGACAGTCGAAATTAAAATAAGTCACTTTTTATAAGGTCAAGGTCAAGGTTAGTCAAGCTTAGGCGTCCTACAAATCTTGTAAAAAAAAGTTGCACGCAACAAAGAAACAACACCTTTGTACTGAAGTAAATAAAAATGTATTTTATTCCTTATAACTAACTTACATATCTTAAACTATTTGAAACACATACAAGTTTGGCTTGATTTAAAAAAATAATTATTAAAAACAAAATGGACGGATTTTTAAGTCATGGCCTTAAGTCTATATAAATCAGATCTAACTAAAACGTTTCGCTTTACAAAAACTACATTACTATCAGGCACTAAATGCCATACGTTTGTGTTTGAATTACCCTTAATCCTTATCAATAATAATAACTATTTCTGGAAATTGATACAAATTCATTACAACATATATGATTTTTCAGCATTACTAATGACCAATCAACTATTGACCTGTATTGCATTATTATTGATTTGTAATAGATAACCAAATATATTATTGTTTGTTAATTTTTAACGACTTTTTAAATATTAGTACAAAAAAGATTAATAGTAGTCAATAGCAGGTCAATAGTACAAACGTCAGAACGTCTTAGCTTATAACCTGGTCAGTAGTAAGGTTTCAATCATTATACTTATATATAGTAAATAATGGTTGTAAATTACGTTATACAAATATAAATTAAATAAAAACTTTTAAAGATTTTTCCTTTTAACAGCGCAAAGATAATTACGAAAATTTCTATATTGTTTACTTTTTAATAATTGTAAAATTGTCTTAATATATCATTTTTCGTTTCCGCCACTGTTTGTTCTTGGTAAAACATAATTTACACACAAATGGCAGATCTGAAAGGAGAACCGTTAAAATACACAATGACGTATTAATGTGGTAAAATAATAATAATCGATTTATGAAAACGAAAATACAAATAACAACACAACCAAAAAATGTGAAATTAGACAGTTAATACTCCACTAATATTTCGATATTTGGCGATTGCATTTCCAAAATTATTTGGTATTGAGAGAACACGCATAACCAGCAGTATATCTGAAAATAAAATAACTACATTATTTTATACTTCTTTACAACTACTTAGTGTAAATATGATATTACGATAGTACGTATTGATTTAATTGTTCTTTGTGGGTTGTATTTATGAAAGGTTTTTAATAAAACGCCCGGGGTAGTACCACCCTCTCGCAGAAAACCGACATGAAGTAACAGTGCTTGCATTGTTGCGTTTCGTTCGGCCAGTGAGAGCGCCCGAAACTCACCTTCCCTCCCCTCTCCTCCCTTCCCCCCAAAGAGTGGCAACCCACCTGCGACTCCCCTGGTGTTGTTAGTGTCCATGGATGGTGGTAATCACTTAACAGCGGGTGACACATCAGTTCGTTTGCCACTTATGTCATAAAATATATATATATATATATATATATATATGAGCTGATATAATTACATATTATAAAACAATATCCTCTGCTACGTTTGTCTGTCTGTTTGCCGTAAACTCAAAAACTACTGAACGGATTTTCACCAGTAGATAAAGTGTTTTATGAGGAGGTTTAGGCATGTAATTTGTCAAGGTTTTTGAAGTGGAACTTCTTTAGACGCGACTAGGAGGTAACTGGACGACAATGCAACGGAAGTCCGTTACGGCAATATGGCGTCACGTTTCTGTACCATCCGGTTTTTAAATATTTTTGATTTTGTTAATAAATACTCTATAAATAAATCAATCGAAATTTTTTGGAAGAAAAAATGAATAAAAATATATTAAATTTAAATAATACATAATAAAAATCATACAATAGAATTAATTATATATATGGGCGCGCGACCGTGCGTAAACAAATTAAATCAAAGCCACATTATTTGTAGTGCCATCTAACAGCTAATTCCCAAAGAAGTTTTACTTCAATCGCGTGATGGTTAAACGCACTCATTTTTTTTATTATCAGGGGGAACAATGCTCGCCGGGCCCGCTAGTGTACCTATAATAATTTGATCGGGCGAATTATGTTACAGAAACGCTGAGAGGCGAAATCGTAAGCACAAAGTTTTTACTACAGAGATCATCAAACATTTTTATACCATAGAGTATAATAAACATACACCATAGAGTATTACAAACATGAGAATAATAATTATAATTAAGTTATATAATTACTATCTTTTGTAGAGTGACTTATCAACCAGGAATATATTTTTTTCTGAATAAGAGGTGCCTTATATCATATATCGCATTAAAATGTATATGCAATATTTAATTGGTTCATTAGTTATCAAACAAACGAACTCACATTCGTGCATATAATATTAGTTATGATAACCTAATGAACGTACACAGGTAATTTAATCCATCAGTCATTGACTATTGTATAAGACTATTATAGCCAAATTACATTATTTATTTTTGACTTTTTTTTCATTGTCATACATTTTACATACATACATACACAAATATACATACATACATACATACACATACATACATACATACACATACATACTTTTCCTCTCTTATTAAAATTAAAATTATTTTTGTATGGGCCCCTTAATTTATTTATATATATAGCAATAGATAGATATTTTAAGTTTTATGTTTACGACTTGGGCGCGAAAAAGTAATGTTGCTGTGCTGTTTTCAAAGGCGGCAATACGCTGACGCTAGGCCTCTTTGTCATAGTTTTTCTTTTTTTACGGTTAAGGTTTTTTTGTACACTTATACTATGACAATAAATATATTTCTTTCTTTCTTCTTTCATTTATTTCGAAACAATTACCAGAGGTAAATTAATAGTCACTTACATTATACGCCATCCATAGAAAGTCAACGAGAGCTGCGAATGTAGCGTCCAACTGTAATTTAATAACAATTCATTATTTCATTTGCAGTATAAATATTACTATAAAAGTCGTGGTGGCCTAGTGGTTTGATCGGTGGAATGTTATTTCGATGTCTGCTGGTTCGAACCCCGGGATGTACCAACGAATTTATCGAAATTCGCGTACATTTACTAATTTAAATTGGTAACACTATCGGCTGACGGTGAAGGAAAACATCGCGAGGAAACTTGAACCTGTGAAATGTTCTTGTAGTAAGTACTACTGTTTGTGGAAAAAATATAGAACTGTGGATTTCTCGGAGTTTGAAATCGCCAATACGTCGTGGGCTGGCGTGGTGATTACGCCCATACATTCCTTCGGGAAGAGGCTTATGGCCCTGCAGTGGGTCTCTTACAGATGATGATTCCTATGTAACATAATATATACAAAATATGTATGATATACATAATATATATTTATAATTTAATTGATTATTTATGTCCATTGCAATAATAAAACAATTATTGCAATTTAATTCCTTTGGGCAACTTTGACATCAGGGCTAAGAAACTGTTTCGATTATTTTTTTTATAATTTGTTTTTGATATTAATATATACAAATACACTACAAAATTAAAGGGTAAGCTGTACAACAAAGCAAAAGTCAAAAGCCATTCCGAAAACCTCGCGCTGATTCAAACTTGTAACATAGTGAACGAATTATTTGATTCTTATGTGAAATTTTCTGATAACCAGATACGTAAAATAATTTGAATAGTTTCTTCTGACTATATTATCGTATCTTCATTTAATAATTTATATGTACACGCCCCTTTTTTTAATAATTATTAACCTTAATTTATATGAACTGTAGTTGAAAATTATAAGTAACTTTGATACTAACAAATTTTACTCCAGTCAAATTTGAGACTTTGGTTTTTTTACAGGGTAATTTAGTAAAATTATAAAAACACGAATAAATTGTCCTGGAGTGTACAATGTGATTTATTATACTCTATATATTGCGGAGGGATTTGAAAATTACATGTTTCGTTTGATAAAATTCTTTTGGTCTTCAATTAGATGTACATAACAACTGTAATACAACATCCATAAAATGTTTTCTATTAGTGCTTAAGAAATGTATAGATTTATCTGGGTTAATTTTCCTAGCGTAATGAAGCAAAATATTGAAAGATACAAAATTAAAACTACTTTTTTGCAACCAATCATCCAGATTATTACTGCCATTGTCGAGCAGGTATATAATATTAAAAATGTTTTAAGATAACTTCAATGTTCTAACAAAATGGTAGCCAAGGGGCCAATGGGGCCTTGTTGGAACTTTCCAGGGAGTGTTTGTGGCATCAGAATTCATGTCCGATGGTATTATTTCCCATCCACTTGCACACAATAAAAGATCTATATTACGATCTATACCACTAATATTACAAAATATAGTGAAATAACACAAGATTATGAAAAACATAAAATCCACTGCTTGACAGAAAAAGATCCCATCAAAAAACAAACGTATAGTTTTATTGACTTACGCATATTTTGAACTTTATAGGTATAAAAACTTTAAAGAATATTATACCATATACGTGAAAGTTACCCCATGTGGAGGATTATATTTGACACATAACAAGAGGTTTTTTTTTCTGAATAACTAATAGTTTTTATAGACAGTCATTAATATTAGGTAAATAAACCTATGAAATTGCCGTTTTGTATGCAAATATTTAAACGATTTTTTTTCATGTATTTTTTATTTGTATTAATCGAAGTAATCACCCATGCAATCAATGCATCTTTGCCAACGCCGCGGCAGTTTATTGATGCCCTTCTTAAAGAAATCAGCTGGACGGGAGGCAACAAATTCTTCAAAGGCATTTTGTACTGCCTCTCGGGTATTGAATTTTTTTCCCGCCAAGGAGTTATCCAAATTCTGGAAAAAGTAGTAGTCTGTAGGCGCAAGGTCTGGTGAGTAGGGCGGATGACGGAGAACTTCCAACCCCAGTTCTTGCAACTTGGAGACCGTCTGCTGTGCAGTATGAGGTCGCGCGTTGTCGTGCAGGAGCAGCGGAGACGAGCGATTGACCAATGCTGGTTGGAGATGTGCCAGCTTCTCCATCATTGTGTTCAGTTCTTCACAGTACATATCTGCAGTAATCCTCACCCCGTTTGGTAACAAGCTGTGATGAATCACACGGGCGCTAGACCACCAAACAGTGACCATCACTTTTCTAAGGGCAAGTTTTCGTTTAGGGCATTGTTTAAGTGCTGAACCAAGATCCAGCCAACTTGCTGAGCGCTTGCGGTTATCAAACAGAATTCATTTTTCATCGCAGGTAACAATGCGCATCAAAATTCCTTCATTTGTGTGTCTGTTGAGCAGTGCAAGCCACGTCTCGACGCGTACTTCGCGTTGGCGATCATTGAGTTCGTGCGGCACCCATTTGTCAAGCTTTTTTACCTTGCCAATTTGACGCAAATGGACCAATATTGTTTTGACGCTAACGTCGAAAGCTTTTGCTAATTCAGTCGTAGATTGTGTATCATCACCTTCCACAATCGCCTTTAATACGTCATTGTCCAGCAAAGTCTTCGGACGACCACGAGGTTCATTTTTCAGGTCGAAATTCCCAGAACGGAAGCTAGCAAACCAATAACAGGTGGTGCGTTGGTTTGTAATGTTAGCTCCGTAAACGTCGTTGATTTTGCGTGCCGCCGCGTTGCTGCCGCGACGCGGTACTCATATTCCATAATTACTCGAATTTTTGAAAATGTAACACTGATCAATAAACAAATTACTACTTTTGGAAAAAGAATTCCATGTTTTCAAAATAAAATTAATTTGAAATTAGAATTCTTAGCCAAACAAAAATTATTTTGATTTTAAATGGCCAGTACTGCAGAACGGCAATTTCATAGGTAAAAACCTATTATATGTGAGAATAGTAATCCGGGATCATTAAAAGTGCAAAATATTTTTATCTAAGTTCCCCAGACTTTCAAAATAAGGACAAAAATATAGGGCTAGTCTGTCAAAGCCTGTGACAACAATGGCAACTTGTAATAATCCCTGTGTTTGGCCTCTTCTTAAAGAAAAGATTGGTTAATAAATGTGTTAATCCATGAAGATTTCAAACACAAGAGTAATCCAGTTATTTCTATAGAACAATTTATAGTTATTTTTTCCAAAAGTACCAATACTACAGCAAAAACAAGACAAGAACATTTGCTCAGGATATTTTCTTTTATCATCAACCCATTGTGTTACTTATATAAGTGATTGTACTTGAATAGCAAAAAATTCAGTGCTAAGCATGCTGTAATCTAGTTTGTCCTATTTAATAAAAAGTGTTATAATTTCTTACATTCAAGTATACTCACATAGATATAGTATCCTCCGAGTAACCACAAGCCAAATATTAGCTGGAATGTAATAATTAATCCCATTGTACATAGCCATGGTAATATAAAACCCCTCATCCATATGTTAATTCCGATTACCTGGAAAGCAAAAAACAACAAAAGTCGAGAGTCTGTTCAAGAATCTATTGGTCATAGCACTCAAGCTATTGTATTGTAGTTCAAACATGTGATTTGTAAGTTATTCTATTATTTTTATTTGCTACAAGTTCCTTAGGTTTTTTATGTTTACTTTTTATTTTTATATCAATATGTAAACGAAAGAACTGTATAAATAAATAAAAAACTCTTCAGAAATAGCAACTTATTAACATTGGTAACAGGACTGCAGTATTTTTCAGGTTCGTTATAAGAGACAGTAGAGATGACTTAACATCAGGTAGACTACATACTTATTTGCCACTAAATTATCTAAAACTGAATTAAGTCTATGTCATAATTTTAAATTGATGGTGGCTCAGCTGTAATATGTTCCAACATTGCTTCAATCAAAGTAAGCGTGTATACTGCAGATTTGCTGACTATCAAACACTTTATTAAGTAGAAAATCTGTCACCAAGCCCATATAAGTGCATCCTAAGAACTGCACTTGAAGCCATTAATTAATATCAGGTGAGATAGTGGGTAAAAGCTATAAGAAAAATGTCTGTTCTTAAAAATAAAGGAAATAATTTAATTTTATAGTCTTAAAAATCTATTGAAGTTCTATGTCATAATATTATATATTATAAATAACAATTAGTATGCTTATATACATTGACTGGTCATGAAACTATTATATGTTGAGCTTATACTATTTATATTTCAATTTATCCTTATGTATATGGATTGTGGGAGTAAGATGGTTGTATCGGATTCTCAGTAACTGAAACCCCATAGTGTACTATCTGTCTATTGGCTTAACAGAACATAGTAAGACCATATAACATGATATGACCCAATATCAATTCATTTTCTCAGTTTGCTTTATATAGGCTCATATCTCGTGATAAATAATGTAAAGACTACTTTACTAGCACTTGTAAAGTAATCAATAATATTCTACTACAAAAAATGAAATGAATTTCAAAAATCTTAGAAGGCGTTGAATTGTAAAGTGACAGAATGAAGAGATTTGTTTTTTTCTAATTTGATGTATTTTTGTGAAATTCCTATAACAACTGAACAATAATAACAAACTAATAATATTTGAATTGTATTATTTTATTTTCTTCTTAATTTTTTTCATAATTCTTTCTTCTACTTTTATTGTTTTCCGCATCGCATCTTATGTTTGTTAATGCTGTAGTCCACTATAATTAGTGACATAAATAATTTTAAGTTTTTTACATGTTTGTTTTTACCTATTTCCTTTATGTTACTGTTGTTGATTCATATGATAAATAAATACCACTAAAAATACATACTGTTATTATAAATAATAATTAAATTAAAAATAACTCACCATTAAAACTGAAAAGACAATTAAAAGTGTCAATATAACTATGAAGATTATACCACACACTTGCAAAGCTGAAATCAAGAAAAATTCTTTAATGAATTTACTTATACAATAATAGCTGACCCTGCAACTTCCTCTGCACCAAAGTTTCAACTGTATTTAAACAAGAAGAATCTTAATAAACCTAAAACCCGATTGCAAACTGCAACACCTACCATTTCCAATTGTGGATAACAAAGTCCACCCCGATTATAATTTTCATTCATTCATTTAATATACAGATTTGGCCTTGTTACAATTTTAATATAAGTATAGATTATTAAGAGGAAAATTTTAAAGCAGGAGGCAATCTCCAAATAGAAATCAAAAATTACATCACAAATAGGTAGTTACATTACTTGATGTCACATAAAATTGAAAATGACAAGGTGCAAGATGGTAAAAAATGAGATAAATATATGAAAACACAGAAGTTTTACATAAATTTTATTGACTTTGTTTTAAATTCACACAAATATGGTAGTAAAATATTCACTGTATCTAACTGTGACCACCTTTTACAAAAAAAAAAAAAATTCATTTCATATTAATCATTTCCGAGTTAAAAAGACCATATTTTTAATAATGAATACAAGATTATTGGCTATTTATATAAAGTTAATGTGTTTGAAGAAAGTAATCTTAGATTCTGAAATGTTTTATTGACAGAAACTTTATTCTGTTGAGTGATACAGAATACACTTTGTTGTTATTAAAACCATAAGGATGATGTAGTGATTTAGGCAATTGTCTTGGTCCTGTTGCCCTCTTAGGCTTTATGGATTCAAATTTCATACAGGAAGATTATTTGTGTGATTTGTGCATTTTACTGAATCTGAGTCTACTTTGTGCCTGTTAATTTCATGTTTATATTATATATTGAGTTCCTATATATCAAGAGATCAACCAATAATGTGAGGATTGTTTTTAAATAAAACCATAGAATGCATGCAAACTTTTTCAATCCCCTAAATGTCTTTAAGGCCAACAGCGTGTAGTCAACTTAGAACAAAAATTGTATTAAATATTATTTTATTATTGATGAATAGAAAGTCACTATCAGTTGGTAGTATAAGATAAAATGTAATCAAGAAATAACGTACAATTTAAATGTTCAATTCAAATGAATAACATTTAATTGATGGCTCGGTAACACATCTCCATTCCTATTTACATCAGTTTAGGTATGACACAAACAATCGAGTTTTAAAGACTTTGTATTAATGGGTCAATAGGAGTATTTGAGAGCTGCCACTAGGATTATTGTATTGTCATTATTGTCAAGTACCCTTAATATGAGGTTTAGCAAAGACTGACCCATTGTGCGAAGTTAACAATTCAAGTTTATAATATTTACAGTTCCTAGAACTTTTTTTTGGCAGCCAATCTTCTAGTAGATTATAACTGCTATTGTCGAGTAGGCAATGATATCACGATATCGAGTTTCTTGCTATCATTTCAATGGACTAACAAGATGGTGGCCGTCTTGTTCGAACTTTTCAGACAGTTTTTGTGGCATGTTAGAATCCATGCTCTACGGTATTATTTCCCATCCACTTCCCTTGTGCACAATAACCAAACTATATTACGTAAAACACTACCAGTATTACAAAACATGGAGCCTAATAACACAAGATAGTTTTTAATATATATAAATTCACTACATGACATTCCAAGATCCCTCCGAGAACTCTCTCTAAAGAAGTCGTAAAAATAAAACTTCCAAGTGTAATTATGAATGATTTCAATATGAACATAGCTCTAAAAGCTTATGTTTTAAATCATCAATGGATAAATCAGTATCAGACATGTTATAACGAAACTAACAGAAATTATGTGGCATAATTTATACTTACATAGTCTTATATCCGCTTCAAAGAGCGGATTCCATAGTTGTGTGGAATCACCACCGTCCATCTGATACGCGATGAATGTAATTAACACTATACTCATTGCGGAGGTGTATACCGCAATTGCTCGACATCCAGTCTTCACATTCGAAGACCATATGCAAGGTGACCAACATGATTCCAAGATTGGCATTTCTTCTTATTATTTTATAATTAGCGTATAGCTCAAACAATCATAACACTACACACCTATCTTTATGATCCGGAATGTAAGTCGAAGAATTTATCCGGCAAGTTTTATGCCACACCTAGAAATTACAGTTAAATTTTAAACATTATTTTTTATATTACATATCACAAAGTAACGTACGTACTGTACGTTATTGCTTTGTGTAAACATGACCTACAATTTAGATTATTTATACATAATATCGTTACCTTTTATTTTTTTAAATATCATATAAACTTAACAATACACTCTGGAGTAAACTAACAAATAACTGTATTGTGTTGCCAGTACTACGATCTAAATATTCCGAAATGTACTGAAAATTCTAAAATTTTTCGACTAGTCATAATTTCAGGAGATGTAAATCTAGAACTATGAACGAATCGTTTGTATTATGATCTCACAATTTACGAAATAATATTCTGAAATCTCATATTTGAAAGATCCGTTAATACTCAAAAGAATATAATTCTTTAAAAATATATACAGCAACAATAAAAAAACAAATAGTGCGTGGAGTCCCTCCGCGCGGAAGAAGTGACCTTTCATAATGGGGAAATGAAAATAGGAAAAGTTAGAGATTGTTTCTTTAAGACAAACTTTATTTACATTGCTTACAATTCATAATTGATCGCATCGTTTAACTATAATTTTCGAGTCTAGAAATATCTATAACATTTACAATGGGATTATGATAACTAAAGTAAGATACGAAATGTTTGATTATTTTTCTCACTCCATCTCTTTCTATTCCCCTTCCCCAGGAGCGTTGAACGTTTAACGCAACAGTACTTTCATACCCCCTTCATGCTAGCGTTAAACGTTTAACGCAACCTTGTTGGAAGTCTCATTAGAAGTTTCACTTCAAAAAATTGTGGTAGCAGCAATTTAACGCATAAGTATTTTACGGTTACAATTTTTGTAATTAAATTTTGTAAAGCAAGTTTTCTTACGTCCGTTTTGTTACTGTATTAAATGTGATTTATTATAATTAGGGTTCTTTTTTATAGGGGCACGCGGGGCCACGCAGTGCCCTTAAATGGAGTTTCGGAAATATCAAATAGTAGCCATAAAATTGGAAAAAATGAAGTTGTAAAAAAATGGAGAAAAGCAATCTTGGTAACCTTTACAATTTATTTTTTTATCGGTTCAAGTTATCTAAATACAAAATATAATATATATTTCTTGAATATTTACCGAGTCGCACAGAGTTTGTCTTTGTAGTAGAGTTCATAAAAAAAGTATGGACAAATAATTTTCGAAAATTAGCGTGCCCTCAAAACAGACCTCATTATAAGATAACAATCTAGTGAAAATAGAAGTAAAGTACAGTATATTTTAATTCTGGGAACAACTAATTTTAACAACACTTTTAAAACGTAATACTACAACAACTTCTTAAGAGTAAGTTAATGGTTCGTTATGAGTTTTCTTAATTTTAATTTATGAAGCAAGGTCAACTTCAACTTTATTATAATGACGTCTTATAAATACGAATTTAACCAATGTGAAGTCAGACGTGGCAGAATTACCCAATATTATATAATTTCGCTGACATTTTAGATTATGTGAAAAGTTTTGATTGTAAACTTTTGTAATTATAGTAACACTGGAAGATCAGTTGTCCTTTGCTAAAGGAAATTAAAAAAAACAAATATGTCATTTTTGGTGGGAATTTGGCTGATCATAAGTCAGACAACTTCAGAATTGGCAGTATGAATTAATTCCTTCGCCGGTCCTATTGGACGAATATTACTACTACTACTGATCATAAGTCAAAGGATACTGTATTTTTAAAGTTTTCTAAAACTTACATTAATTTGGTTGGTGTTCTGTAGTAATATAATTGTTTTGTATGGAGTTGTTCGCGGAATCTTAGTTTGTCTCGTGGTTACGTGCTTTTATTATTTTTTTCATAATCTTGTGTTGTTAGACTTTATATTTTGTAATATTGGTGTCATTTTACGTAATATCTTTTGGTTTTTATGCACAAATGGATAAACAAGATGGAATGGTTTAACAAGAGAGCCACCATCTTGTTCGAATATTGAAATTATCGCAAGAAACTTGTATTATCGTTACCTAGTCGATAACGGCAGCAATATCTGCTAGGCGATTCGTTGCCAAAAATAAATCCGAAAAAAAATTGTCTTGTTATTAAACAATAAACATCGATAAAAAAGTTGCATTTTAGTCAGTTATGTGAATATGTTGTTTTATATTCTCTAGAATTTATAAACTTAGCGTTTCATGTTCAGTGTGCGCATAACGCTTACTTGATGTAAAAAGATAAACTGGAAGTAAATTTGTTAAATGCTGACAATGGTCCTTTTACCTCCCTTTTAAAAATTAATGTTCGTAAAGCTAAACTCGAATGATATAGACGAACATAAGTAAATGGGCAATACGTGGGTATGAACTATACAAATTAATTGACGTATTTGTCAAACACAATTTTTAACTTGATCGATTATGCGAAAACTGGGTGCATATGCATTAATCTCAGCGTAATCTTTTGACTGAGTGCCTTAAGCGCTCGCCTTAGTAGTCCGGTGAAGCTGTACCAGGTCAATAGCATAGTCTGTTAGAGAAAAAAAACTCAGCGTAATCATAAGCGTCAGTGTAATTCTTCATATCTTAGATTTAAAGTTAAAAAAAAAATTGTCACGTTAACTGCTATTTAACTATTGTTAAACAATTATTGTTATTGTAATTATTTCTAACATATTATAAACTAGCTGTACCCGCATCTCCGCACGCGTTTTTTAAAATCGTATTAAAGAATTATAGAATTGTGAGACTATGTACAATTACAGAAACGCTCTTTAAAGACAATTGTAAGTACGACGCGCACGCCACTAAAAGTAACATGTAACGTGTACATTAGATATATAAATACAAAGAGCGTGCCAAATGAGGTTTGTCATCAGCATAATATTTGGAACCATAACCAACCATATAACTACCTCAGTGTTCACTTACACTGTATAAGGAACTATTGAAACAATAACTAAAAATATTATTATAAAGATTTATATTTACATTACATTTAATATACATTGCCCTTATTATAATTAAGATTTAGTGACTATACAAAAAATAAACGCTTGTCTGTTCCGCAACAAATTGTATTATGGAACTACTCTTATTAGGAAGACCTCTATATCATCTCTATATTTATAATTTGAGTGTCGAATTGTAAACAATATTGCTGATAATTATTTCTCTAATTAAAAATAAAGAATGAGTTGCTAAATTTCATGCAGACAAAGTCGCAGGTAACAGCTAGTCTAAAATAGAATAACC